>JAMWET010004954.1:0-387500 GCA_024036415.1 Prochilodus magdalenae
GTTACTCCCTCTACACCATTAGTTCCACCTTAAGGCGGATCGTTAACACTCACATCACACGCACAAGAGAAAATAGCAGATAAGGTCTATTGTGAGAATCAGAATCGACAGACCATCACATTAAATAAGCTATTCGGCACCCCCATAAGTCACAACAGAGCTGTCAGTGACACTCGCTAAGTGGGCATAACATCTTCGTTATGAGCTGGGCTGATTTTATGCTTGTGTACACATGAATGCAACCTGTGAGCACTGTCACCCTGTGCTGTCCATTGATCTAGGGGCTTAGGAAAATGGGATCAACACACACAGCCTCCATAACTGATGTGTGCAAAAAGCCTAGATATTGCCAAACCATTTAAAAGGCAATTCAGTGGATCAGCATCCTGCATCATTTCTTGTTCATTTGTTCAAGTCACTGAAATATTTTTCTCCTGACTCAATGTGAAGACACATATGCACTGACAGTTTGTGCCCCTTCATCATCCAAACACCTCTGTATAGGTCTTATAAAAATGTTTATAACAAAAAGTGTTTAAAGGGCATATGTAGTGTGTCTAAAGTATGATTGTGAAAGACGATGCAGTAAACCAGGAGTAATTTATTAAGGTCATAGAGAAGAGAACGTTTAAAATACGGCCATCGGCACTACAAATAATTTCTGGCAATACAATGTCCACTGTACTGCACGCTATAAACAGAAGACGGCACATGTTGCCATCAAGGAAGAATATGAAGCGAGTACGGAAGTGAGCAAGTAGAATACAGTGCATTACAATGCTTATTATTGGTTCTATACTTAGTCCAGGCTGCAGCTATGAAGAGATTGACGAGCGAAGAATCAAAATTAATCAGGAGGTGTGCAGAGTAAGGCCCTTTGTTCTAGCCACAAATCTTTGGAAAATGCCTCTGTTTTTCCCTCTTTCCTACTGAGTCTCCTTCTGTCTCACTCTAGGTCTTTTGTTTGGGGCGGGGGGGGGGCCACCATAAGCATCGATTTATATCACCCTTCCGCGGGAGAGGGTCGTAGTGATTGAGAAATAAAACGTTCCCTAGCATTCTCTGGTTGCTCTTACCTCTAAATCATCTCCAGTTCAAACCAGGATTACAGCACAGCATAACGCAGACAGGCGGTGGAGGCCAAAATTACGCTGTCGAATGGCTTTGTTGTGTTTTTCAAATGGAAATGTCACAGTTTGCGTAACTGCGCTCTGTGTTTAAAAATGGGCAAGGATGGGGTTTCCCCCTTTTAACAAAGGAGTGAAGGCAATTTCTTGAACAACTTTGTGAACTTTACGCTGGATGAGACAAATAACTTAATAGCGTTTAGGAAATATCGCCATCAGTACTTTAAGCAGACTTCATGAAATAAAATGGTTGTGCAGTTAACAATGAGGTAATACAAACTCATATGTCATTAATTCCCAATAATCAAATCAACAGTGACAAATATTGATCTGCATATTTGTGATCAATTCATTTTTATTTGACTAATGATGTTTCTAGTGTGGTTTTTGTAGTTCTTTGCCATGGTTTTGTTATTTTTGGTAGCTTCTTGGTAAGGTTTGGGAGTTCTGGCCAAGTTATACTAGTGACACGATCCCCCAACACACAAGATGCAGGATTTGATTTTCACCAGAAAGCATCCTGACTTATCAGCGTAGCTTTTGCGTGACTCCTGTTGTTAAATACATATACCCCTGATTAATCACACTGGGTCCTGAAGCGAGACAAACAAAATGTAAATCAGAAGCTTGCAGTAAAAAATTACTAAATTGTAATATTTTGCAATATATGCAATACTGCATCTCATTTCAAAACTTAGCTTATCCCACTTTTCATTTTGTAATAGAAAAACACTTAGTTGGTCGATATCGATGTCATCAGACCTACTGTCTTTACATCACGCTAATTAGTGACACCAAATTCCATAGACCGCAGTCTTTGGTGTTTGGCCTCTTCATACACATTTCCAATTCATCGGACTGCATTTCTATAACACCCATAACCATTACAGCGCAGCTAAGATGATGTATGGGTCATGATGAGTCCTGAGGTTTTGTTTTGACCAAAAAAAAAAAAAAAAAATAAACGGTTTACTGACTACAAAGTCCATAAATGCTCCTAAAATCTGCAGTTATGCCTGTCTTGGATTTAACTGTGTTGCATGCTGCTTTTCCCTCCTTTTTTAACCTACTCTCTCTTTAGGAAAATCTGAAATATGCCATTACAGCTTGAGGCAGGAATGTTCCCAGTGTTAGGCTGGTGGAGAAACTTGTTCGCTCCACTTTTCTAGGCCTTATGGGAGTCTCTGGGCTTTAGGATAGCTACAGAGTCTTGGAAAATGGATTAACACATAGGTCAGCCTCGCTTTCAATCTGAAGAATGAAAGACAATGTCAATGTTCCCCCACAGAGAACTCCAAGGTGCTTGCTCTGGCTAAGAACCAAAATCTGAAACATATCTTCAAGGAGAACTAAAACAGTTGTCAGTCTACCATAAAATCATATTAGGGGTAATGGTGTTAAATCTCTAGTTCATAGATGGTATGGTTGTATATTATGGTAATAAAAATAAATACAAATAATTATGGTAGAAAAAAATTAAGTAAATAAACAAAAGTGGGAACAAACATGCTCTAAAAATTCTAAACTTTTTAACATAAAGAACCTCCCATTTACATTTGTTTATTGCCATTAGTACCCCCATAACATATAACAAAATAATGTAATACTAGCATTTCCATGGTGGAAAGAGGTAGGGCCTGTTCAGAACAGAACAGCCCCATATATTAGTGCATGTCTCGCCAAGAGGGAGAGAGACCACTTATAGACAAAGGCTGGTGTGTGCCAAAAGTAAGTCAGGGCTCAGTTGTTGCATTCAGTCCTGCATTCAGTTCAATTCTTGGAAGCTATAAAAGCAAATTTGTTTGTGTCTCCATTAGTTAGGCCCGCTTTATAGGAACACAACTTACTGCCAGCAACCATGTCTCTGTCCCACCCACAGGCAAGAGACTAAGATGGCAAGAAAGTATCCTACAACCCGGCATTTCTGCTCCAAAAAGCATTTTAAGTTCTTGTTAATATAATATTTAGTTAAGGAACACAAAAACTAATCAACATTAACACTAACGTTCAAAAAAATATATGTTGTTGTAAACGGATCAAGATTATGAAATATTGACTAGCTGATTTGATGAAGTTTGTGCTAAGGCTACTCAATAGCTTTATAGCATCATCACTGCAATGTGCACATGCACAACAGTCACATGGCAGGATGTGGAAATGAGGACAAATGAAACATTTCATGCTATGTATTTTTGCTGTTTCATACAACAACTTGATGGATTTCATTTTCCATGACTAATCTACAAGAGAAGGCTGTCTGGTATAAAATGTACGAGTTCTGGAAGTAAAGAATATTGTGACCGTGCCTTCTGATTATCAGAGCATCGCTGCTTGAGACCCGGTTACTCCTGAGGTTACTCCTCTTAATAAATCACCCACACAGAGAACAGCCATAAGATTAAAACCACCTCAGTGTATCTCCACTCATTGTCAGCTCCAACAACCATATAGATGCACTTCGTTGTCCTACAGTTACAGACTCCAGTCCATCTGTTCCTCAATGGTCAGGACCTCCACAGAGCAGGCATCACGTTGGGTGGTGGATCATTCTCAGCACTGCAGCGCCAATGACATGATGGAGTGTTAGTGTGTGTGTGGGAGTGGATCAAAGACAGTTACACTGGGTTCAAGTCCACTGCACAGCACCGTTTGTGACAGCACACCTTCCTTGCCCTTTTGCCACCCCAACTATTTTTTTTCACAAAGGTTGGGTGTGCGTACAAAGACGCAGAGCTCCTTTCCCCTGCACTTAGTTCCAAGGCTAACACTGTCCAGCTGCATATGTTTACAGTGAGAGGCAGAGAACGAAAGAAAATGAGAACGACAGATGTAATTTCCCTCAGTAGAAAAACACTTCCTATTCTTCTCTCTTTCTCTGAAGCCTAAATTAACACTTCAAATTGCTGGGTTTCAGTCTTTATTTGCCTAGTACCCATCTTACTACCACTTGTTGATTTTGTTTTGTATCACAATCACTTCACTAAATGTAAAAAAGCCCCCCATATTCCAGAATTAATAAATAAGGTGGAAAATAACATTATAGATTAAATATGAATTTAAATGATCATGAATGAATGAATGTAGCAATTAACTTGCTTATATTAATGTAAATAAATGTCAGTTAACTAACATGACACGGTTCATCTGCCACTGCAACATCCTTCTGCCCCCTGATCCTAATCATATCTCGAAGCCCATGAGCCAATTACCACCACCACAGCTTAAAAACGCTTACCCTAAATACACATCCGACAGTGAGAAAGTGGAAAACCAGGTATGTATTCTTTATTATATGCTATGTAATTGTCTACACAAGTGTCCGTGACAGATACATACTCCCCATCTGAATACAAGTTTATAAACATAGCTGAACTCCAAGCAAAGCAAATCCATACATTTAAAAGCAGTAAGAACTAAGATTCTATTCCACAGAAAAGCTAAGCATAGCGACCGCACTTTTTGTACATGTAGCGGCAGTGAAGAACGATAAATCAGCCCCTTAAAAACGCAGGCTTGCATGAAACAATATGCTGTGTAATAATTCAAATATAGAGATAATATCTAATATAAAAGCCTCTTGTGTTGTTTCAAAGAGAAAAATGTCATATATCATGAATACTGAACAGGAGGCCAAGAATTTCACAATTTCTTTCATTTTCAACTTAGAAGGCTTAGAAAGACGTATGTTATGATGTGAAGTTGCTGCTGCTGCTGTCAAACTTAAGTTTTCCTGGGAATGCCAAATATCAATGCACAGAACCATGCACAAAAGGGACATAGGGACAGCCGCCAATGACAGTATCAGTTTAATTAAGGAACCTGAACGCGTGAACTACGGTACATTACAAACAGCCTGTGTCACTATGTTTCTAGGGCTGCATCTCTGCTGCGGAAATGTAATTACCAAAACCCTACACAATTATGTTATTCTGCCGTTCTCTCTTATAGCTTCTTTCCATTTCAAACAGAATAAAAATCTTTCCTTTATTCACACACAGAAAATATGGTGCCTTGGAGATCCATTGTGTGGTTCGTGTCTACCACGGGAATCGCCGGAGCACATAAACCAGAGATGACACATCTGTCATACTACCCCACTTAAAATTCTTAACTTCATAACAAAACCCTTCTGCATCTCCTTTGCCAGATGGTTGAAAAAAATGTTGGATCTCATTTCTTGAAAAGCAGAGTGTATGAAGGGAGGGAGGGAGGGAGAAAAACATAGAATGGAGGTGACTTGCATATAAATAGTGCACATTCACACATTCTAACGTTTGCTAAAGGAGTGCATGGCCTTTATCCTCAGAAGTTCAACATTTGGAGAAAATATAGTTGTGTCACAACTTGACAAATGGAGACACTGTATATTTTTTTCAGTATAGTTAATACTGATGTACTGCTATGAGAAAAATATGCCCAGAGCTATTATACAGGAGAGGTCACAGCCCAAAAGGTGCTATAGGGAAAGTATTAGTTTAATGAAAAGGCAAAGCTGCAACTTGGGTGAGTTAAATGCTATTGTTTGCTCCCTTCACTGTGCTATGTGCATCTCTGAGGTCTTACAATGTTGGGCATGATGGTTTCAGTTTTCCCAGGACACAGAAAACACAACAGTATTATTATGTTCAAAAACGAGAAGATGCAATGCAGTGAGACAAAGTTTGCTTCTCCCACAAAAAAAGGATAGAGAGATGCAATGGAATGCATGTGTGGTAAATGTGTGTATGGAGGGTAGAAGGAAGGGGTGGAGGGAGGGGGGCTCAGAGAAGAGAGAGTATGCACACATCAGGGAACCCCTGCGCATTAAAATATAGATGTAAGGGATCCACGGTTATGTCCAGATTTTTGGGTCTAATCCTTCAACAGACAAAAACACAAAGGGAGAAAAAAGTGATCCGGGGCTTTCCCAAAACCTAATCCAAAACATCTGATATGCATTAGGTCTGACTGTGGGGATAGACAGACAGACTGCCCAGGGAGATGAGACACTGGACAGAAACACCCCATGATTAGTATTAAATATTAAATATGACATTACAGCTTAAATGAGTGCAATAATACAAAGGCTAGTCAGATGGCCAGTGTAGATTTTTTTGAGATGCACAAGCTAGACATTATGACTCTGTAGATTACTCCTGGAGATCTCTGTACACTAGTTTAAAAGAACTTGAGGCAAATTACCACTGATTCAGGGATAGAGGCAACTGGGTGAGACAATGTCTACTCTAGTGGCAAAAGAACGAATTACACTTCTCAAACTTCAGATGATTGTCAAGTGTTATTTCAAATACAGACCTGAAAAGCACTAAACACAGTTTTTAAAATGAAAAAACTAATGTGTGTGTAGTTAAACATATTTGTGTAGAAATTCAAAATACGCAATCTGTTTTTGCTAACCTATAGAGTTGCACAACATAGTTTATGCAAAATTGGTTGAACTTGCAGTAATTGTGTTACTTTGACTTTTATTTCATTCATAGTGCAGGCAAACTACAGCTAAAAAGGACATACGCTGACTTTTAAAGTAACATAACAGCAATATGCATGTGGGTCATCGACAATTATGTGCATTTTGTGTCCCCCAGTCAGCTATTTTCACAAAAATGAATTTAATTAAACTGAATTAAATCCCACTCATGACATCATACAAGCATATCAAATTATTCAGTTTGCAGTGCATCCATATAAAATTTTTATAAAGCCCAAAGTTGCAACTGTGCAACATACCATATTTATTAAGTGACTATTAAATAATGTGACTACACAAAAGTTCTAAACAAAATTACTCAGCATGTATTTCTATGTTTAAATCAACCATGTTGCCTAATAAAGCATATGTAGGGGCAAGTGTAAGAGTTTGACAGGCTGCATGCTGACGTTTCCGTTTTGCGGATGTAGTGCCTTCAGACGATGCAATGATCTTCATGTCTCTTGTTTGTTAAGAAAAAGCCCTCTCTCTGCACGGATGAGCCTCTTGTTCAAAAGTGTCGCGAGATTTACATTACTCCAGCCCCCAAATTCACAACCATCCTCAGCAGTAATCTTCTGTAATACACTGCTGAAACTCATTGCAACATCATTTATGACTACATACGCGATCCAGCAACTGCAGTTTGTTTACAGGTCTCTTTGATCTCGTAGAAATCAAAAAAGAGACTGAAGCTAGGGGATGCAGTGGGAAATTGCACAGTCCTATCTATCCTGTCTATGGTGCCATTCCATTTCCAATCGCCAATGCAAACTGTGGTCAGCAAGAGTTTCTGAATCTTGTGACTGAACCGAGAACTGGTGTTATTAACAAAAGCAAGCACATACCTTTACCACAAACTTCTGCTTTCTGGACTGCATTCTCTACAAGCAAAGGTACCTAAAAAATATAAGACCTGTTAAAATCTGTATGTAACGACACCATTAAGCTAAACGAATACAGTATTATGTGTTTTGCTGCTAATGACAATACAAGGTCTGAATGCGTAATTGGGGTCAAAAAACGTGACGACCCCAACACTGCCTTCTAACTAGTAACACTGTACACTCTCCTGGTTTTGTTGGTCAGGATTTTTAATGATTTAGTGCTCTTAGCTGTTTTACACATGAATGTATAACGCTGTGTGAGTTTTCAACCAGGCAGCAAACAAAACGAAGCGTTTAGCGCGCTTCTGAAAACTGCTTCACGTGAGCCCAAGGCCCCGAGGCGCCCTGTTGCCATGGGAAAATAGGGTAGTCCTTATTTTTGCCTGATGGTTAAAATAATAAGGACAGAAGAGTAAAAACGTGGTTTATAACCTGTGATAGATCATTTATTTATAGTTTTGTCATTCAGAATCCACGATCTTGATTTTTATTTTAAAAAACATTCCTAACATGGAATTGCAACGCAACTACGGATCTCTTTTAAGCAAGGCGAACGCTGCCTACATCTCAAATGATTCCCCTGCTCACTAGTGTACTGTTTTGGGTGTAGAATACACAGTATAGGTTACCTACCGCACTAAGTAGGAAGTATGGAGCTATTTGAGACACAGCCGTAGTAACGCCGCTGCTCCAGCCGGCGTTTGTATAATGTGTGGTTATACATAGTGATTTTTCTATAACACCATGAAAAAAAACAGACTGCGACGACGAAGGGAACTTCACACTAACGAACGGTATTTAGTCTTTCCCCGGTACATGTGCAGTTTCGGCTGCGAGCAGTCTCTTAATCTGTCACGTGACACAAACAAAGCTGAAACGGTACAAGGACAGGATTAGTTTTGATGCTGTTTCGAGCTCCCTGGAAAATCTGTGAACATTTGTCGGCAAGGATCAAGCTGGGCCGGAATCTCCACACCGAAGCGGCGGTGTTTCTGATTCAATGTCTCGCGTTTTTTGTAAGAGAAGAATCCATCTTTCTGCACGGATGAGCCACTTGCTCAAAGCCAAGTGTGCCAGAGGTTTACAGTACTCCGGCAGTTGCTGTCCTCCTGCTACGGTCCGTTTGGCCGTCTGAAACAAATACACAACAACGTGGGAGGACGCGTTCTGACTACCTCCACCTCAGCTGTGTTGCTCAAAGCAGTCACCTTCTCTGATCCACTGCTCAAACTGATAGCAACATCCATTACTGAGCACACCGCGCGATTCAGCGACTGCGGTTGTTCACAGGCATCTTTTTGCATTGGTCTTGTCGAAAACGCAAACAGACTGCAGCTCGGGGCTCAAGTGGCAAGCCGAGTGTACAGGTACCTGTTAAAAGAATCTATCAGGTATCTCACTTCGGAAGACTGTGGCTGCAAGGTGCAGGTCAACTTCAGCAGTGTTCAGTCACTTGTGGCTCTGGCATACAGTGTGGTCACTAGCAAAAGAGCCTGTTTGCTGACTCCTGATGAGGCAGAGCATGTTACTTCTCTAACTGTGCAAGCTTTTTCTTCAGTCGATTCCCTGCGATTCATCAGGGAACACTTGCTTGGCAGGACAGTGACTGTGCCTGTAGAAGGTCACCCAGTAAGGGACTCTGCTGTGTTTTCAGGACTCCTAGTGGCAGTGCCTGCGCTGCAATCTGGAGACCTACAGATGCTGAGGCCCTGGTCCCTATAAAAGTCGTTGTTATTCAGCGCATCTCTGTCTGGAGATCTCTCTGAAATAGGAGAGGCAATGCTGGAGATCTACACAGGAACGAATCCAGAGGCGTCTATTTTGGACCAGCTCCTAAAGCTTGGAGAGCAGACTGTCAGAGATGGTGTGGGTCTGTTCGTGTGTCAGAAAGTGATCCATCCAATCCTGCAACACTATTTGAAGGGACATGGCATAGTGGTAATTGAGAGGCTTGGAGCTGCACTCATGGAGCCAACTGCCCAAATGACTGGTTTGACCCTTGTTTTTTTTTTTTCCCAATTACCTTTGAAAGGAAAGCATTTGTTAACCGCTGTTAAAGGCTTGGAGTAGAAACATAAAAGATCATTGTGCTTTACAGCTTCACTGTTTGGTTGGGTCATTGTCATTAATATTATACGATACATAGTGATAAGCAAGTGGAGATTTCCAGACGATTCATTATATATTGTATGGGGTGTTAAGTAGTTTGCAACATGAGCCCAGTATATATTAATCTTAAAGGAAGTGCTCTAATTAGATCAGATTATTTTTCTAAATGTAGCTGCTGTTAAAGATAAAATATTGGACAACATGTAAAATCTTAAAGACTACTAATGAATCATATATGGCAGATGTAATATATTACATGGCAAGAGTATATTAGTTTATACGAATCATTCTGTGCATGGGGTGGCATTCTGGTTTAAAAAAAACAACTAGATTTCACTTCAATTTTTTTTGGATTCCTATAGCCTATTAATGTTTTAGCAATACTCCTAATATTCCACACAAATTTCACAACTTATTTCCTTTTAATAATATAAAAATAGCAATTTTATTTCATACGTGATTGTTGATGTAGGTAATATCAAATAAATCAACTAAATGGTTTAATTTCATAAGGAGTGGATTACTTGAGCTACTGGATAGTAATTGTAAGTACTGGAATTCTCTAAGGTGGTGTTTCTCAACCCCCATAATCCTCGAGGCACCCTGCACGCTTTAGTGCTTTCCCTGCTCTCAGCATACCTAATTCAGCTTGTCAGCTCATTTACAAGACATGTTAGAGTTGCAGAGGTGTGTTAAAGAAGGGAATTCACTGTGCAGGCCAGGGTGCCTCCAGGGACCAGGAATAGGAAACGCTGCTCTAAAGAGAGGTTTGAAAAAGACCAAGCAAACCTCACCCAGGACTGGGTAACAGGGCAGCATACCTGTACTGACCTAATGTTACACAGTTATAGTAAAATTGATGGTCCAGACAAGCAGTTATAAAGGGATTTTACAAGGCTGTTTTGTGTATTTTACACAAACGGAACCCCACCAGTGTAAACAAGCTATGTCAGGTTTGTGGGACATTCTTTTAGGTGTGGATACATTATTATTATAAATATTATTAAACACCACAGATATTGTGATGCTAACTTCGCCACCCTGCATTAACTGAAATGAAGTCCATTCTTTTCTATGTTTCAGGTGCCATTATGGTAACATCTCTTCATTCTCCAGTCCCGGCTTAAAGCATACGGACAGGTGGGAGGACTTTGTCTACATCGCAGAGGATGTAAAGAACTGCTCCAACTCCTTCCATTCGGAGAGCCAGTCATAAAGCACCATGCTGCTGTGCCACAGGAAATGAAATCATGTTAGATGAGCTGAAGGTAATTGATGCTAATAGTTGTGTAGAGAAATGAATACAATATAGATTTAATTAATTGGACTATAAATTTGTGCTTTTTTCTCCACATTTTTCATTTGTGGTGTTAAAGGTGACATGTCAGGAAGGCAGAGCATATACTGAGACTGAGTCTTAAGGAGCCTTATGCGCTATTTAGGTGGGGGGCTGCACAGAGGGACACTGCTGTCTGCGTACATTGTTTTATAGATATATAATATACATGGTACAACTATATGAGTGTTGTGTGTTATATATCCTTTGTATATATATATATATATATAAAAACAAATACATACCATGTATCTAATGTACGCAGACAGCAGTGTCTCTGTGCAGCCCCCACCTAATAGTGCATAAGGCTCCTTAAGACTCAGTCTCAGTATGTGCTCTGCCTTCTGACATGTCACCTTTAACACCACAAATGAAAAATGTGGAGAAAAAGCACAAATTTATAGTCAAATTAATTCAATCTATATTGTATTCATTTCTCTACACAACTATTAGCATCAATTACCTTCAGCTCATCTAACATGATTTCATTTCTGTGGCACAGCAGCATGGTGCTTATGACTGGCTCTCCGAATGGAAGGAGTTGGAGCAGCTCTTTAGATCCTCTGCGATGTAGACAAAGTCCTCCCACCTGTCCGTATGCTTTAGCCGGGACTGGAGAATGAAGAGATGTTACCATAATGGCACCTGAAACATAGAAAAGAAGGACTTCAATTAAGTTAATGCAGGGTGGCGAAGTTAGCATCACAATATCTGTGGTGTTTAATAATATTTCTAATTAATAATGTATCCACACCTAAAAGAATGTCCCACAAACCTGACATAGCTTGTTTACATTGGTGGGGTTCCGTTTGTGTAAAGTACACAAAACAGCCTTGTAAATCCCTTTAAAACTGCTTGTCTGGACCATCAATTTTACTATAACTGTGTAACATTAGGTCAGTACAGGTATGCTGCCCTGTTACACAGTCCTGGGTGAGGTTTGCTTGGTCTTTTTCAAACCTCTCTTTAGAGCAGCGTTTCTTATTCCTGGTCCTGGAGGCACCCTGACCTGCACAGTGAATTCCCTTCTTTAACACACCCCCTAACTCTAACATGTCTTGTGAATGAGCTGACAAGCTAAATTAGGTATGCTGAGAGCAGGGAAAGCACTAAAGCGTGCAGGGTGCCTCGAGGATTATAGGGTGGAGAAACACCATCTTAGAGAATTCCAGTACTTACAATTACTATCCAGTAGCTCAAGTAATCAATTCCTTATGAAATTAAACCATTTAAGTGATCATTTGATATTACCTACATCAACAATCATGTATGAATAAAATTGCTATTTTTATATTATTAAAAGGAAATAAGCTGTAATTTGTGTGGAATATTAGGAGTATTGCTAAAACATTAATAGCTATAGAATCAAAAAAAAATTGAAGTGAAATCTAGTTGTTTTTTTTAAACCAGAATGCCCCCCTATGCACAGAATGATTCCTATAAACTAATATACTCTTGCCATGTAATATATTACATCTGCCATATATGGTTCATTAGTAGTCTTTAAGATTTTACATGTTGTCCAATATTTTATCTTTAACAGCAGCTACATTTTAAAATAAGCTGATCTAATTAAAGCACTTCCTTTAAGATTAATATATACTGGGCTCATGTGCAAACTACTTAACACCTCATACAATATATAATGAATCGTCTGGAAATCTCCACTTGCATATCACTATGTATCGTATAATATTAATGAATGACCCAACCAAAGTGAAGCTGTAAGCACAATGATCTTTTATGTTTCTACTTCAAGCCTTTAACAGCGGTTTAACGAATGCTTTCTTTCAAAGGTAATAGGAAAAAAAAAAACAAGGGTCAAACCAGTCATTTGGGCAGTTGGCTCCATGAGTGCAGCTCCAAGCCTCTCAATTACCACTATGCCATGTCCCTTCAAATAGTGTTGCAGGATTGGATGGATCACTTTCTGACACACAAACAGACCCACACCATCTCTGACAGTCTGCTCTCCAAGCTTTAGGAGCTGGTCCAAAATAGACGCCTCTGGATTCGTTCCTGTGTAGATCTCCAACATTGCCTCTCCAATTTCAGAGAGGTCTCCAGACAGAGATGCGCTGAATAACACGACTTTATAGGGACCAGGCCTCAGCATCTGTAGGTCTCCAGATTGCAGCGCAGGCACTGCCACTAGGAGTCCTGAAAACACAGCAGAGTCCCTTACTGGGTGACCTTCTACAGGCACAGTCACTGTCCTGCCAAAGCAAGGGTTCCCTGATGAATCGCAGGGAATCGACTGAAGAAAAGCTTGCACAGTTAGAGAAGTAACATGCTCTGCTTCATCAGGAGTCAGCAAACAGGCTCTTTTGCTAGTGACCACACTGTATGCCAGAGCCACAAGTGACTGAACACTGCTGAAGTTGACCTGCACCTTGCAGCCACAGTCTTCCGAAGTGAGATACCTGATAGATTCTTTTAACAGGTACCTGTACACTCGGCTTGCCACTTGAGCCCCGAGCTGCAGTCTGTTTGCGTTTTCGACAAGACCAATGCAAAAGATGCCTGTGAACAAACCGCAGTCGCTGAATCGCGCGGTGTGCTCAGTAATGGATGTTGCTATCAGTTTGAGCAGTGGATCAGAGAAGGTGACTGCTTTGAGCAACACAGCTGAGGTGGAGGTAGTCAGAACGCGTCCTCCCACGTTGTTGTGTATTTGTTTCAGACGGCCAAACGGACCGTAGCAGGAGGACAGCAACTGCCGGAGTACTGTAAACCTCTGGCACACTTGGCTTTGAGCAAGTGGCTCATCCGTGCAGAAAGATGGATTCTTCTTACAAACGCGAGACATCGAATCAGAACACCGCCGCTCGGCGGGGAGATTCCGGCCCAGCTTGATCCTTGCCGACAAAATGTTCACAGATTTTCCGGGGGCTCGAACAGCATCAAAACTAATCCTGTCCTGTACCGTTTCAGCTTTGTTTGTGTCACGTGACAGATTAAGAGACTGCTTCGCAGCCGAAACTGCACATGTACCGGGAAAGACTAAATACAGTTCGTTAGTGTGAAGTTCCCTTCGTCGTCGCAGTCTGGTTTTTTTTTTCATGGTGTTATAGAAAATCACTATGTATAACACATTACAAACGCCGGCTGGAGCAGCGGCGTTACTACGGCTGTGTCTCAAATAGCTCCATACTTCCTACTTAGTGCGGTAGGTAACTATACTGTGTATTCTACACCCAAACAGTACACTAGTGAGCAGGGAATCATTTGAGATGTAGGCAGCGTTCGCCTTGCTTAAAGAGATCCGTAGTTGCGTTGCAATTCCATGTTAGGAATGTTTTTTAAAATAAAATCAAGATCGTGGATCTGAATGACAAAACTATAAATAAATGATCTATCACAGGTTATAAACCACGTTTTACTCTTCTGTCTTATTATTTTAACCATCAGGCAAAAATAAGGGCTACCCTATTTTCCCATGGCAACAGGGCGCCTCGGGGCCTTGGGCTCACGTGACAGTTTTCAGAAGCGCGCTAAACGCTTCGTTTTGTTTGCTGCCTGGTTGAAACTCACAGCGTTATACATTCATGGTAAAACAGCTAAAGCACTAAATCATTAAAATCCTGACAACAAAACCAGGAGAGTGTACAGTGTACTAGTTAGAAGGCAGTGTTGTCGTCACGTTTTTTGACACCAATTACGCATTCAGACCTTTATTATCATTAGAGCAACACATAAAACTGTATTCGTTTAGCTTAATGGTGTCGTTACATACAGGTTTTAACAGGTCTTATATTTTTTAGGTACCTTTGCTTGTAGAGAATGCAGTCCAGAAAGCAGAAGTTTGTGGTAAAGGTATGTGCTTGCTTTGTTAATAAACAGTTCTCGGTTCAGTCACAGATTCAGAAACTCTTGCTGACCACAGTTGCATTGGCGATTGGAAATGGAATGGCACCATAGACAGGATAGATAGGACTGTGCATTTCCCACTGCATCCCCTAGCTTCAGTCTCTTTTTGCTTTCTACGAGATCAAAAAGACCTGTAAACAAACTGCAGTTGCTGGATCGCGTATGTAGTCAGTAACTGATGTTGCAATGAGTTTCAGCAGTGTATTACAGAAGATTACTGCTGAGGTGGTTGTGAATTTGAGGGCTGGAGTAATGTAAATCTCGGACACTTTGAACAAGAGGCTCATCCGTGCAGAGAGAGGGCTTTTTCTTACAAACGAGAGACATGAGATCATTGCACCGTCTGAAAGCACTACGTCCGCAAAACGGAAACGTCAGGTGCAGCCTGTCAAACTCTTACACTTGCCCCTACATATGCTTTATTAGGCAACATGGTTTTTAAACATAGAATCATGCTGAGTAATTTTGTTTAGACTTTTGTGTAGTCACACTATTTAATAGTCACTTAATAAATATGTATGTTTGCACAGTTGCAAACTTTGGGCTTTATACATTTTATGTGGATGCACTGCAAACTGAATAATTTGATATGCTGTATGTCATGGATTTAATTCAGTTTAATTAAATTCATTTTTGTGAAAATAGCTGACTGGGGGACACAAAATTCACATAATGTCGATGACCCACATGCATATTGGTGTTATGTTACTTTAAAAGTCAGCGTGTTTCCTTTTAGCTGTAGTTTGCCTGCACTATGAAGGAAATAAAAGTCAAAGTAAACACAAGTACTGCAAGTTAACCAATTTGCATAAACTATGTTCAACTCTATAGGTTAGCAAAACAGATTGCGTATTTGAATTTCTACACAAATATGTTTACTACACACATTAGTTTTAATTTTAAAAACTGTGTTTAGTGCTTTTCAGGTCTGTATTTGAAATAACACTTGACAATCATCTGAAGTTTGAGAAGGTAATTCGTTCTTTTGCCACTAGAGGTAGACATTGTCTCACCCAGTTGCCTCTATCCCTGAATCAGTGGTAATTTGCCTCAAGTTCTTTTAACTAGTGTACAGAGATCTCCAGGAGTAATCTACAGAGTCATAATGTCTAGCTTGTGCATCTCAAAAATCTACACTGGCCATCTGACTAGCCTTGTATTATTGCACTCATTTAAGCTGTAATGTCATATTTAATATTTAATACTAATCATGGGTGTTTCTGTCCAGTGTCTCTTCTCCCTGGGCAGTCTGTCTGTCTATCCCCACAGTCAGACCTAATGCATATCAGATGTTTGGATTAGGTTTTGGGAAAGCCCCGGATCACTTTTTTTCCCTTTGTGTTTTGTCTGTTGAAGGATTAGACCCAAAAATCTGGACATAACCGTGGATCCCTTACATCTATATTTAATGCGCAGGGTTCCCTGATGTTGCATACTCTCTCTTCTCTGAGCCCTCCCTCCTCCCCTTCCTTCTCCCTCCATACACACATTTACACATGCATTCCATTGCATCTCTCTATCCTTTTTTTGTGGGAGAAGCAAACTTTCTCACTGCATTTGCATCTTCTCGGTTTGAACATAATAATACTGTTGTGTTTCTGGTCCCTGGGAAAGAAACCATCATGCCCAACATTGTAACCTCAGAGATGCACATAGCACAGTGAAGGGAGCAAACAATAGCATTAACTAACCCAAGTTGCAGCTTTGCCTTTTCATTAAACTAATACTTTCCCTATAGCACCTTTCGGGCTGTGACCTCTCCTGTAATGATAGCTGGGGCATGTTTTTCTCATAGCAATACATCAGTATTACTATACTGAAAAATATACAGTGTCTCCATTTGTCACATTTGTGACAAAACTATATTTTCTCCAATGTTGAACTTCTGAGGATAAAGGCCATGCACTCCTTTTAGCAACGTTAGAATGTGTGAAGGTGCACTATTTATATGCAAGTCACCTCCATTCTATGTTTTCTCCCTCCCTCCCTTCATACACTCTGCTTTTCAAGAAATGAGATCCAACATTTTTTTCAACCATCTGGCAAAGGAGATGCCAGAAGGGTTTTGTTATGAAGTTAAGAATTTTAAGTGGGGGGTAGTATGACAGATGTGTCATCTCTGGTTTATGTGCTCCGGCGATTCCCGTGGTAGACACGGACCACACAATTGGATCTCCAAGCACCCATATTTTCTGTGTGTGAATAAAGGAAGGATTTTATTCTGTTTGAAATGGAAAGAAGCTATAAGAGAGACGGCAGAATAATTAATTGTGTAGGGTTTGGTAATTACATTTCCGCAGCAGAGATGCAGCCTAGAATGCAGGCTGTTTGTAATGTACCGTAGTTCACCATTCAGGTTCCTATGTCCTTTTGTGCATGCTTCTGTGCATTGATATTTGGCAACAGCAAGCAACTGCACATCATAACAACACGTCTTTCTAAGCTTTTGAAGTTGAAAATGAAGAAATTGTGAAATTCTTGGCCTCCTGTTCAGTATTCATATATGACATTTTCTCTTTGAAACAACAAGAGGCTTTTATATTAGATATTATTCTATATTTGATTATACACAGCATATTGTTTCATGCAAGCCTGGTTTTTAGGGGGTGATTTAATTCTTCACTGCCGCTACATGTACAAAAAGTGCGGTCTATGCTTAGCTTTTCTGTGGAATAGAATCTTAGTTACTGCTTTAAATGTATGGATTTGCTTTGCTTGGAGTTCAGCTATGTTATAACTTGTATTCAGATGGGGGTATGTATCTGTCAAGATGTCGACAATTACGTTAGCATATAATAAAGAATACATACCTGTTTTCCACTTCTCACTGTCGGATGTGTATTTAGGGTAAGCGGTTTTAAGCTGTGGTGGTGGTAATTGCTCATGGGCTTGAGATATGATAGGATCAGGGGGCAGAAGGATGTGTGCAGTGGCAGATGAACCGTGTCCTGTTAGTTAACTGACATTTATTTACATTAATATAAGCAAGTTAATTGCTACATTCATTCATTCATGATCATTAATTCATATTTAATCTATAATGTTATTTTCCACCTATTGTATTAATTCTGGAATATGGGGGGCTTTTTTACATTTAGTGAAGTGATTGTGATACAAAACAAAATCAACAAGTGGTAGTAAGATGGGTACTAGGCAAATAAAGACTTAAACCCACCAATTTAAAGTGTTAATTTAGGCTTCAGAGAAAGAGAGAAGAATAGGAAGTGTTTTTCTACTGAGGGAAATTACATCTGTCGTTCTGATTTTCTTTCGTTCTCTGCCTCTCACTGTAAACATATGCAGCTGGACAGTGTTAGCCTTGGAACTAAGTGCAGGGAAAGGAGTCTGCGTCTTGTACGCACTGATAGTGGTGGCAAAAGGGCAAGGAGGTGTGCTGTCACAAACGGTGCTGTGCAGTGGACTTGAACCCAGTGTAACTGTCTTTGATCCACTCCCACACACACACTAACACTCCATCATGTCATTGGCGCTGCAGTGCTGAGAATGATCCACCACCCAACGTGATGCCTGCTCTGTGGAGGTCCTGACCATTGAGGAACAGATGGACTGGAGTCTGTAACTGTAGGACAACGAAGTGCATCTATATGGTTGTTGGAGCTGACAGTGAGTGGAGATACACTGAGGGGGTTTTAATCTTAAGGCTGTTCTCTGTGTGGGTGATTTATTAAGAGGAGTAACCTCAGCGCTGCCAGCTTAAATGTTTGCAAAATGTAACCGGGTCTCAAGCGGCGATGCTCTGATAATCAGAAGGCACGGTCACAATATTCTTTACTTCCAGTACCCGCACATTTTATACAAGACAGCCTTCTCTTGTAGATTAGTCATGGAAAATGAAATCCATCAAGTTGTCCTTTTGTATGAAACAGCAAAAATACATAGCATGAAATGTTTCATTTGTCCTCATTTCCACATCCTGCCATGTGACTGTTGTGCATGTGCACATTGCAGTGATGATGCTATAAAGCTATTGAGTAGCCTTAGCACAAACTTCATCAAATCAGCTAGTCAATATTTCATATTTCATAATCTTGATCCGTTTACAGCAACATTTTTTTTTTTGAACGTTAGTGTTAATGTTGATTAGTTTTTGTGTTCCTTAACTAAATATTATATTAACAAGAACTTAAAATGCTTTTTGGAGCAGAAATGCCGGGTTGTAGGATACTTTCTTGCCATCTTAGTCTCTTGCCTGTGGGTGGGACAGAGACATGGTTGCTGGCAGTAAGTTGTGTTCCTATAAAGGCCTAACTATGGAGACACAAAACAAATTTGCTTTTATAGCTTCAAGAATGAAGAATGAGACTGAATGCAACAACTGAGCCCTGACTTACTTTTGGCACACACCAGCCTTTGTCTATAAGTGGTCTCTCTCCCTCTTGGCGAGACATGCACTAATATATGGGGCTGTTCTGTTCTGAACAGGCCCTACCTCCACCATGGAAATGCTAGTATTACATTATTTTGTTATATGTTATGGGGGTACTAATGGCAATAAACCAAATGTAAATGGGAGGTTCTTTATGTTAAAAAAATTTAGAATTTTTAGAACATGTTTGTTCCCGCTTTTGTTTATTTACTTAATTTTTTTCTACCATAATTATTTGTATTTATTTTTATTACCATAATATACAACCATACCATCTATGAACTAGAGATTTAACACCATTACCCCTAATATGATTTTATGATAGACTGACAGCTGTTTTAGTTCTCCTTGAAGATATGTTTCAGATTTTGGTTCTTAGCCAGAGCAAGCACCTTGGAGTTCTCTGTGGGGGAACATTGACATTGTCTTTCATTCTTCAGATTGAAAGCGAGGTTGACCTATGTCTTAATCCATTTTCCAAGACTCTGTAGCGATCCTAAAGCCCAGAGACTCCCATAAGGCCTAGAAAAGTGGAGCGAACAAGTTTCTCCACCAGCCTAACACTGGGAACATTCCTGCCTCAAGCTGTAATGGCATATTTCAGATTTTCCTAAAGAGAGAGTAGGTTAAAAAAGGAGGGAAAAGCAGCATGCAACACAGTTAAATCCAAGACAGGCATAACTGCAGATTTAGGAGCATTTATGGACTTTGTAGTCAGTAAGCCGTTTTCAACAAAACCTCAGGACTCATCATGACCCATACATCATCTTAGCTGCGCTGTGATGTTATGGGTGTTATAGAAAGCAGTCCGATGAATTGGAAATGTGTATGAAGAGCCAAACACCAAAGACTGCTGTCTATGGAATTTGGTGTCACTAATAAGCGTGATGTAAAGACAGTAGGTCTGATGACATGATATCACAACTAAGTGTTTTCTATTACAAAATGAAAAGTGGGATACGCTAAGTTTTGAAATGAGATGCAGTATTGCATATATTGCAAAATATTACAATTTAGTATTTTTTACTGCAAGCTTCTGATTTACATTTTGTTTGTCTCGCTTCAGGACCCAGTGTGATTATCAGGGGTATATGTATTTAACAACAGGAGTCACGCAAAGCTACGCTGATTAGTCAGGATGGTTTCTGGTGAAAATCAAATCCTGCATCTTGTGTGTTGGGGGATCATGTCACCTAATATAACTTGGCCAGAACTCCCAAACCTTACCAAGAGCTACCAAAAATAACAAAACCATGGCAAGAACTACAAAACCACACTAGAAACATCATTAGTCAAATAAAAATGAATTGATCACAAATATGCAGATCAATATTTGTCACTGTTGTTGATTATTGGGAATTAATGACATATTGAGTTGTATTACCTCATTCTTGTTAACTGCACAACAATTTTATTCATGAAGTACTCTTAAAAGTACTGATGGCTAGATTCCTAAAAGCTATTAAGATATTTGGCATCCCACATTTCCAAGTTGTTCAAGAATTGCCTCACTCCTTTGTTAAAAGGGGGAAACCCATCCTTGCCCATTTTTAAACACAGAGCAGCAGTTACAGCAAACTGTGCTTTCATGTGAAAAACAAAGCCATTCGACAGCGTAATTTGGCCTCAACCGCCTGTCTGCGTTAATGCTGTGCTGTAATCCTGTTTGACTGGAGATGAATTTAGAGGTAAGAGGCCAACAGAGAATGCTGGAAACGTTTTATTTACTCAATCACTACAGACCTCTCCAGCGGAGGGTGATATAAATCATTGCTTATGGGCAAAGACAGAGTGAGACAGAAGAGACTAAGAGGAAGAGGAAAAACAGAGGATTTCCAAAGATTGTGGCTGAACAAAGGGCCTTACTCTGCACACCCTTTTAATTTGATTCTTCACATCATCTCTTCATAGCTGCACCTGGAGGAGTATAGAACCAATAATAAGCATTGTATGCACTTATTCTACTTGCTCACTTCCGTACTCACTTCATATCTTCTTGATGCAACATGTGCCTTCTGTTATACAGTGCAGTACAGTTGGATTGTATTGCCAGAAATTAGTGCCGATGGGCCTTATTTACAAGGTCTCTTCTCAGGAACTTAATAAAATACTCCTGGTTTATGCATTGTCTTTCACATAATACTTTAGACACTACATATACTTTAAAACACTTTTTGTTATAAACATTTTTAGAAGACCTATACAGAGGTGTTGGATGAGGAAGGGGACAAACTGGTGCATAATGTGTCTTCATTGAGTCAGGGAAAAAAATTCAGTGACTGACAAATGAAGAAAGATGCAGGATGCTGATCCACTGATGCTTTTAAATGGTTTGGCAATGTTAGGCTTTTGCTAGTTATGAGGATTTTTGACCCATTTCTAAGCCACTAGTCCAAGGCAGCACAGTGACAGGCTCACAGTTGCATTCATGTGTTAAACATAATCAGGCCAGCTCATAACGAAGATGTTATGGCCACTTAAAGGGTCACGACAGCTCTGTTGTGCGCTTTTGTGACTTATTGTGCCGAATAGCTTTTTTTAATGGTGGGCCATTCTGATTCTCAGAAATAGACCTTTGCTAATTTTCTCTTGTCTGATGTGGTGTTACGATCCGCCTTAAGGTGGAACTAAGGGTGTAGAGGGAGTAACAACGCGGACATGGGCATAAACGTGCGCAATCCAAAACCTGTTCAACTCAAGGGCTTTTACTTTGCGGTCCAGGTGCAATATTACAGAAGAAGAATATGTAGTATGTAAACGTGTCAACAATGAAGTAGTATAACGGACAAAGGAGGACAAGGGACGGTCCCAATGGAGATGCATTAAAACAGGTGACCTGCCTACCAAAGGCAACCCCCTATCCAAAATACAGCAGGTGTGTCAGTTTATCTAGTGTGTCTAAACCACAGAAAAACAGCTACCATGTTGGAGTGTGGCCGAGCCGTGAATTTACCTGTCCACACATTGCTGGGAAGGATGAGAGGTAGAGAGAAAGAGAACAAAACACAACAAAGTGAGACCATGCAGAACCGGTTACATTTCTAACAATACACAAAGTAACCACTGAATATATAAGTGCACCCACACACTGTAAGATGAGCATGGATGAAATTTCATTAGTACAGAGAATAAATATATTTCTATGCAAAACCCGACAGAACCAGAACGATGAGCCAAGGTACCTTCTGCAATTTTACATTTGTTACAGAGTGGAGATACTGATCCATAGATCTTACATAGTTTGGTTTTTAAGTAATGGAGTCTGTACAGAACTTTAAGTTGTATCAACCTGTACTTTAAGTTACTGGAGCAATATGAAATTCTGGACAGACTCTCTTTTCATAACCCACTGGACAAAATACCACCACAGACCATGCCTCGCTGAAATGATCAGTATCCAGAAAGAAAAAATAAAATTGAGGCAAACTTAGGCATTAGGGCTGGGAGAAAGGGTTATTAAGGAAGCTTTTTAAAAAATTGGCGATCTGTTGGTTTGTAGATGTAATTTCGGATGATTTTTGTACATAATGTCTCACGAAAGTAACGAATAACAGAAGTAATGCGTATAAGGAAGGTTTTATTAAACTCTCAACTAAGCAAAAAATGCATATTTATCGTCTATGTATAGAACTCCTATACAGTCCATGTAGAAAATGCATGATCTGTAATAAAATGCTGGAAAAGAGGTGTATAGACTGAGGTTGCAGAAGCTTTGCGGAAGTCCTTCATTTGTTTCAAGACTTTGAGTGAATTCCTCATTTGCAGCCCAATAATAATATTTGAACACCGGCATAGCCAAACCTTCTGCTGTAGAGGGTTTTTGTAAGTGAATTTTCTAGGTTTTGAAACATACACATAAACCTTGGTATTATCACCCATCCTGCATTAACCTGGTCTAATCTGGACAAAGGAAGCAACCGCCAACGTTCAGTGTCTGCATTAAGTTTGCTCAAAAAGTTGTTTTTAAACAATAATTTGGGATTTTGTGGCAAGATATGTCAAATATTCACCAACCACTTTTAAAGGTAAAAAAAAAAATCCAAGTTCCCAGTAGAAAACTCACTTTTTGTCCAGCTAATAGTATATCCTGATAATTTGCCAAACAAATTCATGCAGTTCAACTGAAATGGCTCGATCTGAGATATACAAACGTAAGCCATCATCATAGAGACTGATTAAACATTCTACGTTCCCAAATGTAATATCATCTATTTTTAGAAGATTCCATTTTCTAATGATTAGTAGCTCCAGGGCAATGTTGGAAAGCAAGGGAGACAGTTTCGCCCAGTAAAATCATTTTTGATTTTTCCCCTGAATGACCAATAGGGACCATTAGGTGCTTGGAACCTTATTGCTTTTTTGTTTTTGTTAGAGGACCACACACTGATTGCCCAATTCAGTCACTATAGTCCAGCTTTGTATGGCTGTTCAGTATATATTGATCCACAAACCGTCATTATTCTTTTTTTCACCAGACTTTAAAGAAACCCTCCAAGTTTGGTGCCAATTAGTCAATAGGGGGCGCTATAATACACAAAAAATAGTTTCTTAGCGATTTCTAATCCATTTAAGCAAAACCTTGAGCTGCATCTTTGAAGTACGCTGTAATGTCTTGTTAAGGACAAAGAACTGACTCCAGTGTACATTTCGAATTCCACCTTGTTTGTCACTGAGGAATATCAAATGCGTCTAACTGAGTTTCTGCAGCAGCATACACCTTGTGGCTCACTGGTAATTTAGCTACCATGAAAGCTGAGAGTTGAGGATTTAAAACTTGTATGACAGGAAGAGCCTTCATAAATGTGAAAAGGGTGGTGTGATGTGGGCTGTGTTGACTGTGCGGTCCTAAAATAGCAATTTAGAAAATATACAATTTATAATTTATGTATACACTCTATGCAGTCTGTGTGTTTTTGTAGCTATGACAAATTTTAAAAGCCATAAAAACTGAACGTATGTACGATCTGTAATGAATGGGAATAAAATACTGTACAATTCTGTACAGTTAAGCAGTGTATTGTCTACAGTGTTTTGCAGCCATGTTTCAGGAGAGGTGTAATAAGTGGGGGCTGGGGGACTTATCTGCTCCCAAATCTGGACCAGGGCATCACTGAGCTCCTGGACAGTCTGAAGTGCAACCTGGTGCAGATGTTAGTGTCCCAGAGGTGTTCTATTGGATTTTGGTCATGTGAGCAGGGGGCCAGTCAATGGTATCAATTCCTACATCCTACTAGAACTGCCTGCAAACTCTCACCACATGAGGGCAGGCACTGTCATGCACCAGGAGGAACCCAGGACCCACTGCACCAGCATAGGGACTGACGATGGGTTCAAGGATTTCATCCTGATACCTAATAGCAGTCAGGGGGCCGTTGTCTAGCCTGTAGAGGTCTGTGCGTCCTTCCAGGGATATGCCTCCCCAGACCATCACTGACCCACCACCAAACCAGTCATGCTGAATGATGTTGCAGGCGGCATAACATTCTCCACAGCTTCTCCAGAGCCTGTCACGTCTGTCACATGTGCTCAGGTGAAACATGCTCTCAGATGTGAAAAGCACAGGTCGCTAATGGCGGATCTGCCAATTCTGGCGTTTTATGGCAAATGTGAATCAAGCTCTACGGTGCTGGGCAGTGAGTACAAGGCCCACTACAGGACGTCGGGCCCTCAGGCCACCCTCATTAAGCCTGTTTCTGATTGTTTGGTCAGACACATTCTCAGCAATCCGCCCATCCTCCAGTAGTTGGACTACCTGTGCAACCTCTGTAGGGTCCAGTTACCGCACCATGGTACTAGTATTGACGCTGACCCAAGCCAACTGCAAAACTAGTTAAAAAATCAGAAAGTGAAAATCTCAATTACCTCCAACTTTTTAAACCATTCTTGTTCTGGGGGTTGTCTCATTGTTGCTCCTCTAGTGCCCCTGTTTTTAATTTCCTTAACACCAAATCATAAACTTTACCTCTAGTATTTTATGTCTGCAATCCCTATTCCAAAAATGTTGGGATGCTGTATGAAATGTAATTAAATGTAAATAAAAACACAATACAATGATTTGCACATCTCAAATACCTATATTTTATTCAAAATAGAACATAGTACACGAAAATGAGACTTTATTACCATTACTACCTCATTTAGAGGCAGTGCCATGTCTACCATTATGTAGCATCCCCTCTTCTTTTAACAACATTCTGTAGACATCTGCGATATGAGGAGAGGTTTGTGGAAGCAATGTAGTCCCATTCTTATTTAGAAGATACAGGTAGGCCAGTTCAGTACCCGGACTCTTCAAAGATGGATACAGTATGTGGTCTAGCATTGTCTTGCTAAAATATGCAATACCTTCCCTGAAAGAGATGTCTGGATGGAATCATATGTTGTTCCAAAACCTTTATATACTGTTTAGCACTGATAGTGCCTTTCCAGATGTGCCCATGATGCAGGCTTTGGAACTGGGCACATTAAAGACCATGACAAAATGCCATCCTGCCATTCTCCTGTCTTCTGTCACAATATAAACTTGCAAGGGCATGGTTTGTGTATTACATTTGTTAAGAACCAGGGCAACCAGAGTTTTTAAAAAAGACTGTAAATCATATACCATGTAAAGCAAGCAGATATAACAAGGCCAAAACCCAGAATCATAGTTATTAGGAGGAATCAAAGATAACTAAACACCAGGATAATCTTTACCACAAGTTGTTAGATGCGTTGAAACATAAAGGAAATTTAAAGTAGTCTGTCAGTCAGTCATTCAGTACACCCAGGTACTGTCACACAAAATGGCTGATCCTAGACCGAACCAACTGAAGCAACCTCAGGTCATAACACTGCCCTATGCATGAGGAGTACAACGCTTGGACACACATATCTCTTTGGAATAGAGGAAATCTGGACTAATCATACCACATGACCTTTTGACGGTGACTTTTGGCCAGTATGCATGTCTGTATAGTATATGTGATGTGTGATCGATCAGGCAATCCAGAATTGTTGGTGGTGGCGGCTAAATTGCTGGATAAGTCTTTGACACTCTTATGTTTACTTTCTCTCTTTTGTTCTTTCTCTCTTCTTCTCTTAGTGTGGAAGGTTTGCTGTGCTGGTAGATCTTTACATTCTGCCTCAAGGAGGCCACGACAGTGGTGCCTGGTTTTCTCAACAGCACAAAGAGGTATGAAAATGACACAGTGTTCATGATAAGGTGCATAGGGAAATTACTTCATAGGAATTCATGCTTGACTTCTAATTTTAATTTGTCTGTCTTATCAATGCATTAGTAAGAGTAGGCTCAAGACTCCAATAGGTTCTGTTGGGAGAAAAAAATGAAACTTTTCCACAAGGCTTGTATTTTTCATATTATATTATATACATGATTAAAAAAGCAGTTGATGCTGCCAACCCTACACCTGAATGAAGACAGACAAATAATAATGCCTTGAATATGAATAAGAACCTATGGATTTAGAAAGAACTTCATGCATTTACTGTATTCACATACTGGACATGTTCAAGATTATATAAATAAGCTACATTGGATTTTATTTACACTTTAAACTTGAACTTGAATTTATTCTTGTCTTTTGTGTGTGCTGTACTGTATTTGAACAGTGTTCTGTCCTCTCTGCAGGAGGTGGGTGCTCTGATAAAGGATGCTGTAGAACAGAAGGTAAGGCAGTGTCAAACCAAACAGAGGAAGGAGTTCTCACCTGACAGCCCTCTGTGTATTAAAGGTACAGTATGCCACAGATTTTGCATGTTTGCGTACAAAGTGCGAGCTGTGGTCTTGTTATTTCTGGCACTGTATCACTAACACTGTTATCTAACAGTATACAAAGAAATGTTGCATAGCCGGAAGCATGGTAGCAGCCATGTTGATGCTGGAACCCTGTTTGTGCTTTTTTTATACACAACAATAAATCAGACAGTTTGAGGAACCACATCGGCATGTTTGTTTGAGACAAGGATGTGGTGAATTAGGCTTCTATCTAACCGGTTTATTGGTCAAATATGTTGACACACACAAGGAATTTCAAGTCATGAGTAATCTAACTGTAGCAAGAAGAAAGGACATTTAGCATGAAACAGCCTGTTGCTGAAGGAGCTACCCAGTGCTGCCAGAGCCTCATGCATGGGTTGAGAGTACGTCTCCAGCCTGTATGCCAGCTCAGCTAACATCCTCCTGTCTCCCACCACCTGCAAGGGCTTCCCAGGACAGAGCCAGTCTCTTCCTGTCTGCTGTAGAGATGCAGCTGCCCCAGCATACCACTCCACAAGAGATGGCTGATGCCACCGCTGTATCAAAGAAAATCCTCAGGCATGACCGCAGTCTCCTGAGTGGGTAAAGTCTGCTTTTGTAGAGTGCAATAGTGTTAGCTGACCAGTCCAGTTTTTAGGTGAACACCCAGGTACTTATAAGACTCCACCCTCTCAATGTCCATTGCTTGGATGTTCACTGGTGGCAAGAGGTGGCAAAAATCCACCACCAGTTCTTTGGTCTTCCCTGCATTTATCTGGAGGTGGTTCCATAGACACCAGTCCACAGATGACTGTCCACTCCAAAATTTTCCAGTTTGTCCTTCCAAAGTCCCGGCTGCATGGTGTTAAAAGCTTTAGAGAAATCCCAGGTTTCTCCAGGTGAGAAAAAGAGCTCTGTGTAGAAGACACCAGGTTGGTAGGCAAACTGAAGAGGGTCCATAGATGGGCGGAGATAACCAGAGGGTGGAGATGGGTATGGACCAGCCTCTTCAGCGTCTTCATCAGACGGGAAGTCAGCTTTTGAGGTTTTTTGGACAGTGCGTTTTTGGCACAGGCACCACACAAGATGTTTTCCACAGCTGTAGAACTGTTCCCAGCTTCAGGCTTATGTTGAACATGTGCTCAACTACCCTGCACAACTGGAGGATGGAGAAACATGATTACAAGCAGTGTCTGCGTTAGCAGAGGGAGAGATATTCACAGCTATCGCAACAGCGTACAAGAAATCCCTCACTGTCTCATGCTAATGTTAATGCTCATGCTCATGCTCATGCTAACAGTTCAGTATACTTACAGCAATTTTTTGCCTAATGGCGATGTGCCCAGAGTTACAGCATTTGTCATTTGTTCATGCAGTGTTTGACCTCTAGGGTAATTTGGCTAATTTGTGCTTGCTAGGATACGTTCTCTGTCTAAACACAGGAAGAGTTGCAAATGGCATATCATTTATTGCAACTGCCTTTAATGTACTGACATACTGGCAATGTACTACCACAAAATACTGCCATTGCAGGTTTTGCTATGGGCATTTTTGCATCTGCTTGTCAACCCACACTGCTGACGCTTTGTTAAGTTCCTTTTACTGGCATGGGTGCATGGGTCATTGCAAATTGACAACTTGACAACCACTTTCTTAATTGCTTAAAATTTATTATGTATTCTTCTCTTTAAAGTTATACTTCAAAGTTTAACTTTAAAGTTATGAAAGATAACAGTGCATACATTATGGGTGACTGCATGACTTATCACCCCAGGTGCAGTTCATCGGCCAAGTCGTGTTTGATATCTGACGTTTTGGTCTCTGCTTTTTTCTCTGCCTCTGCTTCCAGCTTCTTAAGTGGTTACCCACTATAATCAGACCTACTGTAATCAGACCTCTTTCTGACATCCTCTTGTTTTAAACATTTTGATCAACATCAGTCAGGCAAGCCCCTTTCCCAGTCAGACTCTTTTCACGTTTTACCTTCGCATTGATATACCTTTATAAGGCAAGTGTGGGTAGGGTGTGATTGCTGAACATCACAGGAATGCCTGTGATACCTGCTTTCTGAATGCCACCAGGGGTGGAGTAAGGAAAACAGAACTATTCAAGACACGGCAGCTCCCCTTCACGCCCTGGGTGTGTTCTAGCTTTTCCAGCTGCTGTGATAGCAATGTAGTGGACTGTTTGACTTGGCCTGTGCTCCTGCTCAAAGGCGGCGAGTATTCTGTGATTTCAGATCTGTGTAAATAGCTGTTTTTATTTAAATGTTGTAACTCCTGGGTGTAAGCCTCACTTGTAAGGAGAGAAGCAGAAGCTGCTTCATTTTCTGGAACTGTCTGTTTTATATGAAAGGCGAGATCCATCTTACCAGGCTAGGCTCAGAGATTTAAATCCACAATGCATTTGACTGTATCTGAAATAGAAATGCATTCTTAGCTTTTCCTGTAATCAGTAGCATTCAATCTAGGTTTAACCTAGATTACAGAAATTCTAACTTGTTTTTTAGCATAAATATTAAAACATTAAGCCATCCCTACATAATTCTCATTAGGAGCCTTTATTAGTATGATAAATTGGATACTGTAAAAGGTTTGGTTTCACAAACTGATCCAAATATTGTAGTTGTGACCTAACTGTAGTTTAAGCAATCTTTGATTCACTTTTAAATCTGGTTGTAAACTGTACAGAGTTGACAGAAAAGCAGGGGGTGTTGGGTGGCTATTTATGTTAGATCAACTGTTGAAGTAAATGCCTTATCCAGAGAAAAATGTTTTAGATTTTTAGCCTTAAACTTAGACATGTTTTGTGGTAGCTAGAATCTTTATGCCCCATTCCAGATATGTTTTGCTCAGGAGCAAATCACTCAAATCTTTAAACTCTGTATGTCACTTTGCCTTAGTATTCAATACTGGTGATGAGGGGGATACGTTGGCACTTACAAAAATGCATTACAAAAATGCATTACAAAAATGTTTAATGTACTTACATTAATTAGTCTTATTCCCATAATATAATTACCCTTCAAGTGCCAAGTTCTTCTACCAACCTGAACCTCATTTGTGCATATGTTTTTTCCCTTATTAATTGTCAAGTTGAATTCAATTTAGTAAACTTTCCCTTCTAAAACAAGCACATGTAGGAAAAAACCTACTATATATAATATAAAACTTAATATATTAAATATTCATTGAATTCCAAAACAGTGTGTGCACTGTATATGTAGATGCTTGTATGCAGACAGCATAATTATGCATCAAATATACTATATTATATATATTATAGTAGATCATAATTCTGGTTCCAAAATCTGATCAGTCTGTGCATACGTTTGGCACCCTTTCACTCAGTATTTACTTAGACCACCTTTTGGCTATAGTCTTCTCTTGTTTTGTAAGAGTCAGTTATCTATAGTTTCAGATCCTTAGTCAGCTGCTTAGTTGAGGCCATGACTGTTGAATGTTAACATATATCATGTGTTTTTTTTGTTTGTTTATTTTATTTCAGCAAGTAAATGGTAGCCAGCTATAAAATTTGTTGAAAAGTATTTGTTTGTTCCATACAAATATTGTATAAATTCTTCCACATCAAACATTTGCAAAATGTCATTTGGCTTGGCAACCATAGTCTGCTATTAAGAAACTCTCTCATTTGAAGGAATGCTTGTTAGGGTTATTATTAGGGGTATAGTTACTAAGTTATAAGTTACTGAACATACATCATGTTACAGTGCTATGCATTTACACATGAAATATGAAATATGATATGTGGGATGCAGCTCACTTCCTGCTCTAAAATGTGGCCCTACAGTTTGAACTAATTTGGATATATAATACAGTATGTAATATAGGGTCTGGATATGACATAAAATCCTAGTAACAAAAATCTGCTGTCCAAGCTGACATGGCAGGGTCTGATTTTGTGGAAGGTTTGTGAATCCCCCCCTCCCCCTTGTAGGTATCACTGGCTGTAAAAAGCTGACTTGCTACATACACCTGGCCCCACTTAGTACAGGGCAGTCAGGCTCATAAAATGTCTCCTATGTAGATGTGCCTGCATTTTGCTCTTTCTTTTTTGGATTTGTAGAACTGACTTTGCTGTCACAAATCTGTTGTAAAACCTGATTTTGAGTAAAAAAAAAAGTCTGCAAATGTTGGTAGTCTGTTGGCCAACACAGCACAGAACAGCCCAGGACTGGAATTATTATGGGCCTTAAAGCATACATTTCACACACCGTGCAAATTACATTTTTATTCAAGATTATGGCTGCCCACTAAATAGCTTTTTTTTTTTAAACTGCTGTTGTCTAACTGATGGTAAATAGGTACTAGTATTTTAGTACGTTAGAAAAAAACAACAAAGTTTGAGATCCTAGAAATTTAATTTAGAGTTTTAAAAATCTGTGGAATTCTGCACTAAGTCACTATATCAGACTGATCAGGGACCGAAATAAAAAAAAATCATTTAAACGTTCCAGGCTTCTACTTTTATTTAGAAAACTTCTTATCTGTCTAGTCTGGCTTATTATGTTTTTAAGCAGCATTGCATTTTTTGAATATTGGTCACTCTTGCTATAAAAAGCAGGGTATTCAGAGTTCAGAGTTGGGACTGCAGTCTGTAGAGAGACTAATATTGAAAAGTTTTGAGTGATATGTTATATTCAACTGCGCGTGAGAGGGTAGATGGTAAGTAGATAAAAATGGTGGATGGTGTGGAATGGTGTAAGAATTCATAGTGAATGTTAAGCATGGTGTAAGAAAAGCTTTGGGTACTGAACCAGATAATGCGCTCTGTGGAATTACGTAGAATTTGAAATGGGAATGTAATGTAAGCCTGTTCCAAAATGTGTGGCGAAAACATTTGCAAGCAAAAACTGATCTATATATCTGTTGGCAAAGCAAATAAGCTTTGTTAGAAACTGCTTAACCACTCTAATTTTAGTTCAACAGTAGCAATGTAATGTAAACTGAAATTTACACCGCATATCATATATTTAGATATACATTTACATTTACGGCATTTAGCTGACGCTCTTATCCAGAGCGACTTACAATGTTAATCACATTACAGGTAGGCCAATGTAGTGTTAGGAGTCTTGCCCAAGGACTCTTATTGGTGTAGCACAGCATAGTCAGATTCGAACCCCATTCTCCCACATGTGGTGTTGACTCCTTGGTAGGTAGTGGTGTTATCTGCTGAGCTACACCAACCACGTTACACTATATACACTTTGCTGTATTACAACATTGACTGTTGACTTGTTAGTCAGTGTCATACACTGAATATCGGAACATCTAAGCTTTCCCTGAAGTAAAGTTGTCACCGTTTCTCAGTTATTGTCACCTCTACATTAATCTAAATGAGTTAGAGTGAATGATTCTTTGGTAGTTGGATTTATCCAGGTTAAACTTCTAAAAGAGGCAGCCAGATTTTGGTCTTAAATGGTTTTTGAAGGAGTGAAATGTCATCTACACTTTAAATACAAATGTCCAAAAAAGGATAATTGGAACAGTGGATCAGCTGATGATTCCTTAAAACCTTACATACAGGAAACCTAAAGTGATGTTGCAATACTCAATTTCAAACAATGCTGAACAAAATTCCCAGGGCATTTGGAGGAACAACCTCACAGCATGGCAGTTTCTCCCTATAGTGGTGATCATGTTTTTTCATGAGCTTAACTCTCATACCTTCTATGCCCGTAGCCAGAAATTCATATTTTCCTCATATTAATAAGTAACGATTCAGTGACGTTTAAAAAAACAAACACTTGTGTCTTTATATTTCTGTTTTAAGTGTGGTTATTTACGGGTGTGGCTCTTTTGCCTGAATTATGAAAGGTACCAAGAACCTTTTAACCCATTGTGTATAATTTTGATAATTCTTTGACTTGGAAGTATGGTTATATCGAAATCTTTAATTGCCATACCTTATGTGGGGCTCTTTTAAAAACATGGTTGTGTAAAGAGCCAAAAGTGACATCACTCTACAGAACACTTTTTTGGTGCCACATCATAGTGATTATGCCAGTGGACGACCATTTAAGAATTCTTTGTTATGAATTTGTCTTTGAATTTCAGTTTTCACAATTGTTGTTCAACTGTATCCATATATAGGTAATGCTGTGCAAAAAAAAAAAAAAAAAAATTCAGTTTGTACTTTTGCATGGTGAGAGGTTTGCACGGAGACAGAGTTAAAAGCCTTGCTGCGTACCTCCTGTGCGCTGCATAAATGTGTGTTTGTGTTTTATGAATCAGCCTGGCTGCCTGCCTCACTTTGTGGTTTGTATGTGTGGGCGTGTGGGCATATCTGCACTTGTGAGGTCAAAACATTCTCACAAATATGATAAAATAAAACAGGGAAAAACACTTTTGTAAGAGTTAAGTTTGCGAAAAGTGTTGGTCAAACGTTTGAATTTAGATTCAGACTACCAGAGGCTTAATTATTCTACCTTTAAGTCACTGTCTGTTTTTTTTTACAGTCAAACAGTCATATAGTTGTTTGTGTCTGTGTTTATAACATCTAGCAATCTTGTCAGAACAGGTCAACACATTTCCTCAGCAGTCCACTGGCTGTCAGCTGCACAGGCCTTTTTCCAAAGGTCAGCCCCTGTAGCGTTCCCCTGGCCAGCTACCTCATGCTTCACCATTAGCTCATAGTGAGTTGATTTATTTATGTTTTGGAGAGGGCGGGAAAGGGGGAACTTTTCCCACCAAATGTCTTGGCTTTGGTACGAGCACGAGCCGGACTTTTGGCTGTGCGACCTAGGAGATGTTTTTTTGAGGAAGGAGAGAGTTCATATGCTTGTCCATCTTAAGGAAGAAAAAAGCAGGCATCCGAGGCATCATATTTTCCCTTTTATTTCTCAGTTTGAAAGTCTAATTGTGTTGGGAGATGGGTGGGTGTGTTTGGTATTGGCATTGTAAGTTGGAGCATGTCTCAGTTTTCCCTTTTGGTAGCATAACTTAATTCGAAATTTTTTATGTGAGCCCCCTAATGCGGTTGCCTAAAAGCATTTTTACAAAAATAATACGATGGTGGTTGGTGTAGCTCAGCGGATAACGCCGCTACCCACCAGGGATCCACCACCACGTGGGAGACTGGGGTTCGAATCTCAGTCTGGGTGACTATACTGTGCTACACCAATAAGAGTCCTTGGGCAAGACTCCTAACACCACACTGGCCTCCCTGTAGTATGATTACCCTTGTAAGTCGCTCTGGATAAGAGCGTCAGCTAAATGCCGTAAATGTAAATGATTACCACTATTGATTTTGTTAGTATTTGAGAAATCATTGACAATTATTTTAAGGGTTAATTGAGTAAATGCAATTGAACGAAATTGTAACAAGTCCTAGTGGTGTGTGGACTGTGGTAAATAAAATGTCAAATGAGGAGATTATCTTTAATCCTGTGTTTAGTAAGCATGCATATTTATGAAAACACCCTTAAAGTACATAGCCAGATGATTGATGTCCTGTTGTCCTGCTAATGAATATTGACAAAAATATTGACATGTTGATGATATTAGCTGAAGTCTTGTAGAATATGTACAGTCCAGATATGGAGACTGTGCTGCAAATGCTTGTTCTAATTAGGAACGTGTGCTTCTATGCATTTTTTTGATCTAGTGAATGTTTTTGTACAATTGCTGATTCTTTTAGGCAAGTCCTTAAGCAACACCTTATAAAGCATGTGTGTTACTATAGCAACAGCTGAGCAACTCCCAATGTTATCGCTGCAACCACCTAGTAGTACCTTAGCAACCGTCTAAGATACCATAGGAACCACCTAGCAGCCAACTGGGATACAGTCATAGTTGGATCTCCACTTTAGCTACCATGTAAAATGCCAAACTCTGGCATTTCCTACGCTGATCAATGATTCAGTATGTTGTTCCGGCTTTTTGTTCAGGAAATACATTCTTCTAAATACTATTTGATCTCACCAAATCCACCGCATTTACACGTAACCTTCACTAACATTTTTGGTGTAAGGAACTTTTAAATGAAGGCCAGTACGCGTCACACGGTTTGAAAATAAAAGGACCTCGGATGGAGCTATATTCACATCACATCTACTCCTGTATATTACAAACAGGTATGACACTGAAGGAAAGGGGGTCAGCTCCTCTCCTTTTCTCACAGGTGCTAAGGCGCTGGTGTGTTGGAGGGGTGAAAACACCTGCCAGGCTGTTGGCCCTGATGGCATGGCGGGTCCAAAGGCATTTTCCCAGGCTCCCCCAGATGAATGGTCACTAATAGCCGTGGGAGAGGGCTTTGCGAGCACAGCACAGCGTACCAGGCTGACTCCTTTTGGCAAGCCCTGTGAAGAAGGCTTAATGCCCGTGACCCAACCCCAGACCCAGCACAAGTGTGCTGCTGGATAGCCTTAGTATTTGAGTAGTGTTTATGAAAGCAGAACATAATGGGAATGATCGCATTAAAAAATGGCTCTAGGTGTTACTCAATTATTTGATTTCTAAAGTGCCTTGATAACAGTTTACCTGGTTGATGCATCAACAGTGATCTTTTGGGACATTGCATAATGATAATGATATTTTTTAAGTTCTCCTACTGATCTCACTCATAAGAAATATCTGTTGATTGTTTTTCTTTCATATTTCAAGTATTTTGCATTTTTTGTAAAGGCTATAAATGGTTTATCATTGTTCAGTTAAGTACATTTGTATTGATTGTGTATATACAGTATTTTTGACTGGTTCCCCTATTAATAGCCAAGGTAGTCACTAGAATGCAGTTATATAAAACAAATTACCTGTATTTAGTCAAAACCGTTTCCATTTTGTAAAATCCTTTTGTAAAAATTAGTATTCAGAATACAATTACCTTTTAAATTGTGTAGGAGAATACTTTTGGAAGACCTACCCTTACTTTTAGATAAAAAAAAAAAACATGAATACTTAGATACCACTTTAAGCTTAATAAATATCCTCTTTACAAACACCTGCTAAAGCCGGAGTAGACTAATAAATAAATTTCATGAGCCACTTATTTCTAGTAGACCAATAAATCGATCTGATCAAAGTTTTAAAACACTTCCAGAAAATGAAATGTCTCCTCAGTAGTGGACATGTTCACAACTGATAATCTCAACATTGCTGTTGTACTGCAAAAATCATAAATTATAAATATATGTTGTTTTTAAGGGTACACTTGCACCAGTTTTTATAAATTTATTTTTTATTTGTTACTGTACTGTACATTTTTAAATTGTAAATTGTAAAACTTTCTATGAATCCTATTTTCATAATGCAATATAAATGTTTTAATGAGGCACACCTTATAATAACACCTTATAATACTTGACATAAGCTTATTTAATATCTTCTAAATAGTTATAATGGCATACATAATAGAGTAGTACTTTATAATGTCAGGTTTCATAACACCGTATAATATTTGCCCATAAGAACACTACAGACACTAATGCTGTAATGCACAATAACACTTTATTGAGTTTTATGCTAGACTAAATACCCACTACAAAGGACGGTGAAAGGTTTGGGCTGATAACGCTGTGGCAAACTTAACATCTGGAGATAACGTCATACCTGTGTTATTCTTCATACCGGTAAATAGCCACTCCTTAATGTGGTAAAGTCCACAAAGAAAAGATTGCTAAATACATAAATGGCATCAGTCGAGTTAACTGCAGTCCAGGGCTGCCTTCATGTAGCTAGTATCTGTGTATAATCACCAGTTGATGTTATACTGTGACATGAGGATATAAATAGCGTAAGGTATGTCAAAGCTCTGTTTGTGCATATAAACGGAACCACACAGCACATGTGTGAGTGGTCCAGGGGCAGCAGCATTCCTCTGTCCTACCAGACTCTTCTGTGTGCGATTAGGGCTTTGGGAAATTAAAGCCCCAACTCAGTAGCATTTATATGACCGTTTCCCTCTCTCTCTCTCTCTCTCTCTCTCTCTCTCTCTCTCACTCTCTCTCTCTCTCTCTCTCTCTCAATCTCTATCTCTATCTCTATCTCTATCTCTCTCTCTCTCTCTCTCTCTCTCTCTCTCTCTCTCTCTCTCTCTCTCTCTCTCACACACACTCTCATGCACTGCAAACACGGTCTCTGTGAACCCAGGCTGACTATGCCTCCTGACCAAAACATTGACTTCAGGCATTAGCGAATCATGTAAGAGGAGCAGTCTGGGCTTTTTTCTCTCTCTCAGTGTTTTCTTTGGGTTGTTGAAGAGCATATCGAAAGATCATGTGCTGTGGGTTAGTTGTGGCTTTCCCACCTACATTTATTAACTCCAAATGTATTGGTTTGAAAGAGCAACTGCACTTGTGCTGCATTTGTATTTGTATTATATTACCAAATATAGTTTAATAGGGTTAAAAAAAAAAAAACGAAACGTCGAATGTTTTACTGAGTGATATGATCAAGTTGGTTGCTGTTATATATGATCATCAGTTCTCAATTATAACATTTTCTTTTACTTATACTGCAGAAAACTCTTAAACAAATCCTTTAATCATTTAAGTACTTGCTCCAGGGTGCAGCTTCCTAGTATTTTAGCAGCGTTGCTGGTTTTTAGATATTTAGCTTTTTTTAATGTCCAGTAATTGTTTGGGAGTTGAGGACAAAAGTAGTTGTAGATGTAAACTTGTGACTTTGTTTTCTTTTCCTGCTTGTTATAGTACTAAAGCTTCGTAAGAGTGTCCGTTATCGTATATTGTGCTTAATGATTGACAAAAGACTATTGAGGAAGTGTGTAGTTATAATTATAATAGTTATAATGTGGTAATATTTTTAATAAACAGTATTAGTAGTATTTGTTTGTAGTACAACTAGTACATTTTACACATTGTGGTAACAAACTATATAATAAATTATTTGATAATCATATATAATACTTTGGCTATGCCATTAAAGTATATTAATCCTTATGGAGGTTGCACTTTGTAGGAAATGTGGATTGAAATTGGTTTAGATTTAAATTAGTTCAACTGCATCTTTGTGCATATGGGTCAACAGCTCATACAGTGGGGGAGAGTGGAGTTTAAAGCGTAAAGTTTGGTGAAGGGGTGTGGGGTTGTTTTCAGGGGTTGGGCTCAGCCCCTTAGTTCCTGTGAATGGATCTCTTAATGCCTGGAGATTTTGGACAATTTCATGCTCTCAGCTTTGTGGGAGCAGTTTGGAAATGACCCCTACCTATTCCAACATGACTGCGCACCTGTGCACAAATCAAGGTCCATAAAGACATAAATGAACAAGTTTGGTGTGAAAGAACTTGACTGTCCTGCATAGAGTTCTGACCTCAACCCAATAGAAACCTTTTTGCTTCTGGAAGAATGGTCACAAAATCCCTTAAACACATTTAAACACACTTAAAGCCTTCCTAGAAGTGTTAAAGCTGTTACAGCTGCAAAGGATGGGCTGTCATCATATTACACCCTTTGAATTAGGAAGGGATGTCACTCAAATTTATATGTGAATGCAGCATACGAGCAAATACTTTTGGCAATATAGTGTAGCTCAAATAGAGACTGGTGACTTGATCAACTGTAGTATTCAAAGATAAAATAAGCAATAGCACAGAGGATGAGAATTCTCATGAATTCTTCAGAAAAGTCTGTTTGTGCAGTATATATATTATATTATGGGATTAACAGGTTTTCTAGGTTTATCTGAAACGAAAGAGGAAGCTTCATCAAACAAGCTGCAGTTATTTTTCTCTTTTTCATGATCATCCTCATCATGATGTGTTACATTGTCTTGTTGGGCCATGCTGCTACATTTTGTAACCACATGGAAAGGGTCACCCAGATGTTAAATTGAACAGTCATGTGCAAATATTGTTTCAGGTGGACAGTGAGTAGAACGATAAGACACACTGCCGGCTTGGCCTGAGCTACAGACATGCAGCAGAGTGTGATGTTCTTCCAGGAAAACCCACCGCTCAGTTTTCATGTGGCCACACACACTCACTTTGCATCCTCACCTGGCCCAGCCTAATGCAACAATGTAATCAAATGCCTCAGTAGTTTTGGTAATGGTGATTTTTGAGTATTAATTAGTAATTTTGAGCTGAAAAAAGCTAACCAGTACAGTATGCAATTTGAACAGTTGTACAGGGTCAAATGGGGTAACAAAGTACTACAGCGTGTAATTGTAAAATCATGCTGTGCACCTATATGATAAATGGAGCTGATAAAAATGAGTGTAGAGTGTAGACAGTTCAATAGAATGGGTTAGGCAGAATAGTTGTACCTATCATTTAGTTCTATAGCTGCCCTTTAAGAGTTCACATTTTGTTTTTTTGTTTTTTTTTACTTTGAACATGGCATAAACACAAGGAATCTCTACCACACTTTTAGGATCCTCTCATATGTTTCATTTCAGATGAAATTTTTTTTTTTTTTTTTGTATTTTCTTTTACTCCATTGTTTGTTTGTTTATTTTCTCAGGAAGTGGTGACAGCTTATGTGTGTACACAGATGTATATCCCTGGCATTGCATCTCAATAAGCTTTTGCTTAGCAGACTGCTTAAGCTTGTTACAATAATAGCATTGCAGTAAAACACACTAAAACACATTTTAATGAATTATTATAAGCAGGGCTCACAGCGGCTAGCTAACTAAACTAAGAGGTACGGTGGCCGAGAAGTGCAAAACAAGTTAACACTTCAGAAAACAAAATGACATAAATAAAAACTAATTTACAGAAGATGGGAAACACTTATACAAGCTCTGAAGTCTAACTGAAAGGGTAGGACTAACACACAGGAAGTGCTTGTTGCCAACTAGTTGTCAATCAAACTTTTCCTTATGCCACTGCTGGCGCTTGCATTCATAGCTCGCTGGGTGCTTTTTCAGAGCAGATTCCTTCAGCGCTTTAGAGAATTCAGTGTTACGTGTGCCGCTTTGTAGTTCAGTGGGATGCATAGCTGACTGCATCCAAGCTGAATACATTTCTTTGTGGGATTCAATGTGTGACTCTGACATTTAGGCTGATATTAACCCTAGAGTGGAACAGGCAACATCTAAAGCACTTCTAACCAGTTGGAAATGTTCAGGAAAGTAAGTGGACTATAAAGCTAGCTATAGTGGATAACCAGCTAGCTAGCTTAACATGGCTGAGAGTCTTTGCTAAACAACCCACGTGGTTTAGACGTCGACTGTTCACCTCTTTTTTTCTGTCTGCTCTTTTAAAATCTCTAAAGAACTTACAGTAGAAAAACTAAAGCTTGCCAGCTAATTAAAATGCGTGCCAGAAAATGGACAAAACATCCTTTAGCATCGTGTCCATCTCAAACTTCACTCACTCTACCACTGCAAATAGTTTGATTAACATGGCAACAAGCACTTCCTGTGTGTTAGACCTTCCCTTTCCATCTGATGCAACAGATAAAGTATTTAATCTCGTTACATTACCTCTGTCTTTTTGCTGTCTTTGTCCTCTTCACTTTTTTTCCCTTCCATGGGCACCAGAGGGCTTCAGCCTTTTCGACATATTGGCTGGCAGCTGCTGTGTTGTTAGCTAATCTTCGCTTTTACCTGTAATCACATTTTCACTTACACACTCCCCCAGCCCCACCCCCACTGAGAGTAACTTGCAATAACAAGGGATTGTTGCTTTAGGAGTATGCCTGTGGCATTCCTGCCTTAACTGAGAATCAAACCTTCAGGCATTTGTATGAGGAAATACATTCACTGTGCTGTCTATTTCAGTGAGTGAATTGAAAGGAAAGGAATCACCACTTGCTAGTGACTGTATGCGCATCAGTACAGACAATACTAATTACATTTTCCCATTTATGTCTACGTCATGCATAGGAGTACATTCTAAGCAGCTTGAGATGTGAATCCTAACACTAGCCTAACATAAGTGCCTTTAAGGTCGAGCAACAGCTGATGTCTCAAGTTGTGCCTTTTTGTGGTTCCCAGCAGCCAGACATCCTAGTCAGCCTGTCCTGGGAATTGGCTGAAGAGAGAGAGCGGGGGAGAGAGAGAGAGTGAGAGAGAGAGAGAGAGAGAGAGAGAGAGCACAAATACTTCTGAAGTTTATTGCAGGAGAGTAAAAGGCTAGTGAGTGTAGGGAAGTTCAGCAAGTCTGATCAACATAGTTTTAAGGCACATAGACATGATGAGCAATAAAAAGAAACTATTTCCTCCCTTTCTGGTGACCCCAAACAAGGGTACAGCGAACAGCGGATTGATACCAATTTGCTTTCGTCTGAGGGAAGGCATTCAAGATGGGTTATACAAAGAGAGTGAGCGAGAGAGGGAAAAATGCCCCTGGCTCTGGCCTGCTCGCGAGAAAGACAAATGTTATGACTGAGGAGTTTTATTTTTCCCATAACTCTTAAAAGCCGCAGTTCTGGTCACAGGCTCAAATCATTGGGAGCAGACGAAATAAAGCCAGTGATATAGTGCCGCGCATTCTCTCGTTTTGTTTTTTCCTCTTCACGAAGGAACTGGTGGTGTTTGACACATGATCTCTTGTCTTTGCTCCGGTGTTGCTTTTCTGTCCGCTAGCTATCTAGGAGTTTGATATTAAAACCTTCTCCACTCTCTGACCTTTTTCATTTGACATAGGAACGACTGAGGGATCATCTGATGCATGTTGGTCTGTGCCTGTCAAAATGCTCCAAGCATTAGTCTCAGGTAGAGCATTCTGGAAAGGTCTATTGTTGTCATTCCCAATGCTGCTGAAGCATGTGGGAACCTTTTTTTTTTTTTCTGCAGAGGAACGCCTGTCAGCTGGAAACAGGGCATAAATATCAACTGCAGGAGCCCGTTTGGCAGGTTGACCAAGCCCTCTCACAAGATAATTGCTCCTTTCTATTATTCTCTTGGAAAAATACTTATTGATGGTAATTATTCAGTATCTTAGCTACAGTGGCAGCAGTTAGAAGTTTCGTCGCTACAGGCCTTAGTTTACCTTACCTGTTTTCCTTTGCGAATGTTTTTCAGCTTGCTAATAACTTAAGTCTTGTGTATAGACCGAATAAGAATGATAGCTTGGGAGTTTTTTACTGTATAGCACAGATTGCACATGCACTATACAGTGCAGAAATGCTTAGAACATCATACAGTACAAGTGCAAATCAGAAAAAAGTTGGTGCAATGTGAAAAATATTCATATATTTCATGTTTTTCGTGATATTTCATGTTTGGCCAGCTTCATTCATTTATTAATATACGGCCATTCCTGCAGCCAGGCCTGCAATACATTCCAAAATAAGTTGAGATGGTAAAGCACCTACCACTTTGTGATGTTGCTATTTCACTTTGTCGCAGAGAATACCAAGCGATCAAGAGTTTCAGGTGTTGTTTTGTCCCATTTTCCTCTGGTTGTTGCATTTTTTGATTCAAAATCCTCCACACATTCTCTGTTGGAGAAAGATTAGGATTGCAGGCAGGACTCTGCAGCCATGCCTTTGTAATCTGTGCAGTGTGTAGTTTTGTGTTGTCTTGAACAGATATGTTCTTGAAGGCAGCGTCTGTTGCTCTAAGATCTCAGTGTACTTTTCTGCATTAATGCTGCGTTTAAATGTCTTAAAGGGAAACATCACAGTTTTGTTTATATTTCTGCATAATAGATTAATCATGAAGATGTAAACCAAGTCTTTCAGAGCCGCTTGTGGTGACCTGTTCAGCCCTCGCTACTATTAGAGTCAGCATTGCTCACGTTGGTGGTGAAAGGAACTAGACATCTGAGGTGTGTAATGCCTGTATAACACTATGATAATATGCCATGGCCAGGGAGAGCTAATGTGGGGTGTGGACTACACATTAAATCACACACTAACAGGATTTCTGCTTATGCATGTTATATCCACAGTGGGCCAGTAAATATAGTTTGTCGACTCACAGTTATGTTAATCGACTCATGCTTGTTGTCTTGAGTAGTTTTTACTCAGTTAGATGATTACTCTTTCCCATCACAGAGTTAATCTAATATTTGAATATTTTCAGTATTCCCTAGTGTCACTTTGTGTTATCAGTTTAATACTGTGCATACTTCTCTTACCGAGCATGAAGATTCCTTGTGATCTGCAAAATGTTATTTGTTTTTTTTTGCACCCCCCCTTGTGAGAGGGCCCCCCTTCAGTTTTTTTATGTGTTCCAGGACATAATTTATACTAATGAATGGTGGGTTTGTATGTATGTTTGAGGTATTGTCAATGCCTTTATGGTCTGTTACTGTTTCTCAGAGTAGACTCAGTGTCTGGTGATGTGTCCAAGGCAACTGAGCTGATGGATTCCCATGGCTGTTTGCTTGTTTACAGCAGCACCAGCAGATATCTTGCGTGGTTCACCAGAGCCCGTTTCTCACCAACAGATTCCTCTCAGATTAGGCAACACTGGTCTGTCTTTGCCCCAGTTTGCTTTGCATTCCTAGAACAATGACAAACAGAGCCTGGTTAGAAAATTCTTCTTTCTCCGGCTGGTGCCTCTTAAATTAAAACAGAATGAGTGCATAGCTGCTGCTCCTACAACAGCGAGCTGAATTAAGTCATTTTGCTGGCCTCTTCACACGGTGAATGGTTCAGGCAACAGGATCAGGCTTCTGGTTGCCAGGTGGATGGATTCTTTACAGAACTAGTTTCATTTTTGTCTAATTATACAAATAATAAATGCTTTGTAACATGTGTATGTGTGGTCCAGTATGTTTGTGTGTTTGAATTGTTTTCACTAAAAGTTGGATGATTCAGTTTTATGTTCACAGCATTGTAATTCTACTTGTTTTGATATCCATACACACATCTGTACAGTAGAAAAGGTAATCTCATGTATATAAGACTTTATACACAAAATCTGTTCATGTTTTCTGCATTCATGCAGCCATGCTGTGGCAACACGGTGTGCCAAAGGTGGCCTCGTAGTATTTTATAGTGGCACAATACCATTATTTCTTTCTCAATACTAAAACCTTGAATCTCCCCCAGTCCTGATATGATATGACTAAGCTTTAAAACTGGGGTAGGGAACTCCAGTCCCGGAGAGCCTTATTCCTGCACAGTTTGGTCATTTTCCTGCACACCTGATTTACCTTATCAGCAAATTACCAGGTTCAGATGGTTAGCTAAAGCAGGGAAATCACCAGGCTGTAGTTGAGCCTTTACCCTGCTATCATAAATTATAAAAGATCATTTAAAATTTAAACAATGTACTTAAACAGGAATTCTTCAGAATTTTAGAAAATTGTGTGTAATTCAATTGTTAAAATGTAGACATTTTATTCAGAGATAATACGGACATTTTGGCAAAAAAAAGAACTTTGTATTTAAGCATTTTAAGGCAGACAGGCACATGTAGGGAATTCTAATGCCAAATGATCCCCAAAGATATTTTGAATTAAATTTTCCTTCAACACTACACATGAGAACTCTCCTAGCGTTATTGGTGGGTTTTGGTAGTAATTTAAAGGGCTATATTTGTGCTACATCATGACCATTGTTTCCACCACCATAAAGAAATGTGTTTCCCCACAACTTGCTGTTGTCTAAATGACTTTGTTTGTATCCCAATGACTAAATTATGCCCTAATTCTCTTTTAAGAATAACATCAAAAAGGTTATCATGCTCAAACTATTCAGTGTTATACCCCACATCAGAGAATACATAGCTAACATTACATCTGGAAATGTGAGAATGTGGCATTACAAGCAAGATTTCGTACATGGATTTTTTCCCCACCAGCATCTAATGAAGTATTTTCTGCCAAAATCATGATACTTTTACCAAGATTGGTCTTAGATTGGTTCCATTTCCACTTCTAATAATAACAAATGCTGTGGTTGCTATGGTTTGGTTTGTGTTGTGTGTTTTTTCCCATCTGGTTGTTATCATTTTTGTTATAATCTCACAACTAGGTAAAGCAGTATTTAAAAAAGAAATGCTGATTTGTTATATTTATCTAGTTATTTACGTTGTCGTGTTTAATGCAGAGCACCACAGTGGATTTCCTGCTGAGTGTAGTATGATGACTTCATGAAACAAACTTTCAGTGGAGGTTGTAAATACTTTTAGTGTTCAGTCAGACTTGTTGTGGTAGACTTCAATGGCAGCCAGTCCCAAGCCTGTGAGGTGCCTCTTCTTTGATATGCTTCAGTGTGTTGGTGTTTTTCACTACAGCATGTCGCCTTTGGATATTTGTAATGTATGGCTGTATGACAATTATGAGGCCGCCTCTTTGAAGAAGCTTCCCCAACTTGTGTTTAACTGCTGTGGATTACATTTGTTTCTCATAGCCCTCTCTCTGTTTCCTCATGCGCAACTGGAGTTTGTTTAAGCGCCATATTCTAATCGACCATTGATTTTGATTGTTTATTGAAAAGCATGTTATTACAATATTTTATTCCAGTGAGTGGTATTCATCTTTCAGATTTTTGTTTCTATGCAAGTGAATGTTGTCATGCAGTAGGTCTTTCGGGTGTTGACGTATGCTTAATTTGGCAGGGCAAAATCTTCGCCTGGCAGCATACTTTATGAAGCGCCACGTCAATCTCCGATGTGTTATCAGACAACACTACCAGGGTGAGTTAATTTACAGTGATGTGGTAAAAAGCCAAGTCATCCATTTTGGCAGATGTTCAAACTCAGTACCAAAACCAATACAGTTCCTCCATTCTGCATTACCTCCAAAGCCTCAGCCACAGAACATCGGATAGGATATCATAGGCATAGGATACCTGAATTCTGATACTTGTACTAGGGAAAATAGAGGGTTGTTTTTAAAGAAGAAGGACTAACAGTAAACAGTGCACTGTTACTGTTTACTGTTAGTCCTTCTTCTTTTCTTTTATAGTTACCCAAGGTGTAGGGCAAACTCCAAAGCACTGGGTAATTAATTTGTATAGAATAAAGTATGTAACTTAAGTCTAACTAAATTTCACTGAAAGGCCTAACAGATTTAAGGATTGAATACCTCATAATTCTTTGAGGTAGTTAGTGGTGCATACAAACACACTTGAAGAGGTTTCACTGCAAGGTTAATAATATCCTAAAATGAAGGAAAACTGTTGCAAGAGTTTCTGCTTTCTTTTACAGCCCTGATTAGTTTATAGTTAATAGATATGTATGTACTTTGTACGTACGTACTCTATTACTTAGTAACCTTTTTAAAGTCTTTAATGTCCTTTAAAAACCACCTCAGCCATAATGCTACTGCCCATTTAGGCCTCAGATTATAACTGCTGTATTATTTAGGGTGAAATGAAAAATTCTAAAAATAACTTCTATTTAGTTCCTTGAAGTTGTTACAAAAAGAAGAGCCCAAATAGCTGTATCTACCTAGAAAACAGGTTACATTCTTAGCAGTTGTTCACCCTGCCTTTAAAGAATTTAACCCTTTTGTTGTTCCCACCCAAAACTCTTAAACAAACCAATATCATTACTGTGATACTTGTAAAGCTAAAATCCCAGATGGATTCTGTCTGTCTCACACTGCTGTCATTCCCTGACAGAAGCATTATTGTGCTTGAATATGCTCAGCATTTAAGCCAGTTCATTTGGTGTACTTTTTCTCTTACCTTTGCAGAATTGCGCGTTTTTCCAGAGCGTTTTGTCGTTTGTGTGAGTCTTCCTGAGTTTGAGATGGCTCCTTTTGGGAACCTAAACATGGACTCGGTAAGAACTGTTTCTATTCTCCAATTTCCTGGTATAATTCCCATAAGATGGCCATCTAAAAGAATCACTAAAACACTGTATTAGCCAACCTGAAAAAATACACAACCAACCAAATGACATACAAAAGCATAAGTTTTTAATATGTACATACTAGTTCATACATACAAAAAACAAAGACAACTCTAATTAGGAAACTCTGTGTCAGTTAACTACCACGCAGAACGTTGAACAGTATGTAACAACAATTTATTTTTAAAGGAGATTGTAGTAGTATTTGCTTAGGATCATTCAACATACATTAACATTAGTTTGTTAAATTTATATTAATGATGATCAACTTTGCTCTGCATCAAAATTGAACATATCACTCATGTAATACACATTGTGAGCTAGGTACAGACAATACCTGCTTCCATGAGACTTTGTCTCCCCACTTTGTGAGCAGACCCTACTTCACATTGCATTATGGTATATGACAAGCAATACTGAAAACTGTCAGGCAATATTTGTCACAAAATTAGATCAGATCAGATTTGTTTCAAGCAAAACAGCTTTTCCTCCAACATGCCAATGGATTTTTCTTATTGTGGGGAAAAGGCAACGTATCTATGTGGTTTGGTTGTTAACCACTATAACGCCACCACCACTTCCTCCGTTTCCAACATGCAAAAACATTAGTGTTTATAGTTTACTTTTGAATCGATTAAGTATTCTCTGTGAAATTATATGATAGTTTTCATATACGCCCCCATAGAGCAGAACCTTATCAGTGAATTTTACCAGTGCCATGCATGTGATGAATATAATTAGATGTAGACAGCCATAAATGCTCACGCCTCCTACAATGCTCCAAATACTCAGCCTCAAGGCCATTACACACAAGTTTCTCAATGTCCAAACAAAGCCTTTGTGTTTAATAAAAGTATAGACACCGGCTCCGGTGAATTCCACCTCCTCTTTGTATGCACACGCTGAAGATGGACACTCCAGACTGTTTTTGATTTTTCTTAAGAGCAAAGAGCACAAAAGGACCTAGAGCCAAACATAGTCTCGCAGTCATGGTTTAAATGGAACGAGCCAAAGACGTTGGTTGTTGGAGCAACTCTTGCAGGCTTGAACGCCTTTTAGCTCATAACAATCACACAACACCAGCACTCTGTGACTCTGAGCGCTTTCCAAGGGTGTCACAGAGTGCCATCAGCTTTTTGTCATTACTGTTCAGTAACACTGAGACCATAGAGAGCCAGGATAGATGATGTCATAGTCATTCAAATAAACAGATCTCAGCCAACATCACTGTCTAGTCTTCTTTAGCTCACTAACAGAGTGTTGTTAGTACCCCCAAATGGAGCCCTGGTTTCTGCGCTGATACGCTAACCTTACCCTCAATATATATTCATTTACTGAAACCCATATGCAGTCTTGTGTGTCTTCTGGCCATGGCTTCAGTGACGTTGATTTTTTTTGGTCTGGATTTTGCCTGTGTTATAGTTGGGTATAACAACGTATCTAGGGTGATAGGTGTAGTGCAGTCATGAGGTGGACATGGGGTCAGTATCACATCCCTCCCTCAGACACATTGTGTCCCCAAACAACTTTTAAAACATAATGATTTTTTCAAATCCTGCTCCTCTCCCCAAAGACTCCTGTGAAATCTGTGAGGAGCCACCCACCCTGGTGTGGACATGAAGTACAAAATACATGTCTCCCATTGATCCCGGTACTTTTTCGGTTGAATCATTTGTTATTGTTTTTCTTCAAGGCATTTTCTTTCTTCCCACTTTTTTCCTCTGTCTGGCTCTGGCTTTCAATGAAAGCAACAATTGTAATAAAATTTGAGTGGAGAGATCCAGTTTGAGAGTGCAGAGTTCAGATTTTGTAACCAATTTTCCAGTCGAGGGAAGCAAGGCACTAGTTTTCGTGTTCTCCTCCCCAGGATGTGGTTCTCTGGGCTTGTATGTGTCGTGGGGACTGGCTGGTTGGAGGCTTGTGGTGACTTTCTCGCTCACTCAACCTCTCTGGTGGTTTGGAGGGGAAAGATACAAGAAGAGTGTGCTGGATTTTCTCACATGACAAAACACATTTGTTTACCTTCATTACTCTGCATATATATTTTCTCCATGTTGCAGTAACTTTACAACTGTCCAGGAAGGTTTTTATTTAAAATGAAAAATAAAAACTGGTTCAACACTGTGTCATCCCCAATATAGATACACACTGGGACAATTATAATAGTTTACTGAAGTTAACCCTTCCATATGCTTGATGATTTCTTTTATTCACAGAACCCAGCATGAATGGGTTTGAAAGGCACCTACACACTAGGCATTGTGGGAGTTCAAATGAGGCCGGTTTGTTTAATGGGCAGTACTCATTACTCAAAACACATACTCAGCTAGAAAAATACTAATTAAAGTTAGTGGATCATTTTGTGGGAAGATTATGTTGCTGCAGTGTGGCCAGCCAGTTGGGTACTGCAAATGTTAATTCATATAAAAAATAAGAAACTACAAACCTCTGTCTATTGTCAAACAAAAGCTACAACAAAAAGAATACCCACCAGAGTAAAGTGGTTTACATTGGCTCAGCAGTCAGTGTTAGCTAGCACTGTTCCTGGGTAAGTTAATCCCAGGATATAGTAACTCTTTACCTTTATAGCCCATTGCAAATGCTTAATTGGTGTTCAACTTGCATTTACCTTGCATTCTACTAATAAAAGCTAATTCGGTTAATAATCTATTCACCTTAGTTTCCCCAAACCCTAAACCTTGACCCAACAACAGCCTTTACCACAACCCCAAATTCTAACCCTTTGCCTAAAACGTAGCCGAAACCCTGTACTAATTCTTTAGTCAACTGACGTTTAGCAGATAGTTTGGTAATAAATGAAGCATTTATAGATAATTGAACTATGGCTGTTCATATGAAGTGAGACCCAATGCACATTTCCCACAAGTATTATGTTTTTCCATTTTTGAGTAATCAATTATACCACATAATTGCTAAATGTCTATCACTACTGGACATCTTGCAAAACATTGTGTAATGAAGAGCTATCCTCAGGTCAAGAGGTTGTAATCTGACAGCAAATAGTGACATAATGTGTGGTTTCTTTGTGCAAGCGCATGTATTTAGACACTCTAAACACCAGTATGTTTGTCATCCATGCTGTGGGCTAAAAGGTTAGTTGTGGTCTACAGAAAATGGTCATAGGAGAAATGCAGTCATTGCTGATTGATTATGCTCTATTTCATCAGCCACAGAGGCAGGAAGAAATGATGGGAAGAAACTGTAGTACAGATATGCTAATGCGTAACACCGAGTGCTTAGTGGCAGTAACCAGCTGTTTACATTTTCACATTTCCGTATTGCATTGTGCCCACTGGACAATAATCAGTCCAAATAACAGGGAACATGCGACAGTTACACACCGTATGTGAAGAAAAGTGTGTGAGCTCTCAAACATCACGCTGTTACGCGTCATTCCATGGTTTCTGGCATTAATATGGGGTTGGTGTCCCCTGCACTGCTACATCAGCAGCAAACGGTCTCTTCTGGGAAGGCTTTCCGCTAGTGTTTGGAGGTTGGCTGCAAGCAATTGCTTCCAACCACAAGAGCATAAGTATGGTTGGGCACTGATGTTGAGTGACGAGGAATGGCTCACAGTTAACGGTCCAGTTAATGCCAAAGGTGCTTGATAGGGTTGCATCCAGGGCTTTTTGTAGTTTATTTATATCCTTCCACACCATTAAGATTTCTCCCCACTGAAACTAATTGGCCCGTCACAATTCATTGAAAACATCACTGGACCATTATTTCTTGTGTACCAATGTCTACAGAAGAACCAAAGCATTTGGGCAGGTGGAGGTCCTATGGCATCCACCAAACCCAGATTCATATGGCAGACTGTCCAATAGTAAAATCTTATACATCACTCAATAGAACGTGCTTTATGGTCTATGCTCCTTCAGCCAACATGTAACATTACTGATGTTAATGTTAGGCTTCTGTGTGAATGTTTGGCTATTAAAATAAAACTATGAAGCTCCCCGTGAACAATTCTCCTGCTGACGTTACTACCTAAAGCAGTTTGGAGCTCAGTAGTAAGAGTGTTGTAACTGAGGACAGATGCTTTACATCAGCAGGCTGTTCTGGCATGATCATGAAAACATGTTTCAAGACTGCTTAAGTAGGCTTATGATTAACATTTTACAGATAACTTGCTTGTAAGGTGAGTCCACATGCAGCAAGTGTCTATAAAGTCCTGACATTAGAGTATTTCATCAGAGCATAGTAATTCCTGACTGACATTTGAAGTACATTCCTCTACATTATTTTTTTATTTTAAGTATAAAAGTAACTTGAAACTTAAAGGTAGCTAGCTTTGCATATGCATAGAGCAGTACTAAAATGTGTGTATATATATATATATTCAGTTATATTGCCTTGCCCTAGACAAATATTCATTTTTGTATATATGGAAGCTGCTTAATAGTCTATCCTTGCCCTGTCGTTAGGGTAGCCCTGTAGTCTAATCTTTTATAAATTTCAATAGGTTTGGGCTGGGGTACCTGTTTTTGTGTGGGTTAAATGCTGCCCCAAAGATCCTATATCTGTAGAGATTGCTGTCTCAAGCACCTGCTCTGTTCTTGTTCAGTCAAGGGTTAGCCTGTTGATAGGGCTTTATTAGCTCTGTTGAAGGAACATGTTCAATAAGTTTCAATGAGCCGCTCTTGTCTTTGTGTTCTCTCCCTCTGCTCTTTCTTCCTCCTATGGCTGCTTCTCTTTTAGCATGGGTAAAATGATAATGAGGACTTTCAAGCAACTGTATTTGTGTAAATTTCTTTCAGTTGGCAAATAAAGCTAGCAAGTAAAGATTTAGTAGATTTTCGGGAAATAGCAAATATCACAAATAAAACACATAGGAAAATATGGAATATGAGAGAACATTATGCTGATTTTAAGTATTGATAAATTTAGTATTAATAAAGTTATTCATTGTTGTAAATATATATATATATATATATATATATATATATATATATATATATATATATATATATATATATATATATCTGAGCCATTGACTTTACTGCTGAAAATGAGTGATGACTCTTTCATAGAGGTTTCATAGAGGAATACATTGTTAATTGTTTTTTTTTTCTTTCAAAACAACACACTGCACAGCTGAGTACTGAGCAGACACGCTGGGAAATTGATCTACAGCAGGTTGACTGACTACTGAAAAAAAACATGTCTGGACAATGTGGTTTCTTTATGCCCGTTTTATGTCGTTTTACAAAGACAGCTTAAAAAATGTGTGTATTAATGTTTATACCTAGCAATTATGTGTAGTGATGTTCCTTTTCACATGCTCACAGTGTATGCACTTTTAAACGTGCATCATTTATGTATGCATGGAATATGATTTTTTTTTGTTTAATGTATATTTCTAAATCGGGACTTCCAGGCTTCATTTAGATCCTTCTTTGCAAACCAGGCCTTTTACACGCCTCCAAATTATGTGGGTGTGAAATGTCAGAACCATGTTTTTTTCCCCAGGTTGCAATATTAACAATAACAGTAGAACTTGACTACTTTTCATGACTTATGCATTCACAACTACATCTGAATGTGACGTAATCATACCTTGCCAGCTGATGAGGTGTTACTTAAGTGTGTCCCATTAAGAACAGAACTCTTTTTATTCAGGCATATCCCATTTACCATGATGTTCAGGCTCACAGAGGAAGTACTGACAGTTAAACAGACGCATTCTCCTTTTGTTTAGAAGGCAGTGCCCAAGAGACCAAACGAAAACAGTACAATCCGCATGACATGTTCTCATGACTACACAAAATATATCCAAGTTGATACAATGGATTTTGTTTGGAATTTTCTTTAGTCTTTTTTCTCTTCCCTTTTTCCGCTCTCACTTGCTGGTTTTACATGACGAGGCGAGTGTGTAAACGTTGTTTGAAACACACTCTCTGTGGTGATATGCTCTTAAACAATGTGACTTAATAACAAGGTTGATTATTCCACCAGTTAGCCAAATGTTCTATTGTATTATTGCAGAGTCTTATTGATTTGCCTGTATAAAATAGTCGTGTTACTATATTTGTATTTTTTTTATATTGAGAGGAAAAAGTTAATAACCTAGATACGTATATGACAATACAGAATATTAGATTTTAAATGCTGACACAAACAGATGTAATGTTAAAATTAGGTGGCTATATTTATTGGAACATATTTCCATTTTTGGTTTGATTTTTCATCAATGATATTTAATGATCAGATGGAATGCTCTTTACAGTGTTACCATTGGGGCATCCAGAGTAGAGGCTTTACATTATGCATTTCAAGTCAACTGTAATTTCCAGTGGTGGATGAAATACACAAACAATGTACTTGAGTTAAAGTAGAGATACCCAAGGTATAATATTCCCCCAGTAAAAGTCCTCCCTTTAGACCTCCGCTTCAGTGAAAGTACTAAAGTCTTTATCTTCAAATGTACTGGAGAGTAAAAGTACCATCATTTATTATGGCTCTAATGTCCTATTATCATATCTGCATCAAGAGGCTTAATCAACTCACTCTAGGTGAAGAGAGTCTAGTGTCACTCTCAGACCACCAGCCTTTTAATAGAAGATCCTTAATTAGTCTGACCCTGATGTCTATTCAAATGATCATAAGCACACAACACAAAAGGAAAACAGGTTCCTTTAGCTAGAACTATAAAATTACTTTTTGCAAACATGTACAGTTTCGGATTAAGATTCATTTGCAACTTAGTTACAAGTTGAACTTTCACAAATGAGATTTCCTATATTGCATCTGTACCTCTCTGTTTATAAACACAAACTAGCCAAAACACATTTACTATACAATTGTATGTGTATAAACGCAGAGAAAGACACTCGCCAGTCACAAGTGCATGTGTATATATTTCTATATTGTGGTCTATTTACCCACAAAGCCAGGAACAGTGCATTCAATATGTTAACTAACCCCAACCTGCTTGGTCCTTGATTGAGGGGCCTGTAATGGACATTTCCATGTATGCTAAGAATCACTAAATAAACTTGTTTTTTATAGACATGTTGCGTTTTTATGCCCATATAAGCCGAAGAGCAACAACACATTTTGCATAATGTAGTGGAGTAAAGGTAAGATATTAGAGTTTGAAATGTAGCAGAGTTAAAGTACAAAGTCATCCAAAATAGACACACTTTAGTAAAGTACAGATACACGGAAAAACTACTTCACCTAACTAACTACATTTACTTCGTTACTGTCCACCACTGGTAATTTCCCACAAGTTTCAAGCAACAAATCTAAAGCCAGCCTCTTTCTCCCCACCTCTTCCCTCCCTCCACCTTTATCTTCTCTCTGTTTAAACCATGTACTGTTCAGCTTCTCCCCATGTTGACTGTTGGGATTGTGTTTCAGGTGCTGTATTAGTGACAGAGTTTTGGCATTGAGCTAAGCGTTTCCATAAGAAGCCAGTGATAATATTTTTTTTCTTTCTTTTTTACCACTGTTCATCTTTTTTAAGATGGAGCAGAGTGGACAAAGCAGTTCAGGGTATTTTCCCGGCCCCAGAGAAACCCTAGATCCATTAAACAGCTCCATAAAAACAAAGAGGGCTGCCCTTCAAAAGATGTGAGTAACATTCAAATGCATCTCTCTCCCACCTGTGATGGTGATTATAAGACTCTGATAACAGATGCCAGAATATGTCATAAACAAGGTTGTCTCTCTGTGTGTGTGTGTGTTTTAAACAGAGCCAGACAGGCCAACACCCATCCTGCAATAGAACCTGAACATGAAATTCAGGACCAGAACCTGGAGGCTGCACTAAGCCAGCTACCAAGTGTTGCAGTAGAGGCTGCACTACAAGAAAAAGGGACTGTTAAGGTTGACGTCGCAGATTTGTCCATGCAGAGAGCTTCTGTAGCAGATGAGGTGAATAATACCAATTAAAATATATCTGATATGTTTTTTTATCTGTCAGAAAGAAAATATGTTCTTTACTTTTAATATAAGTTGATAAATGAAATTTGTATTCCAATCCATAATTATTGCTCCAACATAATTATTTAAAGTGTGTCTCCTAGGCAGGAAATAAAGGATGTCAAACTGAGAAGGTCAGACAATGGGAGGCTGAGGATTGTACAGAGCAGCGTGACCTAGACAACGACTCTGAAAGCATCCCACAAGACCACCAGAGAACAGGCAGGAGGAGAAGACGCGTCTCAGGCAGACCCACAGAAGACTTTGGCCATCAGGAAGCCAAAAGGCCATGTATTCGAGAGCCTTTCATATGTGCTAAAACACCCTGTGGTTCCACCATGGTCCTGACGCAGGATTCCACACCGGGCCCCTCTCCCAGTCACCCTGGTGCTACTGCTCAGGCTTCTTCTGAGGGCATGTTGGAAGAGGAGCTGCTTACACATGGAAAACAGGCCCCACACCTCCCCCTCAGCAACAGCACCGCCAAGCACACTAACCAAAGCAGACTGGCCGCAAGTCTGAGAGGCCTATCTGTCAAGGCTGTATCCTCCGGCTCCTCTATTAGTTCCAGATCAGCCGCCAAAGAGGAGGAGAAGAGTGTGCCCAGAATATCCCGATTACGCAGACTCAAGAAATCCTGAGGGGGACCGGCGGCATACAGCAGGAGAGGATCCCTGACGCCACTGAGATAGATGTTACTATACGCCCTCTTTCTTTAATGCTGTCTGTCAGCAGAGGTCCCTCAAACATACACACAATACACACATGTTTGTTTTTAAACAGTTTTAGGACACAGATCCATTCTGTATGCAACATATACCTGCAAGTAATAACTGGTCCCATACATATGCAAATGCAGTAGAGTCCAAAAATAGAGACCACCAGTGAAAATGCTCTTATTGTGCCTTCTTTCACATGAATTTGAGGAATAGGAATATCTGAGCATATTGTCTAGTATGTGGTATGCTTTCCTTGTGCTTCAATAACAAAATGCTTTCGAGCTGGTGTGAATCAAGCTGAGTAGATCAAATCAGCGTAAACACAAGCCTCACTGAAGGGATTAGTCCATACAAAGTGTGACCTTTAACTAAATAAACTACATTTGTCACACGTTTGCTTAAATAATAGTGGCCTAAATATAGACTTTTGCACCCTACTGTACAATTGATAACAAAAAATGATGTCTCAGGTCTCAATGTCTCCTGTTATAGCCATTAAAACTGAGAAACTGTTGATTGATCGGCATCCAGCAAGAGCAGAAGTGGCTATATGGATATATATATATATATATGCAGTCATATTTTATATTTATATATTTTGAATGGAACATGCAGCCACTTCTGCTCTTGCTGGATGGCGATATATATATATATATATATATATATATATATATATATATATATATATATATATATATATATATATATATATATATATATATATATATAACATATATATAACATATAGTTAACATATAGTATAACATATAGTTAATATATACTATATATATAACATATAGTTAATAATTTCATCTCCTTAATGTTTGACATGCTTCTTTTATATGTTTTTTTTTATTTATGATATGATTATTAACGTTAGCCTAAGTCCTAATACAATCCTAATACATATCACACTGCAAAAGGCGCATAGGCTAAATGTTTCCTCAGTAGTTTGTTTTTGTTAGTAGAAGCCTCTCTACAAGGTCAGAATAAATAAACATAAATGCAGTAAACATAACAAGAATGTAATATTTTCTTTAAATAATTGCAAAGTTCTTATTTCATTTATTGAAGTACAGGTTATACCAAGTATTGGGTGATGAGTAAAATGAATGTTAGCCTGCCACAAGCAGACCTTTGGAAATGGTGCCCACAGGTGCCCCCATTGACATATAGGAAATATCTACTTTTTGTATTAATTTTATTTGTATTCATTGTACAGTATTTTCCTGAGCACATTACAAACTCCACTATTAAAGTGCTGTTTTTAAATGATGTAATTTTCTTTTTGTAATGTTTTAGATAAGCTTTTTTCCCCCCTTACATAATACTTTTGTTTATACAATACTCAGCTACTCAGCTACATTTTAAATGACCCTCTGTGTAACGAGTTTAATAAAGGTGTTCATATTAGAGAGGTTAATAAATGTTTTGTAGAGCATTGTCTATAACACTAGAGCATGTCTATATGTAACACATTGCATATAAATCATAGATATGTAATGAGAATTTGATATGGCTTACTTTAACCTCAAAAAAAAAAAAAATTGTTTGGGCTTCACTTTGTAACATCTTTCTCTGGTAACAAGACGTACGCACATTTTTGGTTTGGAAAATGTATCACAACACACAAATAGACAATTGTGTTGGTACCCTTTCATAAAAAATAAAGGAATGGACAAAAATGATCCCTTAAACCTAATATTCTGTTGCATTGTAGTACTGGAGATCTCACATCTTCACATCTCAGCAGGTAGTCTGGCCCACTCCTTCTGAGCACACTCCTCTAGCTCTCTCAGGTTTGAAGGCTGTCTTCTGTGTTCAATAAGATACAGATCAGGGCTCCTAGAAGGCAATTTCGGAATAGTGCAGTGTTTGGTTCTTCGCCGATGAGAATACAAAGCTTAAAAGGGGAGGCACACAAACAAATATAACAGTGCTCTAAACAAAAACATGCATCATGTGTTTGGTTTTCTGTTGAAGATCTTAACAGACAAGTAGGAGCCACCAAGAACATCATGGCTTCAAGCCCAAATCACTGGCTCCATCCATCTGAAGCATCAAATCTTCCAGCTTTAGCTGAGCATATGATTGATTTCTGTGTAATCTCATGTACATGCTCTACGAGTCCTCATGTGATCTGGATTTTTCACTGTCAACTCTATGGCTATAATTTATAAATATTTATCTGTTCATACTTTTACTACAGCCAAAATGTCTCGCAAAATGACTCGTGTCACTGTTGAATCTTTAGCTGTGTGGTATGCACATTCATTATTAGTATAATAAAGGTTATGACTGGATGCAAGTATGGTACTGTGAGTAGTTTTGCAAATGCATAGACCTTCGTTAGTTTGGTATATATGTAGATACATGTTCAAACATCAATCAAACGTGTTTTTTTTATCGTTGTGTAATAATTAGTTACAATCACTGAAGCTCAAAATTTTACATCATGTGATTTACTGTAACTCATCACAGCAACTACCTCAATCCACATCTGCTACTAAAATATTCGGCAAGTGGCACAAATTTGTCATTTTTATGGATGAGTCTGGGGCTGTTTTTCAGGGTTTGGGCTTGGGCCCTAAGTTCCAGGAAAGATAATGGTAATTCTACAGCATACTAAAAGAGTTTATAAAATTATATGCGCTATATATGCATTTAGATGTATATTATAAGACGAGCTTTTAAGCTAATGTAGTTAAATACTTGAATAAAAAAAAGGGAGCATCCATATGACACAAACATCGATGCATGTGTTTTTCATACATGTTCAAACCTCAGTCCATCATTTCATCACAACATTCATTCGTGCATCTGCCATATCCCAGCAGTAACAGCCAAAAAAATTAAGTTATAAAGTCGTCCGCTGGTTACTAATCATGGAGGACACAGTGTCTGTGGTTTCCAAAAAGAATTTTACATTTTGATTCACCTGACCACAGAACAGTTTTCCATTTTGTCTTAGTCTGTTTGAAGGAGAGTTGACCCAGAGAACACAGCAGCGTTTCTGGATTGTGTTGACATACGACTTCTTCTTTGCATGATACAGCTTAACTCGCCCTTGTGGATTGCACGGCACTCTGTGTTTTCACAGACGATGTTTTTAGTGGTTTCCGCTACGGAATCATGTCTGGTTTTAAAGCAATGCCGCTTGAGGGCTCAAAGATCACAAGCATCAAGTACTGACCTTTGACCTTATCACTTGCACACAGGGATTCCTTCAGATTCTCTGACTCTTTTGATGATATAGTACTGTAGATGGTGGGATATCCAAAGTGTTCGCGATCATATATTTTTTCTCAGATTGGTAAACTTCTGTCCATCTTTGCTTCTGAGAGACACTTTTTATACCCAGTCATGTGACCTAGTTGAAAATTGCTCCTCCCGCTGATTTTTATTAGTAGATTCAAGATACTAGTGTTTGTCTTATGCACAGAGAAACAAGCAGTCGCACTGTCCAATAAAATTCTTACTATGCTCTAGCTCCTGGACCCAATACTTGGTATAACCTGTACATCAATAAATTAAATAGGACTTTTGCAACTATGTAAAAAAATTGAAATTCTTGTTATCTTTACTGCATTTATGTTTATTTATTCTGACCTTGTAGAGAGGTTGCTACTAGCAAATTTACTAGGCTAGCAATTACAATATAAATGCTAAGTACTAAAGAAAGAAAAGAGTAGAGAGAAGAAAAATAGATATGGATGTATATATAAATAAAAAATGTACAATATATGCTGTAAATGTAAGTCTAAAAGGTGTAGGAGCAGAACATATGTACGATATGAAGTATTAAATCAAATAAATGACAGAACGGTGAAATAGCAGCCAAATACAGATAGATAATATTCTTATTAAGTATACATGTCTCATACACACAGAGTAGATAACGCAGTATAAGCATAATAATACTGGTCCTTATACATTAGTGGTGCAATGAATCACCAGGAAAAGTGCAGTCTGTACAGTTAAGCAGTCTGTAATGTTCTAGTGGTCATCTCGTAGGAGTGAGGACTGAGCATGGACTACATTACCGGTCAAATGCTTGAGGCAAAGGTGGTAGGTGAGGTAAAATGACTGTTGGATGACCTGAGGTGTTCAGAGCTCTGAGATAGGCCCTCCTGAGGATTCTGGAGTGGTACATCCTATAGTGGTGAAAGGGCCGTTCCTGTGATGGACTGGGCTGTCTTGACCACCCATTGCAGATGCTTATGGTCCTGGGCGGAGAAATTTCCAAACCAGACTGATGGCGCTGGTGAGAATGCTCTAGGTTATGCGCCTCTGGACGTCCCTCAGAATTCTGAAGATTCAAGTGTTCTTGAGTCTTCGCAGGAAGTGCAGTCGTTGTGACCAGGGAAGATCTTCACTGATGTTGACTCCAAGAAATTTTGTGCTCACCCTCTTTTCTGGCCTGATGAACAAGCAGTGGTTTGTGCTGCTCTGCAGATTCTTGACCTGACACCATTGTCACCTCCGTCCTATAGACAGTCTTATCCAGTGATCAGTCCCATAGGTGAACAGTGTGTACAGCATTGGATTAGAACACTTAGCACTGAGGTGCCCCTGTGTTTAGGATCCATGTGCTGGAGGTGTGGTTTCCAATCCTGACAGACTGTGGTCTACCTGTCAGAAAATCCAGCACCCACTTGAGTGTCAGTCCAAAAGTGTGGAGCTTCTCAGTCAGGTTGGATGGGATAATGGTATTGAATGCTGAGCTGTAGTCAATGAACAGCATTTCTACATGGCTGTCTTTGCTCTCCAGGTGTTCTAGAGCTGTACGGATGGCAGTGCAGATAGCATCTTCTGTGGATCTGTTTGGTCGATGCACAAACTGGAATGGGTCCGGAGTGTCCAGTACAGTGTTCTTGTTTGGACCAGGACACATCTTTCAAAACATGAAATGTGGTATGTTGTCAGGGCCAGCTCCCCTACCTCCTCTTGTGGGTTAATTCTGCTCAGAATCCTCCTCACATCTGCAGGTGAAACTGTAGACACCCTTTTGATGAGGGCTTCAAACCGAGCATAAAAGTTATTCAGCTCATCAGTTGATTTCCCCTCTGTTCTGTTGTGGTGTTCCAGTTTAAGACTGGATCCTATGTAGGGCATACCTTGCCTCCTCATCAGACATCAGGGTTGTCCGAGACAAATGCAGTGGAGCGGACATGCACCACACGCCACTGTTCATCCAGGGTGCCACCCTCCTGCATAGATCTATCTCTGAACACCTCCCAGTTGGTACTGGCAAAGCAGTGCTGAAGAATGAGATCTGCTTCCTCGGTCCATGCTTTAAATGTGATTACCGGGGGAGCTTGCTTGAGAACCGACGTGTACGTTGGATAGAGGAACATGGAGATGTGTGGTGTGACTGTCCGAAGTGGGGTCGGGGCACTGTCCTGTAAGCACCACTTACACTGCAGTAGACATGATTTAGTTTTCCCTTTGGGAAGTTTCACAAACGGGTGAAATCGGGGAAGAACGCTCCTTACACAGCAGTGACTGAAATCATCTGCTACAATGAACTAAGCATCCGGGTACCCGGGCTGCGCGCTGATTGCGTCATACAGCAGTCCGAGTGCAGCGGAGGAGCTGGCTTGTGGTGGAGTATAGGTGGCCAGGATGAACACACAGGGCAATGGTAACTAGAACGGCCTGCACTTCACTTATATTTGTTTGAGTACAGTCGAAGAGCTCATGCACCACAAACACAGCCCTCTTTGTTTTTCCCCGACTCCTTTACTTGGACTTAGAAGGAGTGTTAGTACTCCTGTTGTAGCTAAGGTTGCCACTGGTCCCTTATGAAAATGTATGTTCATAAATATGCTGGGTCAGCGGCACGGAAATCAAAGCAGCGCAAAGTGACTAGAACAGGACTAGAAGTCACTGTTGCCCTGCTTACAGAAGCTGTTTTTAAAAATGTCCTCCGATGGATCTGCTTCCCAATATGATTACAACGTTGCTTGTATTTTGAGTTACCGGGTGGTCCAGCGGTAATAGTTAAGCGACATTTAGATCATTGAGGATTCGTTTTTGATTTAATGGGAGAAATAAGAAGTGGCCCGTAAGTGTTGCAATCCATTCTGGCCTTCCTATTTGAGTTTTCAAACCTTTATGTTCAACTTCTTACCACAAACAAGTCTTCTAACGTCTTCAGTTGCATACACCCAGCTGCATCCACCACATTTGTACATTTATTTTATTTTTTAAAATTAGAATCCATTGTATACACCCACTGGCCACTTCATTAGACCCATATACTTTTGTAAAAGCAGTAATTAATGATAGTATGAAAACTACTTCCTGTAAATGGTTGTTTAAAATCTGTTGTTTGTTGATGACGTAGAACGGTAGGCGGAGTGAGTGAGTGAAAAGAAAGCGCGCGAGGAAGAGCTAGAGAGGAATATGGCGGAGCATGTCGAGAGGCAGGTGTTTGAGTAGCTGGAGAACAGCGTTGGCATTAAAGAGTGAAGTTCATGTTCGAGTCTCTTTCCCTTCATTCCTCGTTTCAGCCACACTACCCAGCGCCAACTGAACCAACCCACAGCCCAAGTCTGAGTCGGACCAGCAACCTACTATCCACTTTAACTCTTTCATCGAGGCTGGCTGTCCCATTATTTATCTCTTAACATTTAGACGACCTTTTCAATCTTACAATTACACACTGTGGTAAATCTAATCCATTTACATTTAGTTATACCCTGTTCTTCAGCAGTCAGGACCACCACACAGCAGGTGTTATTTGGGTGGTGGATCAATCTCAGCACTGCAGCGACACTGCTGTGGTTGTGACTGTGTGTGTTTTATTCTGGTACTGCTGGTACTGTGTCCACTCACTGTCCACTCCTATTAGATACTCCTACCTTGTTGGCCCAACTTGTAGAAGACTGGTGTTGGTCATCCTCCTTAACCAGTGCTCACAGGATGCTGTTGGTTGGTGTACTGCTGTGCCTGATTCACTCCCGCCAGACTCTACAGTCTGTAACTGTATAACACCAAAGTAGAACTATATGGTAGGTAGAGCTGAAAAGTGGATGAGGACAAGGAGGTGTAACTTACGAAGTGGCCAATGAGTGTATATGCAGGTGTCCCTGTTGCTGCTAAATGGGTAACGTCTCTGAACAAACACCCAGCCAACGAAAGAAGACTCAAAGCCCATGCTTGAAGTTAGACCGCAATCTGATTTCTGCGTAGGATTGAATATTAAAATCCCTTTCATTATAAGGCAACAAATAATCAGTAGTTTATCACCTCACCTCTTTTGTGTTTTGCACAGTCATATCTGTCCAGTCAATACTACTACTATGTGGGATCCTGGCTGCATGTATACAATAATAGTTGATGTAATTTTTTTCTTAAAGTCTTTTTTTAATATGTACTTTTAAACTGTACTACTTAATGTTTATAAGTTATTAAATAGTTTATAGAAAAAATATCTTTAATTAGCAACAATATTGTGCAGAGGTGAAAGTTATTCTAGCAAATTGTTCAAAACCCTGTTTGAACCTTTATTATGAAATGGGTACAGTAGGCTTTGTCTTGAACTTCATATGAAGCAATGTTTATGTTTCTGCTATGTAGCACAAGGGAAAAAGATCCAATTCAAACAAGATTTAATTCTTTTTATACAAAATATTTAATAAATATAACTTTCAAAAAATTGCCAGGAACAATCTCAAAAAAAAAAAAAAAAAATCAATCTCTTTACAACAAGCTTGAATGTGGACACTAAAGTTTGCCATCATGTCATAGGATTAACAAATCAGAAGTTTGTTGGTTGTCGTTTTAGAGAGCCTCATCAAAAAAAAAGAATAAAATAAAAAAAGAATAAAATGCACAGCAACAAGAAATGTACTTCTAAGGAGCAAGGCGATCATCTACAACAGGAATCCAAGCTTACTGCTACAGAGCTGGTTCTTTGGTTCAAACCCTTGTGTGACATAAAACATTTAACGCAGCTGATCAAAGTCTTCAGGAGCCAATCCTCTAGGCTTAAAAATATTATGCTGATTTTGTGTTACAATTTTTTTTGCTTTCCTCTTCTCCATCTCAAAGAACGAAGAAAGCAAAAGAGGTAAAAATAGGAGTATCAAGGCATTCTCTCCATGAACTATACACATCTTACATTACGTTTCCATGCATCCTAATAATAGTCAGAGCCCAGCTGGCAAAGGCAAGTTGCATTTTTTAATGAAAAACATGTACTCATATGAAAAATAGGTATTAGTATTGGTCCAATATGTGCAAAATTTGCTGGGGGGGGAGGGGGGGTGTAGGCTAAGTAGAGAACCTATCCAGTTAAATCCTGAAATAACACACGGTCACACTGTGATACGATGATTTGAGGGTTTTTTTTTTTTTTTAGCACGATGCCCTACTTTTAGATGCTAGCCTTGAGTACTTGCATTAAGCACAGCTCGTTTTAAAACTTAGTAGTTTAAAATGATAGAATATTTAATTGGTATCGGGACTGGCCAGTGCTTAAGGTTTCAACATGGGTATCAGCAATGGAATAGATTTGGACACATGGAAACAAAGTAACTTTGATATGAAATGTTTACTACATTAAATGACCTTTCTGTTTATTAGGTCATCATCTGACTTGTGCGATTAGAAAATCTTTCATGGTTGTACAGAGAGGTGAAATTAGCCTTCGGAGTCTTGTAAAATAGAGTTGGAATTAAATTATGCATTGTACATTCTTAAAAATGAAGGTCCCTAAATTTGGCTGGTTTATGGGGTTCTAATAAACTTTAAAAACACTGACTTGATTCAGAACCTTTAAAGTTCTTCACACACATATAAAATGGTTATTTAGGAAAACAGATGTGGTTCTTCTGTGGCATCACTCCAAACCCTTTTTACTCCAAGCCATTCTTTTTACTCCTCCATTTTAATTTAAAAGAGTGTTGCGATATCCAGGAGCTGCCCCCCCTACTGTTCAAGTATTCAACGCCTAGCTTATGATGTCAAAGTTATTCATTTGATGACATTCTCTAATTTCAGTAGGTTAGCCCACAAATAGCAAAAATAGATTTGTTCCCTTACATTGTTTTTGTTTGTGACAACCAATGTTTGCCAACAAGCTATGTCATAAAACAAAAGCAGCTGTTGTTCTTTAACTTGAACTCAGTCCTGGCAAAATGAATACAACAGAGGTTTCAAATCATATCTAACCAAAAAAAAAAAAAAAAAAAATCAGGCACACAAATGCCCATCCTATTCTTAAAAAATAGACTGCTCTGTTTTTCTTCAAAAATTTGGCATCTATAAAACAAACAAATGTCTTGTGAAAATAAGAAAGCTGTAAGCTTACAAAGCTATCAGAACCTTCAAAACTAGACAGTACATATAAATAAAGGGAATGATATTTTAAGGCTCTTGATTATTAAGTTAATAAATCAAATATACACAGTGATTAATTAAAACAAATGTACATATCTACACAACATTTCTAAATGAACAATTCTTCATAATGGCAGCAGCTTTGAACAGGCCTTTCCCTGAAGCTAGACTGTGCCGATTTGTCTCCTGCCTTATAGTTTAGTGCTGCTGCGATATGGCCATGGTCGCACCGACTGTAGTCCACTGTATGAGCATCCAGTACATCCTTGCAATGTGGTACACAAGTGACAAGGCTGCTGCTGTTAATAGTCTAGATCTTGTTCAAATTGCAGTTTCGTTTATGATTGGGTATAGCACAATTTCCTGATTTTAGCTTTAGCACTGAGAAAGTGTTCTTCTCTAGCCTCTCACTGAAATTAACACTTTAAACTAGAGTTGATCTTAGATAAACCTTCAGTTCAAAGCTAGGTGACCACAATTACGTCCCACAGTTGTTAGCTCTCACACTAATAGTTCCATTTACATTCTATTTGTTGTAAAACAAAACATGACAGCTTTAGAGGAAGATGGACAATAAGACAGATACGTTATTAATTAGGCTTAATGAACCTAATTAATGGGCCCAAGTAATAGCCTAATTAATGGATCTTAATTTTTGCATTACTGACAATTCATTTTCTCAGTTGTTGTAAAGTCACTCTGCAAATCACCATCATTAACTGGGACTACTGGCTTGGAACATACATGACTCTGTATGATAGTTTTTTTTCTCAGTGCTAAAGCTATCAGATTAAAGATTGTGTGTGCTTATAAGTGATGGCAACAACAATTTTAATTCAGGTCTACTGAGCCTATCCTTTAAGGCAGGAATCAATCACATTCTGGACAGTCTGAACCCAAGTAAGACTGACTCATCCTGTACCAAGTAAAGAAAAATAATAAATAAGTTTTTTTATATTTGTTTTTCTGTGTTTTTCTTTTTTTTGTCCTTTGTGATGTTAAAAAAAATCTGACAGTTGCTATGTTGAGGACCTGCAAAGGCACTATCAATACACAATAACCAGAGAGATCCCAAACAACCAATGGAAAACTACTTAAGCGGTGATATTGTCATCGTAATAATAGTAATAATAAAAACACTTGTGACTATCTGAAAATAGTACAATGACTCAAAGATACTCAAACGTATCCACAAAAATAGACATTGGAAATGTACGTGGTGCTGGTAGTGTTGTCGTTTTGGTAAAGCGGGAAGACACTTGCAAACTAGATTTTTGCATGGACGTGAAATACAGCACTTTGGTTTTTCCAGCCAGCCACAACAACTATCAGTTGCCAGAGTAAGCCAGCTTGTCAAAATTTAAATTAACCTTAGAGTCAAGAGTATGACACAACAGTTTGAAGTGATACAGCCTCCTCGAGCCTCTGCGTGATCAGTACATGGGTAAAGAGGAGGTTTGGTCACATGGCAACACAGCTGCCTGCTATACGATGTACTCCATCCTGTTTAAACTGTGTGCTGTCTCCAAGTCTCTGTTGTCCTGCTTGTTAGTCCAGTTGGGGGTTTTGGTAGGTGTTCGCTCCTCCTTCTCCACTAGCGTGTAGGCTGGTTGTTTGGTGAATCGTGCTTTCTGCATGTGCTTCTCCATCTCCTCCTCCTCAACCTCCGTGTTGTGTGTCCTAATTTTGGCAATGATTGAGTTCTTTCCCTCATAGTCCTTTATAGCCACACTATGGGCTGCATGCTTTTCGATCGGGTTCTTGATCTGGTTGAGCTGCTCCCGCACGTTGTTGGTGGTGTTGTCCTCGGTGGCTGAGGCTGCTGTGTTGCCGTGGGCATTCTGTTTCCGACGCCGTCGGATGCACCAGAGGAACGACGTTACCAGAGCGAGGATCCAGAGAACAATGAAGATGGAGCTGAGCAGAGGAACCAGATAGTCTAGAAGAAATAGGCAAAATGAGATTACTAAACCACATATCACACAAGAGCTTCCAAAACAGTTCTTCAGTTCATGAACCTTTTAAAGAACCTTTTTTTGCTAAATGTATACCTTATATAAGCAAGATGATCTATCCCACATGGATGGGAATGACATCATGAGACATGCAACATGCAAATGTTTTAGGTTTTGCGCTCGGCTGAGCATGTGACATAAGCAGGTATGGGCCTTATCGCTGTACCTGGCTCACTATGTAAGGGCGTACTGACTCATGCTGCTGTGTCGATAGCATCGTTTGCAAGCAAAGTATTTCTCTGAGAAGAGTTTAAAAGTAGTCCGAGCAGCTGGAAGAGTTTGAGAGGGGCTGATTGTAGGTCTCCGGGAATGGGGATGGTCACTACCACAGCATGACCACAGAATCCATTTGTGGAGGCACCGTGGTCAGCGGCAAGATAAACGGTTTGTTGTCACGTATCACATGTTCAGAAGACCTGGTCACTTCATCTTCACAAGAATACGAGAGAATATTAAAGCTGCATGGGATGGATTATAGCAGGGGGCCATTAGGAACCTCAACAACTCCATGCTGAGATGTCTGCCATGTCTGCCAGGGAGCAAACATGCCATACTGAGAGATACTTCTAGATGTGCAGCTTAATAAATATGCCCATTTCAATCAAAATTTTATGTTATCATTCATGTATGTGTGGTTGGTGTAGCTCAGCACCACATGTCACTCCTGCCAGTGAGCCACCACCACATGTAGGAGACTGGGGTTCGAATCCCGGTCTGAGTGACTATGCTGTGCTACACCAATAAGAGTCCTTGGGCAAGACTCCTAACACTACATCGTCTGTAATATGATTAACCTTGTAATAAGAGGGATAACAGTGTCAGCTAAATGCCGTAAATCACAGACGTGTGTATTGGACATTTACGGAAAATCGCATTCCGTATTGGTTTAGTACAGGATGCAACATTTAATTGCCAAATAAAGGACGATTCCGTATTTTACGTGACGGGCAACCCTAGTGTATTCTAAAGTTGTGTATTCCTAACACTGGACAGCAATGACTGTGGGAAGAAGCTCAGACCGTTTTGTAAGGTAGCTCTAAAGGGGGAAAAACATTATTGTTCCTTAGGCTTAGCATTGAGGCATGTGACAAGTTATCACATATTCTCAGCTATTGTGCCCAGTGTGCATAGTACACTGGCAAGAATCTTCCCCAAGTTAGCAAGTGAGCATGCCATTTGGCAGACGCTGAAGCGGCACATTTTGATGAATGGCATGCATAAAAAGGGCCCTGATGTCAAGCTGATGCTCTGTCCAGCTGGCAAAGCTGGTGTAACATTCCATGGCATCTAAGACTGAAGACTCCTTAGAGCTGCTGGGACTCAGTTGGCCTTGGCCGTGGAAACACCTTTTAGCCATCATTTTTATGGTGTATACAGAATTGCTCTCAAGGACACTTAATGCCTGTAGAGCTCAAAGCGAAGCTTTTACCATGAGCTGGGTAAGGGTTATTGATGTGTGATATGTATTGATGTGATGTGTATTTGATTGTAATGATAATGTAAACCCTTTCAGTATTTGTTTAATCCACAGAAATGAGTATGCGTGGCAATTTGTTTTTAGAGATCTGTGGTATATCTGGAATCATGTAGACATTTTTTTTGCCCAAATGTTATTATCTAACTCATTAAATGAATGGCGCTTATTTACTGTGCAATGCTGTATCTCCACGAATACAGTTGAGAAACCACTGGGCAGTGTGAAGCATCACACTTTTCATAGGCTGCGTTGCTAGTTACAAATATTCCTACGATAATAATAATTATAATGCAAGTATTTTGGTTTTGTTGTTTTCGTTCACCTGCAGCAGCTGTGGACTGAGGTTAGCTAAACTGAAAAGAAAATATTTTGTTTTTTCTATAAAGCAAATAGTTCCCAGTATAAAAAAATGTATTTAGTCAGCTTTTTTGTAAGCAGTTTTTTCTATAAACATAATTTCCGTTCGACAAAATTTCTACTTTTTCTACTTTTACTCATTAAAAGTAAAGACAACTGCAGGTCACAATTTCCAAAGATTCCACAACTCTGCTTAGGACGCTTGCAGTACATTTTCTTGAGCTGATCAGAATATGCCTGGTACATTACAAACATTCAAAATGTTTGAAATGCATATTGGTTGAACAACAAAATGAAATTTTGTTACACTTATTTACCCAACCTTGCTTTGTTTTTTTGCAAAGTAGCAGGTTTTATTGCTCAGACATTTGCTTCTTGTCTCATGTTAAATAACATAAATATAATATTTTTGCATAATGTTTTTAAAAGTAAACTTTTGAGACTTTTGGAGCTCCATTTTCTTACAAATGCCACTGACTGATTAAACATATTTTTTAATAACTCTAAAATGTTAATCATTTTACAGTCTATAATATTTCTTTAATGTAAGTAATGTAAAAGTTACTCTTGTAAAATTTCACACTACAAACAACAAATATATGGTGATGATTAGTCGCAAATATTAGTTAATTTTGTCCCAATAATCACTATCAGTATCAGCTCTTAATCACTGAATGCAGGTTGAAAAAGGTATATAAAGTCACCTAGCCACACAGTCTGCTTTTACAAACACATTGAAAGAATGTGTTGTTCTAAAGAGTGGTAAAAGGATGCCACAGTTGCGACAAGCCAGTTTGTCAAATTGTGTTAAGTGCTACAGCACATAGTGTGTAAAAAAATCACCAAAAAAACTGTGCACTGGGAGCTTCATGGCATGGGTTTCCATTGACAAGATGCTGCATGCAAGCCTGACATCACCCAGCACAACGTCAAGCATCAGATGGAGTGATGAAAAGCCACATCATGCTTCACTGTTTGGCAGCCTGATGAACGAGTCTGGGTTTGGTGAAAGCCAGGAGAATGTTACCTGCCTAAATTGCACTGTGCCATCTGTAAAAATCTGGTGGCAAAGAGATCACACTTTTGGGTTGTTATTCAGGATTTGGCCTAGACCCCCGAGTTCTTAATGCTTCAGCATGCCAAAACATTTTCGACAATTGTATGCTAACAACTTTAAAGGAACAGTTTGGGGAAGGTCCTTTTCTGGTTCAGCTTGGCTGTGCCTCAGTGCCCCAATGCAAGGCATGGTTGGGTAGGTTTGACTGGCCCACACAGGGCCCTGACCTCAACCCCTTCAAACACTTTTGGGATGAACTAGTATGGAGATCGTGGGCCAGGCCCTATCGTTTAACAGGGGGTTAATGTGTAGATTGCCCAATACCTTTGTCTATTTGGTGTGTTTCCATTTAAAACGATGTTCTGTCACATTAAATTATCAATTAGTCATAACAAAATGTAAGCCTTCAGATAAAAAGCTTGTTGTTTCGTTCCAGAGATCCAGTGAACTGGTCAACCTGCTGGTCAAAGCTGGCAGACTTTGATGGTGTATCAGTCCCATTATTCTGTGCTCAGTCTGCACTCATTGCTACGCAACATACATACTACAGTCTCTATAGACTACAGTCACCCAGTGTGTTCCTTGTTGTTTCACTGTTTGTCTACATTAAAGTTCATACCTGTTTTGCTGGGTGTTTGTCTCTGCTGCAAACGCACTCCAGTGACAGCTGTGATGATTGAGCTGTTGCCAGCGCGCTTGCTCACCAGGTCTGTAATCCGATCTGTGATCTCTTTAATGGGGCTCCTGTCTGACCACGGCTCTTCGGTTGACTATAGACGAGAATTAGAAAGATATGCATTCAAGTTAACCCAAAATCTGTGTGCATGCATCGACAAATCATATACACAAAGGGCCAGTGCTTCTGCAAATTTTTCATCCCAACGTTCTATAATTAATGAAATGTCTGGAAACAGGGGCTTGATTAAAAAAGGGAAAAAATATGTTTTTTTTCTTGTTTGAACGAATACCTGGAGCATTTTGTGGATAAGACTGGTGAACCCTGACTTGCATTATATCTAATACATAAAGATTTACAGCTTCTTAATCGTTCACGCCAATAACATGAAAAGATGTGTACTCACTATGCTGACATGGATCTCATTGCTGGCAGAAAAGGAGGGTTCGCAGGTAATAGAAACACCATACTCCGAGGAGAGGTTCTTCACTACATACAACTGCCTCAGCTCAGTACATACATGTTCTATACTCAGACCCTGCCAAGAAAGATAAAAGATATTAGGACCAGGTACAAATACAGTTTCATTTGTATTGACTTTAAAAAGGAAACTTTAGAGAAACAGACACTTTGTGATGTTTTACATCCAAGGTGAGATGGATGTATCATGTTAAGACTGAATTTACTACTTGTTATGGAATTACATTTCTATAAATTTGCTTTTATTATTTTTTTTTAACATATTAAGTTTTTTGTAATTTACATATAACGTCCATAACACAACTTTCTAACAAATCAACTTTGGCTAGAAAACAACTGCTAATTTATCCTAATTAGTTATAGCAACAGAGTGCTAAATACTAACACTAGCATGTAGTTTTGTGAAAAACTCAACAATAAAGTCATATTCAAGATGGATTATAATGTTTTTGACAGACTTGGTTAGGTAAAGTATAAGTATCCTCCTTAATTTCTTACAGACAGCCCAAATGAAAAAGTAAGAGCTCAGATATGTCTAATACATTGCGGTTACGTTGTGAAGAGCCGCAGGTTCACCCTTACAAACCTTGTCATTAATTATATTTAAGACAATGCCTAATATTTAAAATCAAAAAGACTTTTTGCTGACGGCTAAGGCTGAAGTTGCTGTTGCAAAAGTATTGTGCGCTTTCAGTGCATTATATGGAAGAGACTTTCAAGAATGTAACAACACTGGCAGCAAGAAAAGACAAGTCCATCTCTACGTGCAAAAGATGACTCACTCGAGGCATGGTCTCCTTACTGAAGGTGAACGTGATGTTGGCACAGTTGTTGTCCTGGTAAGGGAAGCTGTGGTGGCATTTCGAGTTTGGTGGAGGGGCCGCAGAGGGCCAACACTCTCCCAGGCCCTGGCAGGGCTTCACAAAACAATGCTCCTCTTTGATAGGCATACAAGACTGGCCCGGCTGGCACCCACCATGGCCTTTATCAATCCGACAAGACTTCGGTCCACACCACATCTGAGGATAAACAGCCCAACAGTGCAAACAGTTAAATGTTTCCATTTTGCCTAAAACTCGTCAGGATTTCATCTGAAACACTAAATAACGGGATTACAAGAAGAAAGAAAGACTTTAATTCCCGTATCAAGCTATGCAACAAACACACAGAGCAGACCCTGTGATATTTTAGGAGGTCTGTTGCACTGTGTCACCTACAACCCCTTTTATTTTTTTGACCCTGTTATTATCGCTAAGCTAGAACTACACAATTAATATTTAGGGGAGGCATTTAGTGAAGGGTCAGTTATTATCACTCCGAGGGTAGGTTAAATCGCACATACCCTGGTGCAGTGGATCTTTCCATTGTGACACTGACATGTGTTGCAGTCTTCCTCCCATTTTGCACCATCAGCAGTAATCTGATCTCCGTTAGAAATGCAGGGCCTCCCTGTGACTGAGTGACAGAAAAATGAACAAAGGTCAAATAACCTTTTCATTAGCACTTGCAGACAACTGTGGCTTTCTTGTGGATTAAGCTTTTACATTGTCCTCCCTGCCACAAGATGTTTGAGAAGAATCAGAGCAAATGATTTGGTATTTGGCCCACTGAAGGAGCTCAGATTAGAAGCTATAGCAGTCAACTCACAGCTGTAGGTTTCTCAGATACCTGGCTAAACAGTGACCTGTTACTTTGGATTATGTAAAGAGAGAATGTGTGTATAATGATATTGTGCAAGATCTTATTGTGCTCACTTTCTTGACACTGAGGACCCGTCTGTCCACTTGGACAAAGGCAGCGATAGCCGTCAATCTCATCCACACATGTAGCACCAAATGCACAGGGTGAGGACTGGCACTCGTTAATATCTGAAAGTAATCACAAACACTTCCTTTAATTTCTTACTTAATAAATGTATGAGTAATTAGGACATAAGGATGGACAGAAGTACTTTTTAAAGAAAAACATCTGATGTCCAACTTTAATAGCCATGCTCAGCTGACAGTAATTTCATTAGGGCAGAGCAGACTATATTTACAGTTACGCCTGCATCCAACAGCAAAGCCTGAGGTAAGCCTCATAATAAGGAGCTAAGTGGCTTTTAAAGGGAACAAATGAAGTCTAATCAATGCTGAGCACCCAAACTAAATGGCTTTTGGATGCTGTAAGCCTTCCCCCGCTATAAATTAAGAACACAAGGATCGTGTTTGGCACTCTGCCAGAATGGCTGGCTAATTGGCTGGCTAGACCATGTATTTGTGTCCCAACCCTGACTTTTAAAGGATGGAGTCAGCACTGGGATTGTGCTGTGGCAGAAAGGCCCTATCATTCATAAGGCTCACACTCACTTATGCGACAGTCGGGGCCAGCAAACCCTGGGGCGCACTCGCACCGATACCAGTTCTCTCCGTCCACGCAAGTCCCACTGTTGTAGCTTTAGAGAGAAAGGAAGAAAATGATCACCCAGATGCCAAAACTTCCTCCCTCATGCATTACAATTCGGAGAGACATTTAAACAAAGCTTCTACCAATACAGGCATGAGTCATTCTAATGTTGAATTTGATACTTTACAGTGGAATTCCCCCCTTAAGAAGCAATGCCCAGTACACACTGAGCTATTTTTCTTTCTCTTTTTCTTTTTTCCACCCTTATGTTGACTGAACTCAAACACGATTCTCTTGGATGCGGGTTTCAAGAAGTGCGTACAAGTCTAATTTTGCGTTTTTTGTACACCCTTTGTTGACTGCACTAGATACAAAACGACAGTCGATCGGGGATCAAAGGCTGAGAATGCGAAGCGGGGGTGCACTGATAGACCACGTAAAAAAAGGTAAGCGGGGAATGAGTGCACAGACAGAAAGAAAAGAAAAGGGTGTGCCTAATTTCCCCCAAGTTTTGCAAATTGGCCTACAGAGTGTGTGAAAGTTCTTCACAGCTGTACAGGCTTGTTTATAGGAGCGGGCTTTATGCACAAAAAAATGATTTGCCTGGACTTACCATGGGTGTGGACTGCAGTCGTTGGTATCTGAAAGAGAAAGAGAGAATGAGTTTCTCTTTTTTTTTGTTTCTTCCATGTGTGTTAATACAGCACAGAACATGTCAAAGCTTGTGTGTGTGTACATAGGGGATGTTATTAACGAAGCTTCTTTCGATGACTACAGCCTGACTGATAATCGCCTGGGAGTTAATCTTAGCTGATATCAGGTTTTTTTTTTTTGAGTTTTTATTCATCATAGAAAAAAAAAAAAAATTGGTGCTAAATAAATAGCTTGTTTTTTAAAATTTATTAGAAATTAAGATAAACACAGTAATGCACACACATTTTTAGGAGGATTTATTGGGTTGCACAAGGCCAAAGTACCGACTTTCCATAGGCGCTAAAATTGACAGTACAACGACCATCTTCCTCCAGCCATCTCTCAGGAGAAAACAGTCATATAGTCAGCTGCAATAATCAGACAAGGGCACAACTGGTTGATCATCTTTGAGCAACAAAGAAATACACAGTCTGCTGGTTAAAGTACTGCTCACTAGCTTTAACAAAAAAAAGTGCTGATTTATTGCGCAGATGCGTGATGCTGGCAAAGGCTTATGATCCCATTCGGGATCCAACTAACGAGATAGCCCCGAACACGCAACTCTCGTTGAGGTGGGTTCACATGTTTGGAGCATTGGATCTTGTGACAGTTAGCTGGAAGAATATACGAATAATCTTTATCATTTGACGCATTCATTGTTTCAGTCCTGAGGCTGCTAGATCAGATCACATTCCGAACAGTAAATCTGTTCTGATTTCAAATACAAAAAAACAGTAACTGTTTAACTAAACTATTCATTACTTTAGCTGATATTTTCAGTTACCAGGGTGATAACTTCAGCACCTTGAAATATGCATCTATTTTGATGACAAAATGTACACATTGTTCGGGCTTTTAAATACACTGGGTTTTTTTTTTTTTAAACTTATATACATGACTAGACTAGAGTCAGAGGTGTAGACGAAGACAGTAAGGGAATGTGCAGAGGAAAAAAAACATGGGGGTGGGCTGGGGGGACATCTGTCTCCACTTTCCTCATTTCATTCTTTTCCTTTTCTGTTTCATGGCCAGGGCAGTCTACAATGTTTTGCCAGCAAAAGAACATGAGATGAAGGTGGGCACAGAAGAAGAACAGAAAGAACAAGAGTTAAGGCCGAAAGACTTACAAGCGACGTAAAGACCGAAGAGTCTTAGTGTTTGGTTTGGCCAAAAGAAGATTCTCTCATGTCTGCCACGAGAAAGCATCCTAACTGTATATATACTTTTAGTTCTTCTCATTTTGAAACAGACATTTTTATAAATATTGAGCGGAAGATGTTATATACATTGCCTACAGTTAAGATGCTTTAATTTATTAAAATATCTTTGTTCACTTCAGCTTCACACGTCAGCTATGTGTGAAAACTTCAGGGCTCACAAAGATTTCTCAGGAAAGATTAAAGACAAGGCGCAACATCAGATTGGGGGGGAGATTTTCTTCTTATTTCTTTTTTTTTTTTTGGGGGGGGGGTGGGTTCATTCGGAAAGCATTCCTTCTACTATAGATACACACAGAATAACGTGTTAAAAATGCTAACGGATCTTTTAGCATTTTATTTTGTTGTTGGTTTGTGTTTTGTCTGCACGTCCTCAAGGAAGGAATACTTACTCTGGGAACAGGTGGCTCCCTCCCAGCCTTCCTTACACACACACCGAGGTTGAAAGAGTTACACGCTTCTGTGTTTGACTTTACACAGAACACCAGGTGCCTCCATTCCAGGATTCATCTCGCAGGGTTTTGGGTAGAGCATTAGCTGCTGTTCTTATGAGGCTGTAGAGGAATGTCAAAGTGTAGATAGAACATTTCGATGGCAGTAAATTTTGTAATTTGTCCTGGTAAATAAACATGTAATCCAAAAATTGATGGCAAAGTAAAAAGCATTCTTGAGTGTTGGCATAGCTGTCTGCTACAAAGCATAAATGAAATTCAGTGAGGGTAAAGCAAAACCGTATCTTTAGGATCACTGACAAAGCCAAAGCACATGTGTCTCTGAAGCTTATGATTGATGTGAACAAAAATTCTTTGCCGCACAAATCACGTGTCAATTCAGGTCAGCTCGTGGTACAAAACAAAAGCAAACGTGTAGTGGGCGACTCTCCCAACAAGAACTCCTATTTGTTTAGCAGAGTGCAAAAGTCGGAATAACTCCGGTCAAATTACATGTAAAAACAAGTTAACAAGTCCTCTACACAAGTCCTCTACACAAGTCCTCTACACAAGTCCTCTACACAAGTCCTCTACACAAGTCCTCTACACAAGTCCTCTACACAAGTCCTCTTAACAAGAACACACTTACATATGGCATTTTCTGCACAGTTTTAGTTTAACATATTGGAAAAAATATGCCAAAAGTGCCACAACTTTTTCATAGGACACACTGTATCCAGTATATTTCCCCGATATGTCAAACTCAGCCAATTAACAATAATTGTGTAAAGGACTGTAGAGACTGTGTTAACTTTTTTTACTGCAATCAACAAAAAATGTAACTCATGCATACGACTGCATCATTTATCGCCATATATATACCAGGTAGCTGATAAATAAGCACTGGTTGTCTTGTTAGTTTAAATCAAACAGAATATGATCTAAATAGCAAATTCTTAACCCCAACAAAAGCGCTGCTCAACACTCACAGAAGGAAAAGGAGTGAAGGGAATGCTAATGGGAGTACAAATTGCGGACAGCACTACTGTTTGGGGTTCATCAGGACATTGTGTGAACCAACTACATAAACTCTATAAACTCACCTATGTTGCAAGTTGCACCCTCCCAGCCTGGTGAGCACCTACATTTGAAGGTATCCCCTTCATCATGGCAGGTACCTCCATTGTTACATGTGGCTTCATCACACTGACTCTCACCTGAAATGAAACATTCTTATTTCACACAGGGTACCGGTGATTTTCTTTTTTGCTGCTGATCAATCCACTACACTACTCCACCTTTCAATACTTTATTTAAATAGGCCAGCATTGATGTTTTATTCTGCATGGTCTCAGTCAGAAGGGGATTAATCACTGTAAAACATGTTGTGCATAGGACCATATCATGCATCTTTTTGTACAAATGTCACACACAGGCCCAGAATTAAGGTCTGACTTGATGTATTGGTTTCAAATGCTAAATCAACCTTATACTGATAAAGACAACAGTAGATAATTCACTCATATCCTCAGAAGACTTGTCCTTCAAGAAGTTCCTTTTGAAATACTCGCACAAGCTAAATTGCGAAACGTTCTTCTGGTGTGAATTTACCAGAAGGGTCTCTAAAGGCCCAAAAGTGTGGCTTTTATGTTCCCTTTATAATAAGGCCATGTTTAAAAGATTTAGTCCACGTGTTTAACATTTCAAGTTTTCTGCTGATAATCATTTTATGTTCAATGTAATGAACACCGCATGCTCCTGATGACCAGTGTTCTTCATGCCTTAACCCACAAGATCATTTTGGCACACATGTGGTATCGGTCTACAACATTCTAGTATTGTGACAACCTTATTTCTACATGTGTATGAGAAATATTCTTACGGGAGTGGCAGGTCTTTCCCTTCCAGCCATTTCGGCACTCGCAGTAAAAGTCATTCACCAGGTCTTGACATGTTCCCTTGTTTAGACAGGGGTTCAAGCTGCAGTCATCTGTGTCTGGTAGAGAGGGAGGAGGACGATAGGTCTAAATTGCTCAGGTACAGTTAACAGAGATTTTATGCAAGTAAAACAAAACATACTTATTTCACAGTGGGCTCCTTCCCAGCCATCAGCACAAATGCACTGATAAACGTTCACTTTGTCGATGCACGTCCCACCATTTCGGCATGGATTACTCTCACAGTCGTTTATATCTGATAAAGAAAATATGAATTAGCTTTATGCTGATTTTCTTTCCATGTGTTACACTAAGAGAACATGGACAAAACTGTGCTTGCTTTGCAAAGAGTCATATTTAACATCTGTAAAGTAGTACTGAAGTACCAGCAGCAACAGGTTAACTGAATGCGTACCATACATTAACCTTATGTTGACTATACAGTCATGTTCCTGCTTCGTAACTATATGAAGTCTATATGAACTATATGAACATATGTTACTATAAAATCTGGATAACGAGTAGTATAATGGGAATATTCAGTCTTACTCTCATGGCAGTAAGTGCCTCTGAAGCCCTCATCACACTCGCAGGTGAACTGGCCCCCCGCCTGGCTCCTGCAGCGCCCATGAGGCCCACACACATTTGAAGAGATGTAGCGCTTCCCCTCTGGTGTACTATTGGACGCAACAGCTACAGTGCAGCTGTCAATCACTGATGGGGGGAAGAAAAAAAAAGTTTTTTTCCTTACCTGAATTACTACACAATGAAACTGCTAAGATTTAAAGAAAGTCATTTAGAGTGCTTAGACAGGAATATCTTCTACTTCAGAGAGTTTTACAGCATCAGAACTGTTGCCGTATTCATGCAGGGTGTTATGAGGGAAATCAGCACCCAAAGAAATGTAAAATCTGAATTGCGAGTTTTCTGTTCTTTTGATGTGCAATGAAATTAACCAAAATCATTTTCTGTAACTGACTGCACCACACTATATGACAAGTAACGATGAGCTTGAAAAATTCCTTTAATTTATTTAGACAAGGAAACCATAGTAATCTTAAACTGCTTAAGTCATTCTCTTGTGAAATCCGATGTGACGGATTTTGTGCAGCCTCCCCAATGATTTACTAAGATCATTTTCTGCTTCAGTCTAATAGCAATCCTCTTTTCTCCCTGTCTGCTGCTATACACTTTGGAATGGATGATAGAGCTATATAATAAACATCAGTCATCTTCTCGGGCTAAGCCGAAGGAGTGGCACAATGGGCTTATCGAGCTGTGGTTGGTCTGCCTCACACAGCCACAAAATCACAAGCACCGCAACCAAAATACATTACCCACCAAGGCATTGGCCTTAACCAGAAAGAACACACACAGAGTTGTAAAGAAATTGCCAGACCTTCAGGAAGATCTTGGAACGTATGCATGTGTGTGTCTAGGGTTCCTGCAAAATAGCTCATATTGGCAGATTGAGGCCAAACACTCTTATGAAACCCAATGTGACGCCTCTGCTGTCTTTTAGCCTTAGGAACCAGCTTGAAAATGGCACACACACAAACAGATCACATTACTGCAGACCTATGGCAAGGCGCACTGAGAAGATCATTTGGGTGGATAGCAAGCCTTACCCTGGCACAAAGTAGTGCGGCAATGGTCCTTGAGATGAGAGCAGTTTTTGCCCTCGTAGTCATCTGGGCATTTGCAGAAGTAGTCAGATGCCAGGTTGAAGCACAACGCGCCATTTTGACAGGGGTTGGGCCGGCAGTAATCAATATCGAGCTGAACCAGAGAGTTTTTTTGAGAAGGAAGAGAAAGAAAAGGAGAGAAACAAGGGCTAAATGATGAGGGAACGCGATATCCAGACATTTTTGGAGGCTTACAAAACAGAAAAACCCACAGCATCCTCCCTATTGACTCTGCCAGGAAACAGCACAGTAAAATGCTCAGGAGAACAAAAACAAGTAAGAGGAATATTTTAGAGAAACAGGCAGAGTCTGCTGCTCTCTCTCAACACTTAGTGCACACTTGATGGGTGTGGGATTTGCAAGACCTTTTGAAAAAGCTAAAAATAAAATAAAGGTGCCTAAATCTTGTAGATGTATGGTTCCAACAAAAACGGCTACCCGGTGTAGAGCATTTCTGAAGGTTAGCACATTTTTAAGGGAAGTACATTTCAGGTTCTGGCATACACGCATTTTTGTAAATGTGGCTTTTTCTGCCAGTTTGGCCTCATTCATATCAAAATGCCATTGAAACTAAAACCAAAACTTTTGGAAAAGTAAGTTTCAGAACAAACGTGTTTTCAGAAGTCCTGACGTGTGGACAAGGCTGGAGTAGTAGTTTTGCCAACCATTATCCTACCTGACAGAGTTGACCAGAGAAGCCAGCAGGACACAGGCACTGAAAGCCATTCTGTTCATCCTCACATCGACCTCCATTAAGGCAAGGGCTGCTAGCACACTCATCAACATCCTTTTCGCAGTGTTCGCCCGTAAATCCAGGCGGACAGATGCAACGATAGCCATTCACTAAATCCTGAGAGAGGAGAGATGAATCATAATTGTTAAGGAGAGGATCAACAGCATACGTAATTCAGGAAACCACTCTAGACAGAAAGAGAACAGGGCACTAGTGACAGCAATGAGTTGCATTTAGGTAACAGAAGGTAACAGATTACAACTAATCTTATATATCTACAGCTAATAAGGATTTCTGAACATTCTGAGTTTATTTTTACTGAGGTTAATATCTATTCTAATTTTCAGCTGTTTAACTGTTACAGCATCAGTAAAAAATCCTTGGTCTTCAAAAACTTCAAGTCTTTAAATCTATCAGCTCCTGGTCAAATGGTTTTTTGATTGATCAAGACATATGAAATGTGAAGGTGAAAAATATATTAACATAAATGTATACTTTGTAATATGCCCCACTTTTGCCCTACCAGTTTTAAAGACAAGACCAATTATAAGCCTAAACCTAATGAATGAATTAAATTAAAACCTAATGAATGAAAAAATAAATGAATTAAATATGTATTCTGTAAATGTAACATTCGGTTTAGAGTGGGACTAGCCGTCGCCTATGATTTGGAAACCAAAGCTTTATATTTAAAAAAAGTATTAAAGAAAGTATTCTCTTTCAGACGTTTGTGTTTGTTTGTTACAAAAAAGCTAATTTAGCGGATCCTTAATTTAAGATAGTGGGCAGCGTAATGAAACCTTGTAATTTCTTTCAAGTATTCCTGTAACAACAAGGCAACAAAGGGGAAAAAACTAGAGCAAGGGAACGGACTGAAGAACTAAGTACTGGAAGGAACACACTCTAAATGCTATAAACACTGACACATTTTCCTGCATCAACACCGACGCCAACAAAGATGTTTATAGTAACTCAAGGGCCTTGAAAGTGCCTCAAAGCTCATACCCTCAGCATTTTAAGCATTGCCAAGCTGCTAATTTAAAATTACTGGGAAGAACTTTCTGAGTAAAGGAAAGCATGATATGAGCTCATAGTCAATCAGTATAAATGAAAACACAAATGCTGTATTTCTAATGTAAGGTATGAAATATGATATTATACATACTCTGCAGGTACCTCCGTTCAGGCACTGACCCTGGCAGTCATTAATATCTGTGAAACAAAAGTGCATTTGTGAAACTGCAAAACACAATATTTACAAGTTTGAGAAAAAGCTAAACTGAATCTAATTAACAAATCAAATATATGTTAAATGAAACATACATGTATATAAAAAAATTCAGATTGCTTTCTGATAACTTGAGGGCTGAAGCCAGTAAAGCTGGTGATTTGATGATATTCAAACAATGTATGACTTTTTTATGCAAAAGTTCTTTAGTTCTGAACAGGCCAATGAGTACACGCCCTAAAGGCCTACGCAATTCATATCACCACACAGGACAGCAAGAAATTGAAAAGCTGTCCAATTTGGCTAAATGCACTACCCTCTGTGTTGCTCTTTTGAAACAAAATGTATATATATTTTTTTCTCCCACTTATTTCCCTGCTGTGCCTGTATCTGAACAAATGAACCTACTTCTAATTTTGAGTGGCACATCCTGGGCCACCCTGTTTCTATGCCAATTATTGTACATAATTAACAGATATCTTTCCTTCAACTAAAAGTTCAAAGTTAAGCCACATTACTAATGGAGCCAAAACACAGAACAGTTAAAAAAAAAATCAAAACTTGTCAACTCACTGACGTCACAGTTCTGACCCATCCATCCTTGGAGACACTCGCAGAAATATCCTCCAATCAGGTTTCGGCAGGACTTTGCATAGACGCAAGGCTTGTCATCACACTCGTTGTCATCTTTAAAGGAATACATAAAAAATCAAATTAAACCCCTGAAGAAACCTGCAAATCTAAAATCTAAAGAGGAGATCTTGGATTAGCCATATTCTACATTTGTCTCTCCATCTTTCCCCTAGTTGTTGTGGGTTTATGTACCAAATATGCTTTTAATATAATTTTACATGGCTCCAATGGGCTGTGTGAACTAGCATTATCTTTTAGTGACAAAGACTGACTTCATATATGGGCAGTTCTTTCTTAAATTAGAATTTCTACACCAAACATATGTAATACCTGTTTGTTCTTCAGAACATCCTCCCCTCATACCCTGTGCTTTCATTAGAAGGTGAGTGGGGGTTTGTGTATTGTAAGAATCTAACATGTCATCCAGTGTTTATTTAATAAAGCTATAATTTGACATGTAGTAAATATAAAACTGTATTGTATTATTATGGTACAAGCAGATGTGCCTTTAGCCATAATATGGCTTACACAGGTAGCAAACTTATACAGATTAACAAGATATACAATAGATATCTGCTAAAATCGGATTTGGATAAGGTGGGCAACAAATGAACTGTGGCTTTAAGACTGATACATGTATATGATTTCTGTTCTGATTGGTTGTTCTGTATTGTGCCTCATTCCAAAAGCAGTCCTTACTACTTGAATGTACAGTGCTAAACTGCAGTAGGCTGTATCAGATATAAATGTGTGTGTTGGTTTCTGTGACGTCAAAAAAAAAAACAGTCCATTCAAAACACTCAATTTTATACATGAGCTTTTATACTGGTACATTTTTAGTAAACAGTGTTTACATATAACATCAAAGTAATTTATTTTAGAAAAACAAGGAAAATGGGCCCAGTGAACTCAGAGCTTAGAACAGGATGCTAAAAAGATCCAACATGTTCGTTTGAGCACTCTTACCGATCAGACACGTTTTGCCAATCCATTGCGAGGGGCAGATGCACTTAAATCCATTAACCAGATCCTGACAAGTGCCTCCGTGGTTACATGGGTTGGGTGTACAGTCATCTACATCTGCAAAGTAAGAGATTAGTTTAGACCCACCAAGTATGCCATCCAAGTCTGTATTTTTGTGTATGCTTTAGCAGCGTGCAATAAAAAGAAAACCTAAGTAGTACATTCTATCAGTAAATACATCCCCCAATATTCTATCAATAGACTGATGTTCATAGTTTCACTGCTCTTCATACAGCATATATTTAATAATTAAACTGTTACTTAGATTTTACAGTTTTACAACATACGCACTGCAAAAAGTATTATCTGGGCAAGCGCAGTCATCTTAAACCTTGTCAGAATATCTCAATTGTCTTATTTTGAGATTGCTGTGAGAATGCTATTAGATTGTTAAACTTATCTGCAGACAGTTCCTGTTTAAGGTCAGTTCCACTGTATTTTGAGAGCCTCCAACAGATTATCTACAGATAGTTCAGTTGTTGAAGGATCTTGTGATAACTCTCTGCATATGAAGCTGAGAAAGCAATTGTGCTCTCATTGCATTTTTACAGGTTTCTCCTCCCAGCAAAGTAATGTGCAATTACGTGAACAAAACAGAAAACCTGAAGGCCTAGACACACCCATACTTGTTTATGACTATGTATCTAACATTCTTACTGATATTGCATGATGGGCCACTCCAACCAGCTGCGCATGAGCACTCATAACCTTGACTTGTCTCCTTACAGCTTCCCCCATTAGCACACGGGTTGGAGAGGCAGGCACGTTCCGCTGTGAACATACACACAAACCCACACTGAAGTCTTATAAAGTATAAAAGTATTTATTTTTATTTAAGATTTTAATTTTCACAATGATTGTTGTGCGCTGGTTGTCTAAAATGGGTCAAAATCTAGTTTTTATCAAGCATGCAACTGGTTAATTTTGGTACTGATAAGCTGAGATGTAAGTTTTTTTTCCACTAAGAAGAATGCATGCTGACGAATGGCTTCTGCCACTCACGCAGTAATGAAACCGTATTACCACATACACTCAAGCTGACCTGACCGATGCACCAAGACTTTTACCTTACCGCTCTTATTTCTTTTGCTCAAAATGGGAAGGGGTGTTATCTTTCATCATAGCTAAGGATGCACGATTCTCACTTAAATTCTACTGACTGCCAGAGACCTACATTGATGTGAGATACAGGGGCTAGGTTGACCTTGCTGTCAGCACTCACACTGATGGTTTTAGAATAGGTCACGAGGTGAAGGCAGTTGGGGGGAGTAGAGGCTGGAGAAAAGCTCTGTGCCGCCCCATTAAGCAGACTTCATCACCGTGCCCACCTTGCTACTTGACTGTCAAAACAGATGAGATCTACAGGCAGGCCGGATCAAAACAGAGGATTGCCTGGTCTGGGAGCCCTAAACCAGTGGTGGTGAACTCTGGTCCTGCAGGGCTGGAATCCTGCAGAGTTTCGTGGCATTTCTACTAACAGGCTAATCAACAAGCTTTGCAGAAGTAGAAAAGATCGAACTGTGCTGGATTCCGCCACCCCAGGGCTAATTTTCTGTGTGGTCAGGAAACAGCTAAATAATAAAGATCCATAAATTCATGGTAAATAGTTGTAAAGCAACCAATTATGTAAAAACTTGGGTATATAGTGGGGATAAAATGGAGCGTCTAGAAAGTTAGATGGCCACAGCAGTGGAAAGGGCTCTTGATAATAGCAAATACACAGCTAAAAAGCAGGCTAATGGCAGGTCTGACATGTGGCAGTCATTTCATTCATGACTAACACAAACACCTGCTATTTAGGACTGAGCAGCAGTGGGACAAACCGTTCAGAATTTCTTTGAGAGTGTTGACTAACAAAATCGGCACAACACAGACTCTACTGCCGAGCTTGGTGGATGAAGGTGGGCGTATGCTTTCTATGAGAAATGAAGTGCCACATCTTTTTAAACTGTACACTGGACAGCTCTGCACATGTGAGGAAGAACATTAACTACCAAGTGTTACGTCAGCTAACAGATGCCCGTGTTAGCTAGCACAGCCCTGAGAAATATTGGTTGTCGTTGTTTACAGGCTTTCTAAAACTACTCTGTTTCTGTTTCTAACGTCAAACAGCAAAGCAAAAGAGACATGACATCCAAAGAAGCATTTGTGGAGGTGTTCTATAGTCATATTTCCCTACAATGACATGTATGCATGAGCTTACCCCTTTCACAGTTTGCTCCAGAGTAGCCATCAGCACAAGAACACTGGTATTTGTCGGGTCCTGTATTGCTGCATGTCCCTCCATGCAGACAGGGCTGGTGAGTGCCACAGTAGTTCAAATCTAAAAAAAAAGAAAAAAGAAAGGCATCCAACTGTAGTGATGGGTTATCATTGGTTATCTAAATATTTCTGTTCAATTACAGAATGTTTCCTTGTTCAGTAGTCACTGTTATTAATTAATTCATTAGGTCAAATCTTCTACTTTATCCATATTGCTATTATTGGTTTCTATGTGATGTTGACCTGATGTTGGTTTCTCTTTTGTGCCTTGGTATAAGACAAGGTGCATATTTATTTAGTGCACCAAGTATGCATCTATACTCATTCACCATTTCATCAGAAATTTCGGGGTACACAACCATGTCGGTGTCAGTGTCGTGCTAAAAATGATTACCACCCCAAAAATATCAAGTTGTGTTATGTTGGTCGTTTAGCACCGACAGATGTGCTAGAGATAGCTTATAAACAAGGAATGTACCATCAAATTAATCTGTAAACATACAAAGTGAAGCTCTCTTGCAGGTGTACCTGACATAATGACAAAAAGGACCACTTTTGGTTCCCTAAAGAATCTTTTTTTTATATCTTTTATATTATATCTTTATATAACTTTAGATAACTGTTCGTTGAAAGGTTCTTCAAGGAACTAAAGTGGCTCTTCTATACACACACATGAGCAAACGAGCACCTTTGTTGCAGAGTTGTCCCCCCCAGTTGGTGTCACAGAGGCACTGCCATGGTTCCACACATGTTCCATGCACACAGCCAGGATGAGGGATGCACTTATCACAATACAGGCCCTGCCAGCCATACAGACAACTATAGAGAAAGGACACAAACATACACACAAGCAGTGAGACCTTCCATCATATACACTGATTTAATTTGCTGCACTGTGAGAGATTTATTTAGTTGAGCTTCCTGAGACTCAATCACATGATGACTTTGATAGAAAACTGAAGTTCACAGTGAGGCTTAAAGGGCTTTGTATGACAAACCCCACTGAAAAATAAGAAGGAAAAAAGAAAAACACTCTCTTGAAGCATTTCTCACAGAACGGGCCGAGCTGTATTATTTCAAGACATTCATACAAAGTTTACAGCTTCCCTTTTTGACAACAGACTTAAAACACCACCATGGTTCACTGGGGGGAAACAAAGGGTTGACAGCTTCTATTGGTCTGCAAACTATTTAGCGCCAAACCATGCAAACAACAAACAGCAGCTTTTAAAACTCCTCTGGGCCCTTTAGCTGAGATAATATTAGCCTGTGGCAAGACACTTTGTTTCAGTCTGAGTGTGGTTTCTTGGCTCTAGGAGTGTTCACACAGCTGGTGTGTGTGTGTGTGTGTTTGTGTGTGTGTGTGTTTGTGTGTGTGCGTGTGTGTGTGTGTGTGTGTGATTGCGTGCATCTAGACTGACTGAAAGTGTTGGTGTATGATGAATTAGACATCAGAATTTATTTACAGAACTAAACACTGTCGGCTTGGATAGAATTACAGGGGGTTTGTGGGGGTCTTTTTAACAGCTGACATTAAATGAGGCTTCAGACTGTCTTTTCTCATATTCTTGCACTGTGTAGATCAAACCTAAGACATATATGGCACCCCAATGTCTTTGTGTAATTCAGACTCTGACTGTCGGTTTATCAATCTGTGGCGAAATACAGCCTGACCGATTTACTGAATGGTGGAATGCTGCCTGGTATTTATTGAATAACCAGTTAAAACAGCCATTACGTTGTTTGACGCTCCAGAAGGACATTTAAAATACAAGATAATGCACTTGCACAAGGAAGGCAAATGTCAAAATTGATAAATGAAACAGAGGATTTCACAGAGTTCAAAAATGGTTAAAGACATTTTGGAATTGGAATCCATTTAGATTGACTGTACTACAACATCTTGCTTAAGATTTGATACCCAAAAAATACACAGGTGCTTCTGTCCATCCTTCCGCTGTGATAAGAACAATGCTGAAAGAATGTTAGCTGTCAAGAAATCTTTACCAAGAAAAGGAAATGGCACTCCATATGCAAACCTCAGCATCGCTGAATGTGTTTGGATTATTGGAATGTTAAAAAAATGCAATCATCTGATCACTAAACTTTGGAAAAATATCCCTGCAGCATTGGGGTATACATTTAAATCGACATTTTAAAATCATATCAGCTAATAATATCAGCAATGAAAATTGTATTCTACTGAAATGGCGATGACATGTTTATCAGAATATTTACTTATAACTAACATACTTAGTATTGAGATTTTTACCAAATATACATATGAAGATAACACATCATGTGCCTGCCTATTTGCAATTGTATATCTAAAGACAGCCCATTGGAATTCTGCCTTATTTCTGTGTGCCCCCATAAGGGCAAGGCAAGAGAAATATACTTTAACCACAGAGTAGCTCTAAGCCCTAATTACAAGGCTTCTCTAAAAGCCAAAGTGACAGCTTCTCAATGATCTTCCTTTTTAAGGCAAAAGCAAGTGTAATTAAATAGTGCTTCGTAGAGCAATTAAAAATGAAAATGAGTACTCAGATGAGATACTGACTCTCTTGAGAACTCTGTGGCGGATGAAACAGACTAGGGAAAAAAGAAAACAATTAGCCTGGGGCAGCGTCTCAGCTGTAAAAATAAACGTGGTGGTTAAGTAAACCTCAGTGTCTGATTAAAGAGGGCTATTCTTAAATGTGAGCAAGGCTTTCTCCATGAGAAAAAAACTGTAAAGAAGAATAAAAAAAAAAAAGAAAAAAAAAGAAAATCATTTTCCGGTCAGCTGTTCACTCTCTCTTCCTTTTCTCTCACCAAACTCTTGGAGAGTGGGAAGTGAAGCGGTTTCACTCTAAAAGGCCTTGGCATTTTCAGTCTAGAACAGATTCAACTGCGTTGCTCTCCAGTGGCTTTATGAATAACATTAAACGTGTAAATTATTTTACCAACTGCAACCCAGTGCTGTTACCAGGTGCATAACCACTTTCTTTAAAATAGAGTTTCATGCAGAGTAGGCAAAACTGAGATTGAGATATAACCATTAGGAACAAGGGAGACTCATAATAGGGCTAGACAAGGCTGGCCCAAAGCTTCATTAGCCTGAGGCTGCTGACCAGGTCAAACAAACTGGAAATAAATTCAAACACACACTTCACCAGCATGACTTCTAGACGGTGGTCAAATAAATGAAGTCTTAATGGGGCTGTCTGCTGTCGTTTGAAAACAACAATTAACCAAAAATGCCATCAGTTGTTTATGATTTCAAAATAAAAACAATCATAAAACAAACAGTTACAACAGAAATCTCCAGGATTTTTCATAGAAGGGTGAATGTAGTAATCCCACTGGATTCAATGTTCTTGTTTGCCGCCAACGTTTCAGCCAAGAATAACAGTCTAATCGTCGTCTCTGATTACTGACCATTTGAACATTTACAGAAATAGGGAACATGCTTTAATAAGCACTAAAGCAGAGCATGCGGCATGCGGTTGTATGAGAGATACTACCTCTTTGCTCACCACAGGTTTCCACAGGTTACTGCAATTTTAAGAGAGTTTTGTGGTCTTCAGTGTGAGTCTAGCTTGGAGTCATACTTTAGGAGTCACTCAGAAATTGCCCCAATACTCTTATTATTTTCAGGCAATGTTTTTAAAGCTTTTTAAAATCAAATCAATTAGCCATTTCATATTCCAAAATCTAAATTCTATAAATATCTTAATATATAACATCTTGTCATTATATCTTGGAATGCACCCAAGTGATGATTAAAAAAAAATTAAGATGGACTACCTTGTAGATATTTGTTTAAATTAAGTATATTAATATATTAATATAAATATGAGATATATAAATATTCTCATAAATATGAACATATTAAGACTTTTCTCACATCAGTTCACCTACATAGGATCTTTTCAGATCATTCAAATACATGCTTTGTTTTTCCTGTAAACAGGAAGGAGGTACATATTTGCATTTTTTTTGTTTATGTGACAAGATACAATATTATTGAAAAGGATACACTGTGACCTTGAGAGAATATTGCAGGCACAAGGCCCGTATCTGTATTTAATTATGAAACAAAACAACTTTGACCAACATCTGAATTTTTTTCCCAGGAAAAGAGCAACTGGTATACAATTTGAACATACATAAAAATGTAAATTTGCAAGTTTTGGCAAATATCTTGCTTTAAGAAACTTTTTTTTTCCCCGATAAGTTATGATGTTCATATGCAAGTCTAAAGGTAAATGTAGCGACTTTGTGTGAAAATAAAATGGCAATTATAAACAAAACAAGAAAATATATTACATACTCAGTTTATGACCTCACAGTAACTCTTTTCTCCTTGACACAAATGAGTTATGCATGACAGTTCTTTATGACTGGGCCATTCACTTTGATAACTATGCTTTGTGGTATGCAGAAACTGTCTCTTGTCCATGTAATAGCTGCTAAATTTTTAAAGACATCTTAGTATCCAAAGTTTGCTTCTTTCATTTTGGGCTGGAGCTAGGAAGATAACATTGTTACCAAGTAGTGGAAATTTACAACTACCATGTTAGTATTTTGCAAACTGCATGGCTCACTTACCACTTGCTTGCCGCAAATGTGTTGAAATGTAGTATTTTAAATATCTTAAGGAACTTCAGGATTTTTTTTTGGCAATTAAAGTACAGCATATAGTTGCAAACACAGAAACATCAATCTTTAAGCATGAACCTGTCTCCGCGTTTTTTCAGATTACAGCATACTATATTGTAGCGTGTCTTGCTTGGTTGGCTACATTTGGAGTACATTTGACACATGGCTGAATTATCATGTTAGCACCATATATGAGGACAATTTGTGCAGATAACAGCATGAAGAGTCTTAATTCTTAATTAAGCAAAGAACCTACACCATTAAGATCAACATTAAACCACTACCATCACCCTGAGTGAAGTGACCCAGTTAGTTTATGAAAATAAGCACAAAGCCTAGAAGCATGGCAAACTGGAGCACCACAAACTCACGTACACTCAGAATTCTTACTCAGTTCCTTAGGGCCAAATTCATAAACCATAAACTGAACAAGCATTGCATTTTAAAGGCCAATTAAGAATTCAGCTTGATCTACCGATAAACCTTGTTCTTTTGCCAAAAAGAGGGAAAAAAGAGAACCAACCAACAACAAGCAGTGCTCTCCAGCCCACTTAACAACATGCCTTTACTGACACTGACACTGCCTTAACGCCCCCCAGCCAGCCCCCCGTTGTCTCTGGACAGGAAGAGAACTGAAGCTGCTCTCAGTGACTGGTAGAGCAGACAACATTCTGTTAGGATTTGACCATGACGCACTCTCTGGAGCTCTGCAGCCTGGCAGTCAGCTGCAAGAGGAGACTCTGAGCCGGTACTGTTTCTACTCCCACTCTTCAATAAGGCTTAAATTACCCGAAAGCTCAAAATGTCAAGTAGCCAAGCAACACGGCCAAGACACCGAACAAAAAAACCCATACAGGCAGTCTGGGAACTTGCAGACAAGAATTCTTTCAAAATGTTAATTGTATCATAAAGAAGAGGCGGATAAAGTGACTCACTCGCAGTCTCCTGGTTGTTTGCAGGATCCATGCTCGATGCTGCATCCCTGTCTGCAGATAGCTGGTGGAGAAGAAAGAGGAAAATTGAGGAGAAAAGGAAGGAAACGAGCATAAGTTTGTGGTCTGTCCATCTTCATTGTACCACGTCAGATCATGCTGTTCTCCCCTCACCCATGGGAATGTTTCTGGAATGTAAGGGGGTATCTATCAAATCGCTAATCCACCCACAGAGCCCATTCAAGCCCACTCTAATTTGAGGCCTGTCGTCAAGCCTTGAGGCACATTAACCTCAGCATTCTCCATTGGCTGGAGTTTTACGTAATGGCATCAGAAGCCAAACCACCCTGTCCTGCCTTCTAAAATGGCTCCTACATCCGCTTAATAGCTCTCTTTTTGGAATAATGCAATAATGCAGGGCCCAAAACTATATTGCAACTGATGATACGGTTTCAAGAGCAGAAAGACGCTAGTTAAAAAACTAGCATGCCAATGTTGAACTTGTGGACAGATCTATAGTGAGGGTCTGGTGAAGCAGCACGCCCTTGCTGACTCCAAAGTGCATGGCACCTACAGAGGTGACCATTAAGAGTAGATTTTAAATAGGGCTGAATTATCTTTAGCAAGGCTAGCCGAATCAGCTAGTGAGCAAATTAGCTAGCTAAGCAAATTTTGTAATGCATACTGTTTTTGGTATTTGGAAGTTTGCTTTGTCTGACTTAACCTGCAGGTTATAACAACAATGTGCTGCTTTACTCTGCTTTCTTTGTTGTTGCTTACTCTGTAGTCCTTAGCTTGCTAATTAGCAAGCTAGCAGAGCAAAGTAACAAAGTTGTTTCTTTCAGTAAGCCAAAGATAAAATGGTAATTGAATGTCATAGCTTTAAAATATTAAGAATTCCCTTGCTCTGGCTAATAAACAACTTTTCATTTTCTTTCAAATTCGAAAAAAAAAAGATAATAATTTCTAGGTTGGAGTCTTGCTTGAATCTTGAATTCAAGTGGGAAATGGTGAGCACAAGTTGATGAGGGCATGTTAGAAACAAGGCAAAATGGAGGGCTGGCTCATACTTAATCTCAGACTACCTGGCTCAGAATAGCCTAGCTTACCTGTGTTGCAGTCTGGGCCTGTCCAGCCTTCTAGACAGGTCTTGTTGCCGTTTTGGTCACAGGTGTAATGTCCAAAGAACTCGTCACGTGGTCGGCAGAACTTGTTGCAGCCAAAGCCATAGTAGTGTTCCTCACAGGTTACTCGGATTTGATACTCAAACTGGGCAACTGGGCCGTTATGCGTCAGCTTCTGCCACTGATGATTTGGGTTGATCATTCCAGAGTGGTAAGCCTTCTCAATGAGTCTTCCAGTCGGACCTGCATGGTTGACATGCTACAGTAAGTGTTTAGCAGAACAACATATAGTCCAGAGAGCAGAATATGTTTTATAAGACCATTTAAAGCCTCATACTGTTTATATACTGCTCTTATTACCAGTTTCATATGTCTGAAGCTAGAGGAGGAACCACAGTTACCATAAATTACAGTGCACAAACACCAAGAAGGCTCTTAGATGCCAGCAAAATGCTAAAGACCAACACTTTTACTCTCACAGATGTTCCCACACACAGACATTTCCACACTATCCCCTACATCCCGAAACCTGTAGGCTTGGAATCAGAGAGTAAGCAGCATTTAGACTGAAAGTGACCTATGGTCTACACAGAGTGGTCAGTCTTTTAGGTACCTTCCATCTACACTCACTGCCACTTTATTAGACATAATTATCTTACAGATGTTTATTAAAGACTATAGTTTATATAGACTATTTTCCTTTTTCATGCTCAACTTGCGTTAGTCAGCCTTCAGCCCTTTAAACATGGTCACTTTAGGCTAGATATTTTTGTTTGGTCTGCTTTTATCATCCCACCAGTCAAGGTGAAGTGTGTAAACACCTCGGAAGCATCGTTAATTTACTGTTAATTACAAGTAACATATTGCTGTCACAGCTGTGCTGAGTATGATCTACCATCAAAATAATATCTGGTCAGAAGTGGCTCTGTGATGGTCCTTTTCTATTAAAAAATAAACAATATGAGTAAACAAATGTCAACACTTAGGTGTGTTCTCATTATAAAACGTGCCTGTAGGTGTAGATACAAGACAGTGTGCTTAATAAACTGGAAAACCCAGTATGGACCCACACTGTCTTAGTAATATTTACAGCTCCAACCACACACACACAGATTTCCCCTGTACTTGGTCTCCTCCCAAGTGTATAAACCACACACACAAGGTAGGAAGCAGCTCATATGTTTTTCTTTCTTAATTCCTGTGTCAGACTGTAAAAGAGAAAATGCTGGCACAGGAATAGCTTACTCTCTCTATCCAAGAAATATACTCCTTCATAGCACCAAAAGCTAAATTTCATTATAGTTTCAAAAATGTGTTTTCACCAGCATATTTTTTTGAAAAACAAATTTCGAATGCACCACAAATTAGATCACAGAAACATGCCACTTTCAGTTTTCAGCCAAAATATAAGATACAAATAACAAAATATTGAAGAAAAATGAGAACTGGTGATTCGTTGTTTGTTTCTTTGGCCCTCTGATTTGATCGACAGTCAAACATTTTGACTGGCAGCAGATCAACAGTGTAAATGTCAGCTGTCTGAAAGTATTTCATTGATTATATGAGTGACACATTTTAAGTAATATATAATCTATTCATTTAAAGTATTAAGAAAACACCCAATAACTAACTTTCACATTACATGTTTGATACTACTCGATAATCTGACTTTTTTGCCTTTACCATCTAATGTCAGCAGGCTTCAAACTGTCACTACAAATACTTGTTCCAGCTTTTGTCAAAACTCTAGGGTTTTGAACCCTAAAGTTCTAAAATTTAGTGCTACCAATATTTTATACTTTTATACAAAACAAAGCATACTAAATAAATAACATAAAGCACAAAAATATAACAATATTATAATTGTATGATTACATTTTTTTGGCTAGGACCCCTTGTGGTTTGGTTCCCTGAACTGAAGGACATGAGTGAGTGCCCTTGAGCAAGGCACCTAACCCGGACCTGTTCCCCGGGCGCTCCCTGGGCCCCGGTGGATAGGGCTGCCCACTGCTCCACTCACCATTGTGTTTTTTGGTATTCAAAGTTGAACACTTTGATATGCATGGCCTAATTGGGTCCAATGGAGTCATGAGAGTCTTTTTGGCAGTGAAAGTGAGACAGAATTTGTCAAAAGGTCACCGTATGTTATGATCAACGATCAGAGGCCTTCAACAAAATTGTATACTGAGTTTTATTCAAATTGACATCTTTAAAAAAATAAGTCAAAATACCAAACAAGGACTTCAGTTTCTGAAATAATATTTAAATACAAAGTTATTTAGGTTAGAAAACTGAATCAAAAGGTACCAAGTTTTTAGCAGTACACTTAACACTTTTACCATTTTAAAAACATACGGTTGCTGAGAAACAGTTATGTAGCATGTATAGCATCCCTATAAATGTAAATGCACCAAAATTGATAGGCTACCTCAGAATCTAATCCTAAACCAACTTCTCAAGTCTCGCAAGTTTCGCGATTATGCAAAGGAAAAAACAGTAGGCAGAGCTAAACAGTCCACATGACTGACCATGCTGACCACATGACCACATTGTTTTGTCCCAAGTAAGCAGGATAAAATGCATTTATTCTATTTATCTATTTACAATCTTCAAAAGGCAGAGACAAATGGACAGGAGGGCAGTTGATATATACGAGCATGAACAGGCATATATTTCACAAGGTTCTAAAATGCAGAAGGCCACTGTGGCATTTCGTTAGCATCCTGCAGCTTGTGGCCAGAGGCAGGTGTCATGTCCTTACTACCAGCAGCCTGTTCCTCTTCACTGTGAAGTGAGGAAGTAACATTAAACAGACAAAGCAGCCTCTCCTTTTTCAGGGCATGGGCAGCACACCTCTAAAATAAAATGCTTTCTTTTCCTCTCATCTGTATTTTAGTCTTAGAGCAGCATATTTAACACAGTCAAATTAGCCCCACCCATGTCAAACGATCTCATTGTACTACTGTATATGTGGCCATATTTTTGGATGTATGGGGTCAAATGGACATATTCTAATAGCATAGGTCACTATACAGATAGCAAATGGACCGGTCAAACTGGTCACATATTACAAGCTCCCGGATAACTTTTACCAGCTCTCAGACCTTAATTAGCTTAATTTAGTTAGGGCTGTGGCTTCTTCACAACCATTGCTGGTCAGGCGATGTCAGCTTTCAAAGCTTTATAAATACTGACTCCTCAAGCCTTATCCCAACAATTAGCAACTGTGGGTAAATAGCTGCCTAGCACTTTAAATATTTATTAAATAAATAAAAGTAATGCCCACAAAGCAGTGGAAGGCTAGAAGAGGGCAGCAAAATTCTGGCATGTAAAAAGACTTACAGGAAGATTTCGAAGACTCCGGAATGGTGGTGGACTGTTCTACTGTGCAGTGACACCTGCACATATATGACCTTCACAAACGTACTCTACTAAACTTCAGCATTACAAGCTTACAAGGAACATCTAAACAAAGATGGTTGACTGATAATGTTGAGAACCTCTTGGACAGACTGATATGTTTGGAGAAAAAAAGATGCAGAATTTCATGAACACCTCTCTTAACTGTAAAACACGAGGTGGATGGATCATGATTTTGGCTTTTTGCAGCCAGTGCCACAGGGAACCAACCCTTTCACAGTCCTCTGTTCTACAAGATGACTACTGAAACATTACAGACTGCTTAACTGCACAGATTACGCTTTTTGCACATACACTGGTGATTTCAAATCACTTTACATTTACATTTCTGGCATTTAGCTGACGCTCTTATCCAGAGCGACTTACAAGGTTAACCACATTACAGGTAGGCCAGTGTAGTGTTAGGAGTCTTGCCCAAGGACTCTTATTGGTATAGCACAGCATAGTAACTCCTACTGGGATTCGAACCCCAGTCTCCCACGTGGGGTGGTGGCTACTAGGTGGGTAGTGGTGTTATCCGCTGAGCTACACCAACCACTTCTATATACACCGGTCAGCCATAACATTAAAACCACCTACACATACCACAGAGGTGCACCTTGTAGCTCTACAATTACAGGCTGCAGTCCATCTGTTTCTCTGCATACTTTGTTAGCCCCTTTTTTCAATGATCAGGACCCCCACAGAATCATCACAGAGCAGGTATTATGTGTGTGGTGAATCATTCTCAGCGCTGCAGTGACACTGACGTGGTGGTGGTGTTAGTGTATCAGAGACAGCAGCAGTGCTGATGTTTTTAAATGCCTCAGTGTCACTGCTGGTCTGAGATTAGCCCACTATTCAAAACTATCCAGCCATCCCGTGGCTGTGTCCTGTGTAGATACATGGAAGTGGTGTTATTGTTATGGCTGATTGATATGCATTGCATACATGCATTGATATGTCATTTGCACTAACACTGCACACCGCTCCTATGCCTTTTGAAACTTGCATTAGATACAGTCACACACAGACCGTATAGCATATATATATTGTATATCTTTTTCTCTATCTTCTTTACTTATTAATTATTAGAATTCATATTGTAATGATTAGTACTTATAGTCTGGGAGGTAGTGCCGAGTAAGAATGCGCCATCTTTAACTTTATTCCTTTTGAAAATCAGATCACCTTTTACGTATGCAGCTGTTCACAGTAAATGAAATTTTGACCAGGGGTGTATAAACTTTTGCAGGCCACCGTAAGCAGCTTTGCTTTAACATAGTTGTCCTGCAGCTTAGTGCGACAGTAGGGACAGTAGAGGAAGGAGGTCATGGCGGATGAATAAACATGTGCTGAAGCTATGCAGCAGTGACAGTGAGGCTATGTCACCCTGACTACCAGCACCTGCCATAACTTATCAGCTGCGTTTAAAAAACATTTTCCTAAGCATGAGGCCACTCCACCTCACGCTCTTTCTGTATGCCCTCACCACACATACATACCCATAACCTCCCCCAAAACCACACAGTCACTGCGTTCCTCTTTTCCTTTTCCCTGTTCTGCCGCACCTGTCAGCACACTTGGTTTAATGGCCGGTGGGCTAAGAGAAGAGGGGGCAGGAAAAACTTTGCTGCGGTTTATGCTTTTAACCCTTGAGAGCGCAGAGTTATTAAAACTGTATTGCTGTAATATTTAAGTTTAATATTGTAGTGACACAATAAACTACACTGTCATAAATATAAATGTTAGATTTGCCTTTGATATTAACCCAAAAGAGCCCACAGTGACGTATGTGTCACAAGCCTTTTAAAAGTCTGTAAAGTTCTTTATACAGCTTTATCCTTCACCTAAACATATGGAGTCCCTGAGTGACCTATACTGAACATCCTGGATGCAGTCACATGACAGTTCGTGAACATATGACCTCATTGAACCTCGTGAAAATGGCGATGTGCTTGGTTAATGCAGTTAGAGACCAAACCAGCTCATTTTGAAGTCTCCCTTTTTGTACCTATAAGGTTTCAACCCATTTAAGAGCTCTAATGTTCTGATAACTTGTTCTATATTATATATACCCATTCTGACGCCATTTCTAGAACACCACGATGGAATATCAGTTATGAAATTGTGGTTGTTGTGACATATGCTAACAGTATTATGACTCTATAATACTTACAGAAGATGCCATGTGACCTCTTTGTCACAATAAGACTGATCTTTTATGATCTTATAACTGACCCTTCATTATTCTCTGGGTTCTTATGGGTTAATCCCAGTAGATGCAATCCTAATCTTTACATTTAAGGAATGTTTATGTATTGACATAGGCAGGAGCATACTGTGGGGTCCAAAAGTCTGAGATCACTCTCCGGCACTGTCTGAGATCATCTGTTTGACGTTTGTATTTGATGAAGTTCTATTAGCAGCACGATGTAAAAATCGGAACATTAGTATTTATATTTCAATGGCAAACTAAAGATTCAAATTCAACTTACTTTCACCAGCTGTATCGTTATGGAAGTCCAAGGCCTCCACTATCAATGTGTAAGACCTCTGTAGGAGATAAAAGAAAAGATGCTGGTCAGCAGTGAAACCAAAACAACAGGAACATTAAAAAAGACATTGCATCAGTAGAGCACTGCACTGAAAGACTAATGTTCAAGCTCTGAATATCCAAACGTCAGAATATATAATATATATAGAGAGAGAATATATAAACTGAAACAACATACTCCACCAAGGTTTTTACTGCCAAATTCCTCATTTACTGTGAATGAGCAGTCAGATGAGCAACAATCATTGTTATCCTAATCTGTTTTGAATAGGGTTGGCTCTGTTAGTGAAGATTACAACACGGTAAAACTTAACGGATGTCCCATACACAGCAAGAGGCTGTCTGACCTGGGCCTGTCCCAGTCAAACCGGCATCACCATTGCTGACCTCTAATCCCTGTAAAGCACCAGTGCACACAATACTGGATGACTAGGTCAACGAGGTCATTGCATTATTTCTACTGCAACTGGAAGCTGCTTAAAGATAGTTAGGATGCTATAAAACTGGTGCCCAATTACAGTACTGAAGATCTACCACCCTACAGAGGTTTGCTTCAACCCAAACCAAAAAACCAAATACATAGCAGACATAAAGCCAAATACAATGGATTTGAAGTCTCTATGTTGGTAGACATTCATGACCAGGACTGGGCACCCATACCATAAAGGAACAACTTTCAATTCAGTTTTCTGAAAGGGCTATTCATTCATTCTTTTTCATGGTTTGTTTTTGTTTAAAAACGTATCCATAGATTTTGCTGTTTGTATCAAACTTGGCATCATTATTTAGATCAGAAACGCCTCGAAAACCGTCTGTATCTTTCTCACACACTCCACTTTGCTGGTTTGCACTTATTGAATCACTCTGCATTACCCGCATGGTTTCATTAGCAGTTGGCGCTGACCCAGAGAGTGCTATCAACACACATGCAGGTGAAACGTGCTCTAGCTTATATCACCTTTGACATGTTCTAACAACATTAGGTTTTAACTGAAGTGTTCTGATAGGTCTGCTTGCTTTTCTAGATTGTTGCTGGTTAACTAAAAACATAATCTAGCCAACTGCTGTGCAATTAAACCTCACAATGCTTGTAATAGCTGGACTTTGTAAGATGACTTGTGGGCCTAACTCATGTATTCCCAAGATAAATCTTTAAGTTTGCCAGGTTGTGAAAATAAACACTGACAAAGCAAGCACCAGCCATTGCCCTAGGCTTCGATTCATAAGAGTTAATCATGTCCAAAAGCACAAGCTCTAGCTCGCTAGCTGGATAACTCTTACTCTGTTTTTCCAGCCCCCCAAAAAAAGACTATTATTATTATTATTCTCAGTGTTTGTGAGCTCTGCTAAAGCCCGAGTTAACTGATAAATCAAAGTAACAATCACTTATTAATTTTAGTGTTGCTGAGATCTGCCAAACACGGAGTCATAAAACAATGTTACAACCAGTTACTAATCTCAGTGTTACTGAACTCTGCTAAAGTTTGTGAATGTGATTTAACAATTAAAGCTCTTTTAAATGAATGGCCAAATTAATTATCTTAGTAGTGGATATAAGTTACTACAACATAAGTTAGACTTCTAACAGATATCAATAAAAAAATAATTACTGAGAAATACTGTGATATTACATATTTGCCCAATGCTCAGCTGTACTGCACACCTGCTCCAAATCCACAGGTTGAAAGAAGAAGACATGTAAAGATGCTCAAAACTCAACATGGCTTTAAAACGATAAAATTCTTTCACACTTAAATCCATTTACGTCTCTTATGTGAATGGCCGTTCTCTATGCTACTTAGTACTGAAGTACTTAAACAATTAGGGACTCCTAAAAATGAAAATAAACTTTATTAAAAAAACAAAATGTTAAAATGTAAAAACTGTCAAAGGTCAATCAGGCTTTAGACATTCTGAGAGTATCTCTGGCCATATGTTAGGTAAGACAGAGTTGAGCATTTTAATATATCATCAGTATGGAAGGTCCTGCTGCTTTTGGTATTCTTTTGTGTGTGTAGCACGTTCTTCTTTTTCCCCTTTGGAAAAGAATGTAGAGCAGGGATCTGAGAGTTGGGTGGGTGAAGGTAGGTGGTATCTGCTTTTAGAACGACTCTCATGCAGAATGAAATCTCTGGAGGGCCTGGCTACATTTCAGCACTTCTGAAACGCTTTGTCTGACTTAAGGTCATCATGGCTCTCACCGGTATCAGGTAACAAGAACCAGAGAGAGAGAGAAGAAAAAAAAAGACAGAAAGAAACAAAGCTACCACCCGATAAAAGCAGAAAGAGAAAGAGAAGAATGAGGAAAGTAAATGTAGTATGTTTATAAGACATTAGTAATATAGTAATATTAATAATATTAACATAGTAATATGTGTAATAGAAGTTAGAAATGCCCACTATAAACTTTGTGATAACAAGTCTCAGGACTTCCAGTTAACTTTCAAAACCCCATTGTAACTGATTGTTAAAGGTGTAAACAGTCATTCAGTACAGTAAAGTGCTCTATTCTCAAGAAACAGATCAGTATTTCTCATAATAACTAACGATAGGAACCAGATATCCAGTTATGAAAGCTCCCTCGCAGAAAGTTTTTACAAATGGTTATAAATATGATGTCTGAGAATGTTTTTAGTGTAGTAAAAAAAAATTATTAAAATAATTAATTCACACAGAGATGCGCCCAGTGTCTCTCAGTATGGCATCGGGCAACCAGGTTTCCTAAAGCAACATGCCAGACATCTCGGCATGGAGTTGTTCCTAATGGTGTCCTGTGATAACCCATCCCGTGAAACTTGAATCATAATGTTTCACAGTGTCAATGTCTGTTGATTCCTTCTGGGTGCAACTATTTGTGCAACTAGTCTTTTGATGATGAGTGTATTTTTAAAAAAAAACATTCATGTTGGAGAGGTCAAACAGGTTAAAGATTTTCCACAAAGAAAAGTTTTTTCCCAGATTTTATCATCATTAACAATACATTTACAGCTAGATATTTACAACAGTACATTTTGTATAGTATATTCATTTTGAATAGTAAAGAAATGGCTATGTTTGTGTTTTGCATGTTGTGATGCCTAGTTCCCATCACCACACTCGTATGGTATGTTTTTACACTGACTCATTTTACAACTCAGAATCAAACAACTGAATGACTTTGCTGAAAACTTTTTTATTACATTTTTGCAAAAATGCTGAAACATAGCCATTAGTCATCCAATCATTAAAAAGCAAATAGATAAATAAGTAAATAAATAAAACACCACTTTCATTGTATTAACAGGTCCCTATCAGGGTTACGTTGCTTAGTAAATATACATTGCAGCCTTAACAAATATTTACATTTACATTTAAGGTATTTACATTCACATTTAATGTAAATATATTGTTCACATAAACACTGTTTTATTTATTTACTTATTTATATAATATTTAATTATATTTAATATATTTATATATTTTTTAATGATTGGGTGACCAATGGTTATACTATTTATTTCATTAGTAGTATCATAGAGTGATAAGTGCACAGTAGGTCACAGTAGCACACAATTCCATATGCTGTTCAGACACTGCCAGAGCTTGTTGGAGACGCCATTTGGTCAAAAAGTCTGTGTTTCTGCTGCTGTTTTGATGTGCATGTGTTTTATCATTCCTTTAAAAGCTCTAAACAAGTAATCACATAACAGATAGTTCTCTGTGTTTTGAAGCAAGGCTGGGGCAGGTTTCGGGTCTTCATAAAACACTTAATGTATGCATTTGAATGCACACAAATTATCTACACAGCATATTATGTATTAATTTGCCTTCAGAAGGTATTTCACCCTGCTTTGCGTAGTGCAAAACCAAGTAAAGGCCGGGAGTCTCATGAGATATAGTTCTAATATCACAAGAGAGATGGACAGCACAGAGAACAACATGATTCATTTGGTGTAGCTATCCCAGTTATTGTACATTATAAAATCTGTCCAATCAGTTGTGACTTTTTACTCATATAACTTGTTTACATCTTTTGGATCAATGTTAAATATACTAAAATATGAACTGACATGCAACAGTGTAATCATTTTCTGCATTAGTCTAGACCAATGGCAACTGCACTACAGGTATAAATATACCGTACCACAACCAACCGATTTTTACTTATGACCCCCATATTCTTTCACGATTTGCGATTTCTGTCTGCAATAGCGTTACTGTAGCAAAAGCAGAAAAATGCAAACCTGCCTAAGGCCATAGAGAAAGGGCCAGATGCAGGTAGCGTGTATGAGAGAGAAAGAGTATGTGTGTGTGAATGCCATTATCTCCTTTTTGCACAGCTGAAGAAACTCCTCACAGCACCTACTTGTCACATTCACACCCAGTGCCATCTCTGCCCAGAATTTCCAACATGACCATGGCCCTCGCTGTCTAGAAACGACAGACATGACAGAGGCTCATCCCTTAGACATCCAAACTACCCTTCATATTATCCATACTCTGTGCTCTATACATGTTATGGCTGGTACTAGCTGATACTATCAGCAATCAAAATATCAACACTTAATTAAGCCAAGCAACAAAAATGAACAAGGAAGCCAAGTAAAACAGTCCAAGTCAAAGAATGCATGTAAATAAGCAGGTCCATCAGGCTGTTTTATACAGTAAGGTACTCTTGCACTATGGTCAAGCAAATCAAGGGCCCTGACCTTTGCTCACCACACTATTTTGTTCACACACTTTAAAGAAAAGTTGTGTTTTTCACATTATACACTCATTATAATAATAATTGCACCCAGAAGTAAGTATCAGATTGCAATGCTATTCGGAATGACGATAAAGGTGATCAGGAACAACAAATGATGAAAAATGTAGATTAATATGGGCACATATTGAGCTAAACATACAGAGGTAGTGTCTCTCAGAAAAGCATTGGGCTGCCATGTTTGCTAATGCAACATGCATATGTCTGGGCATGGGATTGTAGAAGTTCCTAATGGTCCACAATGGTGTCCTGCAGTAATCCATACAGTTTGAATATTCTGATGCAGTTTCTTCAGATGTTGCAGTGGGATGTAGGTGGAATGAAACCAAGCCTTCAGGACATGTGACACGTGACAGCAAACTGTTCAACTTGTTACTGACCACAGTGCCTCCACTAATGAAGATGAAGCAGCTGTCATTAATGTCACTGCACAACAGTCTGGCATGACACTGTTGCCGTCTTTGGTGATGTTTGGTGTGGTTAGTGGTCGTAGTGGTCCGCATGTAGTCCTGCAACGTGCAGCCGTCGGTCAATGGTGCTTGCACTAACAGGATGATTCATGCAGGGTAGCGGTGCTTGCTGAATGTCCACTATCCTGGCTGTTGGGCCAATCAGGTGCAGCGATCCTTACATCAGATGCACAACCTAACCTCCAAGTTTGAAGCCTGTCAGTTGGTTCCTTCTGGGTGAATCTATTTGTGCAACTTTTGATGATGGATGGATAAATTTTAATTTAATATTTTAGAGAGGTTTAGAGAAGTTTTACCAATATCAACATAACATACAAACTGGATTTTATTAAAGAACAGTGTCCTGATCGTGCCACCAAAAATCTTTATACTTTTATCTGTTTATCGGCTCTGCCAAGTCACTTAAAGCTTATAGATTTCACCCTCTCCTTCCCCTTATGCTGGTCATTATCTCCCTTCATGGCGTACTGCCAAAGACCTGCAAGTAAAGAGTTGTAAACATGCCTTTACATGTAACCTATATAACCCTGCATCATTAGATGAATCCACAAAGACATGTGGTAAATTATTAAAAATGATGAATAAGCTCCTCCTAAATTGCAAATACAAAACAACATCATGGGTGGGGAGCCAAAGTTCTGACTAGACTGGGAGAATCTAAACCTAAATCTAAATGTAAACAAACAAACAATCACATGAATAAATAAGCAATAACATGGTTGTTTGTTTTATGCTGTGAAGAAGCTTTCTGCAAGAAGCTTATCGGGTGCAGCTTGTCCATGCTAAACATCATCTGTCCAGTTGTCCATACTTTATCTTGATGTCACCACTTCTTCAACATTTGATTAAGACACACCACAGTAAAAAAAACACATGCAACTTGCCCAAGACAAAAAAATAATAATAATTTTTTATTTTAATAGTATGCATAGCAGAACTAGTTAAAAGTAAAACAATGGTCGAGACCGGCGGGTTGGGGGGAATATGGCTAAAATATAATATTGTGATACTTTTCACAATAACCAAATACAACATTTGTTTCCGGGCTTAATCTGGCATTCCACACAATGCTACACATGAAATTCCATTAAGCAGTACTAGTTAAACTCTTTTTGCAAAGATGACTCTGATCCAGTGCCAGGTATCAGTACTGGGCTGACCTTAGTCAAAAATGTTAGACTGAATATCAGCGAAAAAAAACAACAATTTAATCCGATCAAAAGCTATAAGTAAAGTGCTTTAGTGCAAACAGCTCATATTCAAGCCTAGTATTTTTTTTTTAATAATAATAAAATAGGGGTCACCATTAACTAAAAAAAGTGGTACCGTGCCATCTCTATCTTTCTTTATCAAGCTAACAAGAAAATGCTATTATATTGCCCTCCCCCTATAAGGCAAAGTATCACATAGTCTCTCCATATGTGCTACTGAAAGTCAGTCACCTAATCTTGGAGCAAAGACTAATCATTTAAAATGAACTGCAACAGGTAGATTAGTCACTGTAGTGATTACCCTACTTATATCTATTATAAAATACACTAATAAAAGTATTTAAATAAGCATTTAAATAAGTAAAGTTACATCATAAGGCATCATATCTCTCAGTAAACAGATAACAATAAATTATGTTTAATATCAAAGTGAATTCAGTTTATATTAGCTCTGTTAATCTCCTGTCATTTATAAAGTCGCACTCTGTACATTCTGTACACGTAAGCAAGTCTTTATTAGAGGTTTTATATTCACATGGATCCCAGGAACAGAAGCACTGTTCGTGGCGGTCTATATAGATCAGTAAGATATAGTTATACAACATGACCAGATAGTCTTGTCGACTGGAACTTAAGGCCGATGGACTCTCTCCAATTACCATTATCGCAACTGCACAATAACACCCTTGGATAACCCTATCATTAGATATGTACAGATGCTGGCACTAAACCTGTGATCATGTTACTTCATAAAACGTACTGTTACTGCACAGTCCATTTAAATGCAATACTTTTTGAACATAACCATGTGCATGAAAACAGGAAAGTTGCATTAATAGATTCCTTATTCCACACTTTAAGAACTAACCAAGTGCAATCCATTTCTATCTTCCATCCATGGAAAGGTTCTTTCTTACCTAAAAACAAAATCTCTTTAGGACCTTTATTTTAGTTTCGTGTATGCAGCTGCATCATTTGCACATATTGCACGGCATATGTACATTACTAAATGCAAAACGTGTGGTCATGAGATTTTACCCAAACTAAAGATTTAGTTTAAGAAAAATGATACGTAAGTACTAAGATAAAGATCTTGCTTTTTATGGGGAGATATTTTTGGCCACAGTTACCACACGGCAAAAAAAAGTTTAAAAAATGTGCATAATGCTAGTTCCATCCATCTCACTCCATAAGTCACAATCTAGTTATCAGCTCTGGATGCCTGCTGCCACCAGGTTCATTTTTCCCATGCTCGCCACTGACCTCTGTGTTGTCTTTGAACTCTCTCAACTCCCCTCCACCCCAACCAGCCTCAACTCCTCCCCTCCTCTCGTCCCAGCTAGCAACAGCCCCCGAAATAGCCTTGTGTTTCTCTTATCATCCTGGGTCTATGCCGGCTCTGTCTGTCCAGGCCTTTGCAGCACCAAACACACTTCATCTGAGCTGCCAGACAACACTCTCATCTTTCCCTTGAGATCTACTCTGAGGAAACGTTAGTCAAAAATGCAGCACTGTTGCCATAAATGGCTAGGCCTGCTCAGTTGAACGTCCAGAGGCGGTCTGTGCTTGGCACGGTGTAACTGAGCGTGGGAATCTGTCGCTGGCTCACACCTTTATCGATAAGACTAAAAACGTGCGATAAAAGAAGGAAAGCTGTAATGGAAAGTGAAAAATGTCAACAGAGGCTGTGGACTTACTGAGTCAGATTGCTATCAATCACCCCAACAGGATCAACATTGCTGGCTCAGTGAAAGTTCATTATGGTCCAAGTGGAGACTTGTTTGCCTTGATCTCAAAGCTTTGCACAACTCTCCAAATAACAAGAATGGTCAAATCTAGATATGCACTGATACTGGAATTGTGGGCTGATGCAGATATGCAATATTTTTTATGTACGTATCTGGGAATGCCAATACCTTTATGCATTTACAAAATGTAGAACTGAAATCCAGTTATCTGCTTGAATTAAAACTACAGAGGACACTTTAAAATAGACAAGAGTCTGTTTTTGAGTAGTACCCAAGCACAGTATTCACTTTTTCTCAACACAGTATTCAGTTTGAAACACTGGTCAAATATAAACATCTCTCTGACTTTAAGCAAGTATCTGCTGATACCGCTGTCTGTCCGAAATCGCTGTGCATCCCTAGCAACAACATATCATCAAATGCAGTTGTATTGCTGGGACACCGAAGGCAGCAAACAGTGGGTGTTATTTGCTCTTTGCGGACATAAAGTTGTAGACTGGATGACTGTATAAGAGGAGGATAGATCTAAGTGGCGTCTGCTAGACCTTTTTATGAACAGTGAGAGACTGGTCTGAAAAAAAGGGAGATGATGGGGGTGGGTGTGGGCTGTGAAAATTGAAGGAAGACATAGAAGATCTATAGGCAGTGGACCTCTCTAACTTTAGCTATTTCATAAGTAAGGTCAACCATCAACACAAAACAGATTCATTTCCCTTTTAGCCAGAGAGAGGCCTAACCAACTCTGTAATGGTAATCTCAAGAGTTAGGAAAGCTCTATGACTGCAGATTAAACTACTTAGAGTCACCAAGGGACAGTTAGCTCTCTGGCTTCCTTCCACATTAAGCCCAATAACATGAAGCAGCTAGCCAAAAAGATAAAACAATCAAACAGTTCTTCTGCTTTGAAGTGCCTGCCTCCAAATGGCTATAGACTTCCACTTTTTCTCCTTCCATTCAGGATATACAGTCAAAAGTGGCCTTTTCTCAGTATCTCTAGAGAAACAGTGCTTCCACTGTAAAAACTATGTTAATAAAGATGGTTAATTATTATCTTTTAATCCAGAACAGCATGTCCAGTGTCACACAGCACATTCCAATCTCCAGATCTAATACGTCACAGCTCTGGTCACAGTAGTTTGTTGTGGATACAAAAAAGCGAAATTTAAATCCAATTAGTCATTAAGGAAAATCAGTAATAAGTAGTAAGACCAAAAGTAAAGCTTTAGACAGTCCTCTCTTTGCTCTTTTATCCATGGATAAGGAGATAAACCCTTCCTCTGATAACATCCTCGGTCACTCCTCAGTCTACACATAGGCACAGTCGCTGCTAATATCAACACAACGATCAACAATAATCAAACAACATACAGATTCTTTAATAATTAATCCACAATAAGCAAACATTACATAGCCTTCCAATGATTCCAAAGTCAATAACCGAAAGATTATGAACTGCAAACAGGTGTGCAAACCACTTAACAATAAGTGTGCTTTTGATCATAAAATCTTCAGTCATCAGGGGGAATTCAAATAAACATACACACAGTAAAAAAATATTACAAAAGGAAGTTATTAAACACTAAGTGCAAGAGAGACAAAGAAGCATTCAAAATATGCTTTTAAAAATTATATTCTGTGTCTCAAGATGGTGAACACAGGAAAGACAAAGTAAACAAACCCAGATTTAGACAGGTTAGCTTGCAGGTGCTGAACAGAATATTTTGTAAGGGCTTATTTGCACGTGCACGCCACATCAAGAGAGGACTGTAGAAGCCAAACATGTCATTATTTGGAAGTGCCAGTAGCACTTTCCCCTCAGGGGCTGCGCACAGACAGCTCACCTATTAACTATGGACTACTGATTTAACTATCTTAAAGAGCAGAAAGTGGTATGCAGAAAGATTGGACACAAATTACATGCTTTGTTGATTTATTGTAAAATAAGTGAAACTAAATATGCCTTTTTTCATAATCACTATTCAGTCGTTAAAACGCTGGGAAACAATAAAACATACAGTATAAAATGTGCCTTAACTTTTGCACAGGCCATATTTAATTTAATTATTAGTGTGTATGTTCTTTTTTGCTTGTGTAAATCCACTTTCCCCTACCACAATCATACCAATATCTATGTTGTCCATTCTTATCAGGCAACCTATACATCAATTAGTAAACGTGCTATCTAAGTATACATCCTCCAAAAACACTCTTAACTAATTACATCATAGAAGTCAATGTAAACATATTTTACAAACAATTTTGGACCACTTCTATTGGTCCATTCCTTCGTGACATTTTAACACAATGTAAAGGGCAACTGGTGTTTGTAAAATTACTGTAGCCCGACAGAAACATCAAGAAAGAATAAAGGGAGGTTTAAAGCAAAGCTATTTTGCTAAACGTGAGATATAAATAAAACAGACTGAAGAAAAAAAGCAGAAAACCTCATTTTGAGACGCATGTTATTTTTACCATGGTGCTCTCCTCTCTCTGCAAGCCCCAGGTGTATTTAGAACCCCGGGGCCAAAGAGCTGTGCTGCAATGTGCTGAAGCGGCCAGTATGTGAAGTAAGGTCAGGGCTGGGTTTGTCTAGGAGCCGATCTCATCACTGCTGAGTCCAACACTGCTTCCTGTTGCTTGTCCTGGGCCGGCATTATTCCTGGACCAGCTCCATTATGCACAGTAATCCTCCCTGTAGCCAGCTTGGCCAAGCCATTGTTCGCTTGCTCCATGTTCGCTGGAGCGGACTCTGGCTGGGTGGGCCGTGCCCCAACCCAACCCACCCCTCCTCTCTCTTTTTCTCTTTTTGTGTCCATCTACAGGCTTTACTAAAAAAACGAGACCAATAAGAAACAACTGCTATCTGCCTTTTAAAACACATTCGGAAGAAGACGCTGAAAGTGTGAAAGGTGTGAAGACTAGGTAAATGTACTTTCTATGGAACCTCCTCAAAAGAGAATCCATTGTTTTTCATAATTTCTGCATTAGTCAGTAATTAAGAATGGTATGATGTGATACGATGAAATTGAGTCCAATTACTTCACAATGATGATAAGCCCTAGACCAGGGGTCACAGACAGAACCCAGGTGTTATGATGTCTATGATGCAAACATGGCCATTTTACTTGAAATCTAATATGAACAGTAAACATACATGTGTTGTTTGAGTGTTTCTATGTGATATTCATGATGGTATAACAACAGACAAATCTAAAGACAACATTGTCTCTCCACCCTGCATATCCTAATCACTAATGCAACAGTTCTGACTCTTAGTTTTTTTGGAATGGCATATTTCATATCAAACCACTCTGAATGTCTTTGTTTCATATTTAATGATCATGATAATTATGTAGTGAAACTTACAGTGGTTATTATAGATGTCATGGTTCTGAGGCAAAGTACCTGCTGCCAGTCACGCATACCTCAAAGTCCAAGCCCAAACAACAGACAGATTCTCCCCAGGCAAATAATTAAATGAACTACATGTAATAGCATTTCATTGCACAGTTAAATAATTATTAGGTACTACCACAAGCATGCCGTTTATGGGTATACAACTACTGACTGTAGCCCATCCTCTACTCTGCCTAATAGACACTGGTCCTATCAATGTCACTGCTGTATTGAGATTGGGTAGCCGGGTAAAAAAGATCTGGCAAGTGATGGTCCTTTTCCAGGAGGGTATAGGAGGGCTGAACCAATACTCTGCTTTTTTTTGTTTGTTTTGATTATCAAACTTATGTACACATTTCATTGCTTCCTTCCTTTTGTCATTTATGTGCATATTTGATGCAACTATAGTAACCAGACATGCTTCGTAGCCTCTAAACCCCTCTGAGGATGCTCACCTGCTCACTTCCATTTACCAGTGCAACCATACCATGATAAGTATGCATCAAAATCATTATTCATGCGCATATCTAACACACCCATAATCACCAAAGCATGTTTTTGTGGTCTGACCCAATGTCCCACTCACAGCTTTAGTGGATTGCTGGAAATCTCCGAATGTCCAAGCTGAGTTCATGAAGTTTCAGCTTCATATTGCTGAATCTCTTTCTAGGCTTTATATAGTAATTAGTCTGTATCTAGGCTATACATCGTGTTTAATTTGTATCTAGGTTTAATGCAGTGTTTAGTCTATATTAAGGCTTTACATAATGCTTAATTTTTATCTAAGCTTTATACAGTGTTTACGCTCTATCTAGGCTTTATACAGCATTTGGTCGGTATCTAGGCTTCATTTTACTCCTACATACTAAAAATGTAAGCTGTGCTTTTTCTTTTTCTTACTATTAAATATGATTTAAAGTTTGCACAGTAAAACTTTGTGTATTTAACACATAAACAAAACATATGACGGATGATCTGCAAAGTTTGATAGCAAGACAAAGTGGGAAGTCTGTACATTAACCACAGACCAAAAGGCGAGAGCATAACCAATAGACAAACAGGCTGACTGATTAAAAAAAAAAAAAGTCAAACAACATACCAAAGACTGTCACACCAGCCATAACCACTGCATCTTACTGAACGCAGTCTATGAACCAGTTACAAATCTTTTACGGCAGGAACAGCTTTTAAACACATAAAAACACAGCACTGCTTGATGTTATGAAGAAGAAATTTGGTGTGAATTGTGGGTGAATATATTGAAAAAACATCACCTCTGTCCTTTTCTGAACTAAAACCTCTTCCAAGTTGTGTGAAATCTTGCAGACAGAATCAGCTGCTCATATCATTACTCCTGCAGCTTTATCAGTCTCAGGCCTAAATGTATCTAAACGAGATTTATATAAGATCTATATTCTGTACCTGATGAAGCCTAAACTTTCCCGTAGTTATTCCACTTAAAATGAACATTAATCCAGTCTAGCATGAAGACTGGATTCCTGTCAGGAGCGGTCTTAATCTCTTTAAAATAAAGGCACCTAAATGGTTCTTGGCTTCTGTGTATGGTTCCATGAAAAAAATGGTAGAAAACCTTCACACTTTTCATTTTCACACAAAACATGTCTTTAAGGTACCATCTATTAAAAGGCTCCTCAAGCACCACACCAAAAAACACATTTGACACTTTCACCTTTCATGAAAGTCATATGAAATCTATGTTGGTTTCTGGTGAAGTGTATCTAATCAAATAGTCTACATTTAGACTTGAATTGCAAAGAAGGACCCATTGATCAGCTTACATCAATAGCCCACGATGCACATTAAATAACCCAAGATGTTAAATAAGTTGCTATTCTTATGTAAAGCACCATTTTTCTCCATAGTAAAACACAGCACAGTACTCCTGCAAGGCAAGCTCCAATGATCTGTGGCAAGCCGCCAAAGTTTTCAGCTTTCCCTGGTGATTTAAAACCGCAGAATGAGCTGTGCATCGCTAAAGTCAGAGTGTGTTTATGTTCCAAACTGAGAAAGAGGAAAAAAAGCAATCACAACAACTACACAGCACAAGTAATATATCCAAGAACTACCACTTTCCCAAATCAGAAACTGGATTATGACTTCACACCCCTAAACTGGTTGCTGCTGGATTCCTGGAAAGCTGATCAAAGCCAGACTACAACTCTTAACCACTCAGATTGGAACATTACAATACATTCTTCACTTAGTCCAGAGCTGGCAGTTAAACCTTAGGCTGCTTGAAGGTAACACAAAATACATTCAACATTTGTATCCCAAAAAACACCATCAAATGTGCAAAAGCAAAGCATCATATATGTGCCATACATAACACCAACAAACACAATAATCAGCATGTTCTGAGATGCAATGGGTAATTCTGGAGATCTATATGCAGGATTCAGTCTTTGAAATGTAAACAAAGTCATAAAAGGGGGGTTGTTTAAAAAAAAAATTGAACTAAGACTTCATTACAGTGGTGACAACACGAAATAGGAGTCACAATGTTTATCCAAATAGACCAGTACGCTGCTTACACTTACCTTCTAAGTTTTTATGCAATGTTGATACAGGTAAAATAGTGGTAAATTGGATGTTTAAGTATGTATGTATCCTCTAGGGACTGCTTTGCCTTCCAGCACCCTGCCTGTACCCTTCCTTCATGTACGTTTTTACAAGATCAATCTAGGCCGGAGCTTTCCTGTAAACTTTTTGTGAGTGAGCTTTCAAAGGCACTGATCTCTTCAAACTAATGGATCCCATCATAACCTTCATGACGAGTACTGGCTAAGCATGTTTTAGTAAAACACTGCATGTCACACCACTCTGAATGACTGTTTATATATTTTCTTGATGTTGAATGTTTAAACATCAAAAATTTTGAAAGACAAAATCAGGACACTGAACAAAGCTGAACTTAGTTAGGATTATGGAAAAAATAAAGAAATCAATACACTAACATCAAGTCCAGTTCATTCATCTAGCATCAGTTGCCACATCTTGTTTAGGATTGATCTATTACCAAAACAAGTCTAAATAATAGCCAGATGACAACTGCTACATCACATTTATCAATGGGCCAGTAGATGTAACCTTTGAGTGCAGGAAATATTATCTAGCCAATAGAATGTGCTGAGAAGCTGCAATACAGTCTGTGGTTGAGGCATTTACACATTTGATCCAACTGATCAGCTACTGAACAACCACTTCCTGAGCTAAAGTAGACATGCTACAACAGGAAAACATTAAAATATGCCAGACAAGAGGTAGCCCCAGAACCAGGAAGGAATAACCTGTGGCGTACGCTGTTAAAAGTAAAAAAAAGTTAGCTCAATTTAATAAATTACTGTTTTTAATTTAACTCAGCTTGTGGACCCAACTCTAGCTTCTTAGTTTAGCTCCCATTACTTTCTCAGTTAAGTGAACAATAAAGAGTTAGTTATCTCAGTTTCCCCTCCGTTTCCTGTTGTCCTTACTGAGACTCTTTATATTACACAGTCCTCTTGGGCGTCCAGATATGGACAGTTGTGGGATCACGGGTGTTTACGTTTACAATCTCCTGATGTTAGGGTGAATTCTTAGACCATTGCATGATAAAGGACAAAAATCTGAATAATTTAAGGAGCATGCAGGTGGGCTATATGCCCCATCAAGAGGGTGTGAGCTTGAAGCCCAGTTATCATGGTGGTACTTTCTGATTTTAAAAAGCCCCAAACAGTTGGAAAACAGAGTAAAACAAAACCATACAGTCTTTATTGTTCACCCAGATGAGAAAAGCTAAAAATAAGAATTGGCTGACATCTGACTCTGACTTTTTACCAGTGTGCAGGCAGTATTTCTTGCTTTCCATTTTTTATTCAAATTTTTGGACTCCAGGCAGTAATCTATTTGGAGTGCAGTATGGAGCCCAACAATAATATTTGTTTTTATATTTTAAGCTCAGGAGAATGCAAGTGGTTCAATCGCCACACCAAGAGGTTATGAGTTTGAACCCCAGTGATGCCACAGCAGTCCATAAAGACAAAATGCCCGGTGGAATTATGTGATGGAAAAAGACCAACATAAAGAACCGGAGCAAAACAAAATCCTACATTCTTCATTGTTCACGTGACTGGGGAGAGCTAAAAACTGAGAACTGGGTGAACTCTGATATCCTCAATTTGAGTTTAACAGTCTGCGCTTACCAGATCAAAAGGCACATCAGCTCATCAAGTCTTATCCAAAGCTACCTTGAAGTACCACGATCATGCACTGCACCCAGCAACACAGACACACATACACAGACAAGACAAAGATGATAACTGGAATCCGCCACTCACCGGCCACGCGAAACTGAAGCGCAAAACTATCCTGGCCTTGTCCGCGACGGTCGTGCCCTTGGTGGTAAACGTATTCCCCCCGAGAATGGGCGTAGATCCGGTGCCAAAGCTGCACGGGCCCGCTGCAGACACGCGCGACTGGTATTCCTTGAGGCAGACCCTGAAGTACGTATCGCACTGGTCTGGCGCGCATGCGCGCTCAGCCCCGCCGCTCCGCGCGCCCCCGCAGCACGAGCCACTCTGCAGTTCGCCGCGCGCGTTCTGCATGGAAAGGATCTCCAGCTCGAAGTGTCCAGACGCGCTGCACACCTGCTCAAAGGAGAACAGAGAGAGGCTGATTTAATCACTGAAAAACAGACAAATGGAGGGTTACACAGATGAGAACCCAGGTCTGCCCAATAAAATCTCGTGGAGTAACAACAACAACAAAAAGCGTCTAGTTCTGTTTGCCCTCAGTTTGAAAGTCTCCCACTATCTACAGGCGGCCGTTGTCCCCGCTGGCTGAGGTACGGTGGGTTCCTCTAAAGCTACGGGCTCATAGCTCAGCTAACTTTCTCTGGTCTGACAAACACATCTTCCATATCTCTCTCAGCTTTTCCTGTGGTGCTCCGTCTTCGGGAGAACGTTTAGAGCTGACGACAGCCTGAAACTCCAGGAACACTTGGGAATCGGTGCAGTGAGGAGAGAACGTAAGTTAACCCGCGTCCGCAAAGCACTGAAACGACATGCCGTCAGGGAAACGTTCACAAGCTGTATGTTTTGGGGAGCCTTACGAAGTCCAAACTGCAGGTCCAAAGCTCACAACATAAGCCCGTATGCGAAACAAGTAAGAGAACGAGTCAGTCAAAATAAGAAAGAAAGAACGTACCTTCGTCCGCAAGCACCACAGAAAGACATGGAGGCATAACGCTGCAAACGCTGAGCTCCGTGGTAAAAGCATGCCGCTGCCGCTTCGCTTCCAAACTACACGGGTCTACAGCCGCCTCACGGCTCTCACACACTCCTCGTTCTTTAACATGCACGGGTGGAGAGCACCCAACTTTTTCAGACGAGTCCTTGCAAAGCGTTTTTCCCTTCTCTCCTCCTTCCAAGTGGAAAAAAGTGAACTCCTATTACACCCTTAACTCCAGCGTGCCCGAAATGCTTATCTTGTCCTCTGAAGCTTTTATTGGGAAATTTCTCCTCTCTCGGTTCGTTACACAGAAGCCATGAGAGCGAGCGTCCTTCGTAGCCTACACGGCTGAAAAAGTGAACTGCGCTCAGTGGGCAGTGAGTTCAGTGAACAGTGAACAGGGCTGCCGAACGCATGCGTCAGTTTAATATTCAATAGCTGTTGGAGGCTGGCTGGCGCGGAGTCCCTCCCAGGCTCCAGGCAGAAGACGGATGATCTTCATATTGCTGGAGTTGTAGTACTTTCTTACAGGGTTGCAACGTCACACCCTATTGTCAGGGGTTAACAATGTGTTGTACAACACTTCAGAGTGCTAAAGACCTTCGAACATTCTAATAAAGATCTGAAATGAAATGCTAACAGACAGGGCTCCTTCTTGCTGTAAGCTGTATCTCATGGCCACATACTGTTTTTTTTTTTTTGTATTTTTATTTTTTAAATAATCATGGAAAGATACCTGACAAAGACAGAAGATATTGATTGTTTAGTTTCCCGATGTATTGATTATTATAGGCAAATTTGTTGTTTACAATTTTCTACTTTTATTTCAGATGGTTAATTTTCCCTTTATTGTAGATATTGTGATTTTAGCATGTGGTAAGAAGAAGTGGAAGATGCTTCAAACGAAAGCGCTTTTATTGAAAACAGCAGCAGTGGGGGCCACCTGCCAGCACTAGTGAACAGTCAGCAGGACAGTGAGCAAAAATACAGTGCTACTAACCCACTACACAGTTCCACATCCCAGTAAAGAATACTTGTCTTGCTCCACATCAGCCATTGTCTTTGCTGCCTGTTCCTCATGCTGCTTCTCTCTCACAGTTCACGGCCAGGCTCGGCTCTCTCTGCTGGGTTGCTGCCGAGTTGGCCAAATCACTGCAGTCCACTAGGGGGGATTCCACTTTTCGCACCACTATGGCAGTTAAGTGCTCTTTAATGAACATGGCAGAGAGGAGTCTGCTGCCCAGCACTCCTGAAGGGTCAGGATTGTAACCTGCTGAACTGCAAAATTGACACACCTTTCATGCGTACATGGATGAATGAGCCAGTAGTGCTGATTAACCCTTATTGCATGATTGAAATAAATGAGGTATTTTTAATGTTCAGAAAAGGCCATGCTAACGGACCATGTTAGCATCTATACATTACCTGTTCTAGCACTGCCTATTTCATTGACAAACTTGTCTCCACAGTCAACATATGCTTCAGTTCAATTCATGTGTGTATAATATATTGGAAGTATTAGAGAGAGCACTAAATATTCTTAAAAGTTTGATAGGAAGGAACATAGACACTATCTGCACCTTACTTTCATTGGAAGACATGCATGGTGGGTTAATATACTTTTCATTTCTGTTCGATTTTATGCGAATATGTACAATAAACAGTCCGTATGGGAGAAAGTGTTGAATATTGTCATGTATGCACTTTCGCAGATATTATTAGTGTTGTATTGCAGTGAGTGTAAATGGAAGGAGTGTAAAAAAGGTCTGAATATTGTTATAAAAGTATAAAATGAAATACTAACAGGAGGTTAGCATTTCAGCATTACTTCCCTTGAAGTACTGAAAGCTTTTACAATAAATCAGTGTTCATCAATGTTAAATCAACTTACAGCTCGTTTCTGTATGCGGATAGCCCTTATTACAGCAGACATTGTCAGAGTTGACAATCAGACAATATAGTTAGAGTAAGAGAACAAGGTTTTGTAATAAAGGTATAATATATGCTAAGAGGCAGAGTTATCAAAAGTGCATTTTGTTATTTCTAGCACTTTCTGTTTTTATTCAGTTCAGTTTTTTCTGTGCAAAGACAGTTTAACACGCACCATACCAAACTGTGAGCGTGAAAAACACTTAATATTATAATTAATAAAAAAAAATAATCACACTGCTACATAGTACATACTAACAGGGAAAACATTTCAAGACTTTGCAGGACTTTTTAACATTTCTCAAAAATCTCTTAGCAGTAGTATGTGTTCCACTTCAATTAAGTTGGAGATTCCAACTTTATTGGAGATTTACAGTGCTTAACAACGCCCTAGCATGTATAAAATGAAAGAGTGTAAAAGAGGAACAACAAAACAACAGATCAGACCATCGCACCCCTCACTGAAGGTCAAATTGCAGTTTCAAGCACATATTTGAAATCCCAGATAAAATCTGACAAAAATATATCATAGTTCAAACAGTTTGAGGTGTTTGGCTCAGTAATGCACAAAGACATGTTTTTTTGGCTTGTTCTGGCTACTGTGCTTACACAGATCTCCACAACAAGTGGGGCTTTCCCCATCCTTCCCTGCTCACAATGTATCCAACAAGTTGATTGGCTCTTTTTATTGAAGGGTGTGACCCCCTCCCCCCCCCATACAGTCACCACCTTGCTCATTCATATTCCAATGACAGACTGGCCTCCTCATTTCTTAGCTTTCTGCTGTGCTAACAGGAGGCCCTAGGTTCTCTTTTAGCTTATATTAGAACTCTCTGCTTACGTAAAAGGCTAATATGGGCTACTATTGAATTCAGTTTGATATGTATAGGAATTTCTACAACAGCCATTGCCGCAAGGCAGTTTTACAGTCCGGACCACTAATTGGCAAACGAGGAAAATCTCTCAAATATCAAGGACCATTCTTATCTTGATGTCAACATGATGGGCCCTTAAGAGCGACTTTCACTAGCTATGGATTTCTCACTTATGGTGTGAACTTTGCCACATTAAGATGCAGCCACTCCTACAGAGTTTGCGAGTGCATAGACCACACAAGCATGCCTTTAGTGCCCCAATAGCTGTAGTTGCTGTCATGTGGATATGGGGCAAAACGTTTAAAATTGACTGAAATACAAGCAAATGGAACCAGTGTTTTGAAGTATGGAATTCGAGTCATGAGTGAATGTGCTTAAGAATACAGAACATTCTCTGCATGTTCCATAATTATGCAACAGCCTCCAAAAGCAGTCCCCAAGACCCTGATGTACACACAAAAGGTAGGAGACAGTAGTTAATCTGTAACTAGCGGAGTATTTCGCCATCTCATTTTATAACTACTCTGGTGTGTGGAATGAGCAACACATTGCATGACTTTGTCTGATAAGCAGCCAGAATTTTGTCTGCAAGAGGACATTTCCAGATGTCTCTCAAATTGCTCAGTAGTTCACTTTCACGGGAACCCATTGTCCCTTGTGCTGAATGAAGGCAAGTGAAAGTCTAGCTTATGTTATCTCTACCTTAGATCAGAGAAGATTAGAAGAAAAAAGAACAGAGAGTCAGAAGAACAATAGATTGTTTGGTTGTCTTGTGAACTCCAGGGTGGTACAAAAACAGAAAACTCATTGATTCAAAACACATTTATTTATAATAGGAGCATCAATTTTACGGAACAGAAAATTCAAATAACTCAAAATATCATGTATTTTGTATTTATTAATCTATCTATGTTGTGTTTCAATTTTATTTTTTCAAATTTAGCCACAGTGGTTGGAATTACCAATTGTGGCTTGTGGTTTCAGATTACTTCTTATTTATATTAGTTCTCATAATGCAGATGTTTATGTATCATGTTCTCATTTAAATGTTAGTTTGGATAAAATGAACATTTACACGTTTATGTTGTTGACTAAGGTTTTGGCCTGTCATCAGGAGATCACAAGTTTGATGTCACAAAAGTCTGTAATTATCTGAGCATTTTTGATTACTTTTTTTACCAATACAATTATATTGACTCGCTAAAATTGCCCAATATGATGTCCAACAAATATATCAGTCTGGCTTTAGTTTTATAAAATATATGGAGAAGCCTCTGTATTATTGCCCATGTTAATAAATACAGATGTGGTATAAAGAAACTGAACTGAGTACTTCAACAACTATACAACAAAGTGCAGTCCAGTAATTCCTGAGACCTTGCAGCCTTAGGAATAGGGTTTTTCCCAATTTAGTTTTTTTCAGTTTTGGGTCTTCAGGTTAGTGAATGGCTGGTTCATAATTCCTTTGATGGTATCCATCCACCTTGCTGCTGATCATCATCTTCCTTGTGAAAAGTATCTTCTTAGAACATGTTTAAAATGAGATAGCTTCAGGTTAGTTATCCAGCCTTTGAGTGAGAGGTAAGGCTTGACTTGTTCGAAGATCCATACCATAATATGACAGTCAAATCTCAATCATAATTTGTTACTTAACATTAATGTGTGTGGCCATTTAATGAGAGCATTTAAATGTTTGATAGTTCATGTGCCCTACTGATATTTCCTGTCCTTGAGGTTCAAGATTAAAAGTGAGCTAACCTCTTTGTCCTGGCTGCAGCACCTCTGAAGCATTCCAGCCCCTTGAGGGATCTCACATTACGCGCCTCATTCAAACGGTCACTCTGTATAATAAGGGTTAATTAGGCTAACTCTTTAAACTTTGAGACTTGACCACTTTCTCCTCAAAAGGGTTTTTTTTTTTCCCGGATGAAATGATATGCTCATTTCCTTCAGATTTCAGAGTCAGAAAGACTCACAGATCAAACCGAAGGGTTTTAAGCCCCACATGTTTTGCGAATGTTCCTAAATGGACTGCTGTTCATTAGACCTCTTCTTTTAGATCCTGTGAAAGGACTGACTTTTGTAGGCAAACATGTGACCCAGCTAGCATATTTTGTTTACCAGAACATTTTTTAAGAGTCAAACTAATATACTCAGAACATCATGCTCCCATTCCCATTACCCAGCTCTATTAACTTTGGACATTTCAGTCCACACATTTTTGCTGCTGTAAGGATTGGAAGTACTGAATATAATTTTGACATTTTTACTTAAGGCTCATTTTAGCTTTGTTTCTTTTCAGTGAGAAGGCAGCATGCCTCTTTAGGAAATGATTTCATAGTCATCACGGCTGGATCGGAACTAAACTGTGAGTGGGAGATCTCCAGTACCTGGACTGGACACTTCTGAGTTAGCAGAATTTAAGCAAAAAAAAAATTAGTTGAACTTTGAAATTATTTTAGCATATATGAATGTTCCAGGGATGTTACCAGTCCCATAATGCTGCTAAATCACAAGTTAATCTACAGAGAACCTTCAAGTAACCCATTGCTTGAGTCGGCCATGCTTTTAATTGATGATTGTGGTTTGAGGAGTGACTGTGGAACTGTAGGGAGGGAAAATTTTCTAAAAACCTGGGCTGGAGTTCAACTCCAATTTGGGCTGGACCTCCACTGCTGAAGAACGGGGAGAAGCCTGGAAGAGTCAAGGAGAAAAAGGGAGGAGACAGGAAAATGGTGGTACCATGGAAAATGCTCTCTATTCAAATTCCAAGTTTTGCTGCATTTCTGAGTTAAGTTAACATTTCCTATACAGAGAACACACCTCTGCACATTTGAATGCACAATCACTGTTTGTTTGCTTAAGTTAAAATATTAAGGGAAAAATAAATTGCAAAATGAGCCCGGTGTAAAAGTTATAACATACTAACTTTGTTTATTTAACATTTTTAAGCGAATAAATAAACTGAAATTATGAACAAATAAATTTAAAGCAACATGATCCTAGACTTTTTTATTTTTTGATGTTGGGGTTGTTCTACACTGCAGAGTGGAAGCCACTTCACTGTAATTCACTGTCATAAATAATAATTGTGGTTTGTAACTTCTAGACTCTCATAGACACCTGTAGATGTGGATTTATTGATAAGCTGAACGATACAAAACCAGCTAAGACAACATCAAACCTAAATCACTCATGCTGACCAGATAAACATGCAGTAGATTCTGGAGATTATTGTGGAGATGGTTGTTAACACAACAACAACAAAAAACACAGAACACAGAATGATAAAGTTTTGCTGAAATACTGGTCATGTTTTCAGCCTATTTAGGCTGCATGGTTTGCTAACCATTTCATTAAACCATGAATGCTTATTTAGAGTGAGATTAACAGCCTGTAAGCTTTTATGTTGTTTTAGCTTTTGCCAAGTAAAAGCCAATTTTGGATTTTTACTCTTGTTCAGTCTCTTTCCTGGTTACCTCTTTTCTTCTCTATCTTTGACCTCTTCTTTCCTCCACCATGATTTCCATACTGGGAATACCGAGCTAGCTTTATCTTTACAGTTATCTCACAGGTAACGGATGACTCTCTGTTGTTGGTGTGTGATGTGGTGCCGTATATCTTCATGTAGTTCTTGCAAGAGGTCTTGTGCATATTCCTACTAAGTTATATGGTGCAGCAGCAGGCGTTTAAAAACCAGAGTGATGATGACGGAGCCCCTCGAGCCCCCTCCCCTTAAACATCTATGCACTGCCCTGGCACCAACAAAATTAACCCTGACTTGTACAAGTTGTATGTTTTGCCAAAAGTGTGCTGCTTAAAGAAAAGCTACTCATGCAAAACAAGAAGCTAGATATTTACCAACCCTTCAATGAGTTGGCAAGGGGGATATTTTTTAGGTAAGGCAGAGTTATCCACGCAGAAGTGCAGTTATTGTGAAGTTCTGCGACCGGGCTTACTGGACAGACCCCTGTGTAAAAGCTAGTATAAAATTAGCCAAGGTGGGCCCATGGAAAACAGAGGTCAGCTGGTCTGGACCATGTACCCTAGCATGACCCAACCCTGGGGGTAGCACTCTTCCAGTATTAATGCAATTATGATAATGACCACACATGTGAGAAGGGAGTGCTTGGGAAGTCCAGATTCAACTAGGGATCAAAATCTATTGGTATGGGTCATCAGATTGGACCATAATTTATGGACCCTTTTCCTCAGCCCTTGTTCCTCAGCCTTCAAACAGAATCAGCTAAGGCCCTTGAGCGTAACTAAATCGACTCAAGCTGCAGTTACAAAGGGCTCGGCGGCTGCTGGAGAGATGGCTATCTATTGTTGTCGGACACTCAATGCCATATACCAATCCAATTACTTAAGCCTGTTGCCACCTCTCGTATTACAGCGGCCTATTGAGGCGGGCTCGAGTGCAGCTCGAGCCCCTCTGACAAGAATGTGGTGGAACAGATTATGTCCTTAATGAGAAAGGCCCCGTGCTATCACTCAAAGTTCACCCTGTATTCTCTCAACACCAATGACCATTCTTTGACCAAGCTATCAGTACACACTTTAAAAATAAAAGTGCCAAAAAGCTTTCTTTGGAACATCACTACAAGCAGGAATGCCTATGGGGACCACGGTGCAATGTTTGTAGCATACAATACATATTTGTATAAAGCGATATGATATATGAACATATTTGGTCTTAGGTGGGAAGGATCCCCCTCATCATTTTGTGTAAAGCAGGTCACTGTTATTTGATGAATAAATAAATACATTTTAAGACTCAAAAATACATAAATAGCTAAATACACATATCCTGTATGGATTTATTTATTTATTTATTTATTTATTTCTGTGCTTCTTCCAGTTCGTGCTAATAACGATGGCAACATTAAGGTGTTTCTAGCACCACTATTGGTCGTGGTTGGCTTGCAAGGCAGACCAGATGCCACTATCACCATTAGTTTTGCACATTTCGTCTTCCATAAGCTACAGCTTCAGCTCATACAGTTCTATGAACTAACCATGATGAACATTAACATTATGTGGAGGTCATTTTAACATCTTTACTCTTAAACATAATGGTTCTTTAAAGAATCCACTGATAGCCCTGACTGAACCAACGGAAACAGGTTCCCCTCTGGTTTGCCCTTGAAATGTTGTAGAGTTAGATACATTCCCATTAATAATAAATAGGATTGGAATATGAAAAATTTATTTCCAGCTGGAACCAAAGAACAGTAGGTTCTACAGCACAAACCATGATGACATCAGTGGGCGTGTCAGGCAACAATGATGATGCACTCGAAGACTGTGCAGTGGCCTATTGAAAACTTCTACGTCTTCTTATCACCAATAGGTGATCCATGCTTGCTTTTTCGATAAAAACAATCATCCGTAATAACAGCACAAATGTTTGTAAGTAATCTGTATGTGTTTTGTAAGTATTGTTTACTACCGTTGTGCTATGCCCTCTGTTGATGACATTTGCTTTGACGTTTCTTGGTTCCAATAAAAGCTGGCACAAATGCAAGCTGGTTTCCTGGATAGCATCAATAGTCTAAGAAGCCTTAATGGAACCCCAGTTCAAGAACAAGGTTTATATTTGGTCAAAGGATACAGAAACGGTTCTTTAAAGACCCCAATGTGCTTCTTCCACAGCATCACCACAAAATCTTCTTGTGGCAGCTTGATGTTAAAGAACGAGCGATAAGACGTCAAATTAGTCGGTAATATTTCACCAAATACTGTATAAGTTGTCAATGTTTTTGTGTCAGGCTTTTCAAAAGCATTTTTTATCACTGCGGCATTTGTGTGTGTGCTTAAACCACAGATTGTTAAAGTCATAAATGAATAACTACCCTTGGTAAGTTTGGCTTGTAATTTTTCAATCTCATGCACTAGAAGGACAGCGAGCACTGTAACATGTCTCAGAGCATCAGTAAAAGTGCAAACAGCTGGGTTTTTGGACCATTCCACGTTTGGACATTTACTGGCAGGCAAACAGAGAATTTTGGAGGAGGAGGGGGGTTAAAGAACTTCAATGCCTTTCGGAAATAATGACGTACTAATGTTGTTCCAAAAATAATACTGTTGTGGACAGTCAACATGTGCTCTCACTTGGGAGAGAAGAAGGGAAAGGATGAGAGATGCTGGGTGAGGGACGGAGGGAAACAAAATAGGAATGGTGAAGTTTGGAAGGGCTTGGGAGTTGACCCATCTTTGAGCTCCAAATGTGTGTTTTCAGATGTGTACACAACTGTACACTACTGTTCAAATGTTTGGAATCCCTTACCATATTAACAACTGTGTTTACTGTATAAACAATCACAATAAAAACAAAAAACAAAAACAAAGGGACAGTAGGTAAAATGCAAACAGAAACAGAAAGCAGAGATTTGTAAATGTACTTGACCTGCATTGGACACCATATTTGATGTTTTTAAACACTCTTGTTTAGTAAATATACACTCATTCTAAGATTGATGCCTGCAGTATGTTCCCAAAAAGCTGTTACAGGGTGAGTTCAAGAGTAGAAACATTGTTAAATGGCCACAAAAGGGCATGCAATTGAGCTAGCTTTATCTTTACAGTTATGTCACAGGTAACGGAAGACTCTCGGTTGTTGGTGTGTGATGTGGTGCCGTATATCTTCATGCAGTTCTTGCAAGAGGTCTTGTGCATATTCCTTTGTTATATAGTGCAGCAGCAGGCGTTTAAAAACCAGAGTGGCGATGACGGAGCCCCGTCAAGGCTAGCTAGACAAAGAAAAATGTTCCTCTACAAGCGTTTGTGAGGGTTCAGGTCTCATCTGCATGTGCAACTGTTTACCAAAAGATTTAGGTAACCCAGAGATATTTCTGTTCTTAAATGGCAAAGCCAAAAACCTCAACGTAATTTATGTGAACACTGACATCCTGAAACAGCATTGCACTTTTAAAAATTGTCATATTTCTGTGATTGACATTACCACATGGGCTACGCGATATTTTAACAAATTACTGTCAATATAAAACTGCCCGTTGTTGCATTCCCGAATGCAAGTTAATGCAAGTACTAAGCTAAACGGAAATCATATATCAACAACATCCAGAAATGTTGCCGACTTCTCTGTGCTCAAGCCTGAAATCGATGATGCACAGTAGAAACATGAATTGTTTTACTTACACATGTACTGGCACAGCTGTGAAAGCATCAGATGAATACAGGTGAGGCCAATCAGGAAGCACCAATGACATTTTAAAGAAACATGCTTCTAGATGACGTCTGTGGACGTCCATATTTATTTCAACTCAAAAGTAATTGGACAAGCTAACACTCATAAATTACTACTCGGTTGCAGATCCCTTGCACCAACTCTATTCTGTCCCATTCAAAATTTAAACGTTAAAAATTGGAATACGGGTTTAATAAAAAAAAATTAATTTATTATAGTAAATTTACACAAAAGCAACACAAAACAACAACTGTGTCCTGGACAGGAATTTCTATTTCTGTACATCAATAAAGAAAAACAACAACATCATCAGTTTAGCCACATTGTCAAACTGTATCCAGTTTAACACAGTTTGTGTAAAAATCTCCTGGTAAGAAGAAGGCCCCTGTCCAATCACTGTTCTTCAGCCTTTGCATGCTTTTGTTCAATTCTGTCAGCAGCACACCTGATGAAATCCAACGACTGGCCTTCTTTGAGAAGAACTTTGAAAAGGTTAAGCCTACACACTCACATACAGCAAATTGTGATAGTGCTTTATTTAAACAAATACATGCTTACTGAAGAGCTAAAGAAGTCACCTATCATAATCTCAGAAGAGCTCTTCACAGACCTGCGATGTTTCTATTCACGTTTATGACTACATGTGTAACATGTGCATATTTTTATCTCCATGTTCGGACTGTGAATTAAGCTGTCCAGAGATTCTGAGCTTGCTTGCCTGATAATGCTGCTGAGACTCAGGGTGGGGGTGGGGGTAGGGGGGGGCCAATCTCTGGTGCTGATCCTGGCCAGATGACTCACACTAAAGCCAGCGGTATTTGGGGGAGTGAGACAGAGCGAGAGAGAGCGGGAGAGAGAGAGACTGTGTGCTTGGGAACATTTCTCCACTCCAAGCTCCTCATACAAGCTTTTGGAACATTTACCCCTTTTTTGTTTACGAAAGCAGCTTTTACCGAGCATGGCTCAGACGACCGAAACCATCGGCCCTGGAATAAATATTATTCTCCCCTGAGATGTGGTATCTCCGTTGTTATGTTCAACATTTATCTTAAACCTGCCCTTGTGAAATGAATAATGGCTGTTTCATTGATGTCCGAGTGTGTGGGGTGATGGCAGCTACATGTCTATGTGTAATCGTGATATATTCTGTGGGGAGAGAGAGGGAGAGAGAGAGAGAGAGAGAGAGAGAGAGAGAGAGAGAGAGAGAGAAGGAGACAGGGGTAGAAGCATAATCTGAGTTACACTTTTGCCTGGTCTATAGAGACTCCGAGGAGGATCCAAAAATTTGAGTTCACACTTTGTTAACCCTTCAAAGCTACAGTCTTCTCCCAGTAACAATAAGGAGAATTTTGATGTTTAGAGTCTCTTGACTGAGATGGCATGTTAGTGTTGTTCTGGTATGAGCGGATCAGACACAGCAGTGCTATTGCAGGTTTTAAATACTCAGTGTCGCTGCTGGACTAAGAATGGTCCACCAATCAAAACTATCCAGCCAATAACATCCTGTGGACAGGGCTCTTTGACCATTGATAAAGGATTAGAGGATGACCGACACAAACTCTGCAGCAACAGATGAGCTTTAATCTCTGATTTTACTTCTACAAGGAGGACGAACATAGTAGGAATGTCTAGGATTGTAGGAGTGAGTGTATACACCCATACCATTGCACACTAACAGACCATCACCAAGTCAGGGTCACTGCAGTGGTGAACATGTCAGCTATTCTTTATGTAAATACACAATTACAGTTAACACAACAGTAGTGAAAACACATCATGTTTCCAATGTGAAATGAATCTTTAGTAGTATGATCATTAACTAATATAGAACCACTTCTCATCATAGTACTATTACACATCATACTATTAAGTTTCAAAATTCCATATAGCCTCTGCAAGCATTTATGAGATGACCCAGAAGGTCAGGGTCAAGGCAACAGGCTTCTGCGGCCCTGTCAGTTAAAACAGGATCTGGCCACACACATCATCTCCCTGACCCTCACTCCAGCAGACAGAGGGTCACTAGATAACGTCATGTAAATGGTCTTAATGGCCAAACCCTCATCCCTCGTCTGGAACCGAAACACATTCCAAGACAAAGACTTATGGACTGAAACCCTAAAGGTTAAAGGGAAGGTTACAATCGCAGAGGATGACACAAATTCCATCTCCTTGGTAGGGGAGCTTTGTTTGTTTTAAGAGGCAGCATGTAAGCACAGATGTAAATGAAACAGAGGAAATGTACATGTAAGTGAAAGTATGTGAGAGTTTTACTTAATAAATACTCAAATTAGCAATTCTGTTTTCACAGGAAGACAAATTAGCATAGCCGTAGGCAATTTCATTTATTACTTTGATATAAATATGTTTAGTTTTGACAAAAACAAGTATAGGAGTATTTATAGAAGTTTATATTCCAGGAAGTAATGAAGCATTTCCTTCTTGCATGCAAATAGCCTTTACATTTCACTTCCTAACAACTCCTTAATAAGAATTCCCACACCAAATTTCCAGACCAAAGCAAAACATTATACATGGCATTTAGGATTCAAGGAGCAATATCAGTGTCCATGGGGCAGAAGCGATGTTGACTACTCTGGGCTTGGAGGCTGGGCTTGGGGTGGACCACATTTGGGTCAGACATTTCGGTGTTTCACGTCCCTTTTGGAAGAAATGATGCAGTGTGCTTATGCCCAAAGACAAAGGAGGGCCATCCAGACTGTTACCAGCAGGTTGCAATCCAAAGACTGTCATGGTATGGGGTTGCGTCAGTGTCCTTGGCAAAGGTAACTTATACTTCTGTAATGTAACCATTAATGCTGAAAGATTTTGAGATAAGACAATGCAGATGAGACAATGCAAAACCACACTGACTGCCTTTTGTCTCCGACAGAGAATGTATGGCCATTTAAAACACAGAATGCAACAACAAAAACCTTGTAATACTGCACACCTTCAACCTTTATTTGCTGGAATAATGGGCTATTAATACTATATATAAATATCTAAAATGCCTGTGAGGTTATCAATGTAATACAAGTGCAATACAATATAAAAATAATTTACCAATCGCCGTTTTCAGTTCAATTTTTTATTTTACCGACCATCCTTACTTTCTCCCATTTATGGATGTAGTTCCCAGAATCATTAAGTCTCCTCTAAAGCCCTACAGGGATATGAGGGTTCTCCTCTGTTAAACACAATAAGCAAATTCCTGGTTTGTTGTTTCCTCTATCCCACAGCCTCTGTCTACATCCTAATCCACAGTCAACCTAGATGTGCGGTCTCTGCATGCATGTTTCACACATGAGGAATCATACAGAATACACATTACCAAAGGGGTGTGGTATAGGAGTCTCTGATGTGTTGACAGGCCAAAAGGACAAAGAGCCAAAGAGGTCAGCTTGTTTTTTTTCCCTCCTACATTCAAGGATTTGTAGGCAATTGTTGTAGTTCAGCACTTGAATAATGGCAAAGGCTTGAAGCAGATTTATTCGTTTGTAGCTGTCAGGGCTATATATAAAGTCTCTGAATGATATACGTCTGATCCCTATGAGTGAAAGGGTGACTAAGCAGCTAAGACCTGGTTTTCTGTCTGTACGTCAATGCAGTTAGCACAAGGTGAGCGGATCAGGGCTTCAGGGCTTGGCACAGGGCCAAAAGTGGGTTCGAGTGTTCGAGTGTCTGTGGGTCAGAGAAAACAAGAGTGTGTCAGTGGACAACACACTTGATAATCGACCAGCCCCTGCTGCAAGCTGAACATGTGTTGATCCTGTTAGAGAAGCACCAGCAGTGGGGAAGCCTTTTACCTACGCACTCTGTAAAATCTGATCTGATTATCCCCCGCTAATGCTACCATGATTACGTTAACGCCAAACGCCCTGGCGTCATTTTACCCCTCACCCTGATGCCTCACTTGAACATCTGATTATGATCTGTACTTAATTTCGTAACTTAAGTTTTACTGAGCTCATTGAGTGACGTAGAGAAATTACAGGCGGGAGTGAGTGCTAACATGCTAACAAGTTCTATGTGTTTTTTTTCATATTTCTCAGCTATTTGTACAGTAGATATGCTACACTCTGACTTTTAAAACATTTGTGTTTCAATGTTAACAACAGTCCCAAGTCCCTAAAAAATCGTCAACTCAGAAAAGTTCTAAAAAATAAAGTTTGAATTCTTGATTTAAGATGCACACAAAACCATTTAACAATATATAAATTGATCGTTTATTTAATGTTAGTGACACAACATGTTTGGCTAGCAAGGACATTAAGTGTTCCTTTTCGAGTGCTAGGGTTTTTTCATAAATAAAAATTTGAGCAATCGTGACCTTGTGACCTATGAGATATCTGATGAGTAAAGGAACAGTTGTTTAGCAATGCTTCATTCAGAATCAGAATTTAAAAAAAAAACTTTATTTGCCAAGTATGTTAACACATACAAGGAATTTGTCTTTTGTTACATTAGCTCACAGTGCACAGAGCGTGCCTTACATATATATGCACCTTAAATTGTGTGGAGTGGTATATGTATGTTAAAGTGCTGAGTGCAGCAGTCCAGATGTAGAGGCAGATTATTAGGAGGAAGCACCAGCCTGAGACACTCAGTAGAGGGGATGGAGTATAGTAGATATATACAGATAAATGAGATAAATTAAAGGTGTGGTGAAGCAAGAACAGGAAGTGAGAAAAGTGTCCTGAATTTGGATTGTAATTTGCATTGTAGTGTTCAGCTGTTACTGAGTGTGATGGCATGTGGGAAGAAGCTTCTCTGTAGCCTGGTTATCTTGATCTTCATTTGACTAAAGCACCGGCCATGCTGGAACAGGTGATGGCCAGGGTGTGGTGATTCCAGTGATCTTCTCTGCAGACCTGATGATGCGCTGCAGTCTGTGGATATCGTGTTTGGTGGCTGAGTTGCCCCACGCTGTGATGGATGGGGCGATGACAGATTCTATGGTGGCAGTGTAGAACTGTACCATCAGCTCCTGGGACAGGTTGAACTTCCTCAGCTGACGCAGGAAGTGCATCCTCTGTTGGGCTTTCTTGATGATGGAGCTGATGTTGCAGTCCCATTTCAGGACCTTGCTGATTGTCGTATCCGGGAAATTATAAGACTCCACATCCATCACAGTTCTGTCCAGGACAGTGAGTGCTGGAAGAGCTGGGGGGCTTCTCCTGAAGTCCACTGCCATTTCCACTCTTTTTGCTGTGTTCAGTTTAAGGTTGTTGTGGTTGCTCCAGAGGACTACCTCATCAACCATCCGGCTGTACGCAGACTCATCATCGTGGATGAGACCAATGACTGTCGTATTGTCTGCAAACTTTTGGATTTTGGCAGAGTTATCCATGGAAGTGCAATCATTTGTATACAGTGGGGACAAAACACATTTTTCCCAACCTCACCTGCTGCTCTCTGCCAGTAAGGAAGGTTGTGATCCACTGGCAGGTGGAGGCTGGCACCTTGAGTTGGGTCAGTTGGCTGTGTAGCTGTCCTGGAATGATAGCGTTGAAGAATGAGTTGGAGTCCAAGAATACAATTCTTGAATAAGGGTTTGGATAGTCGAGGTGCTGAAGGATGTGATGAAGTCCCATCAGGGTGATACTCTATCTGGGCCTGAAGCTTTCTTCACGGTGCACGTCCTCCTCACAGATCATCAGGGCAGACTGAATGGGTGGCTGAGTGTCAGAGTGAATTTACAAGTGTGTGCTGCTGGGCTTTTCAAACCTGCCGTAGAATGTATTACCTCACCCATTGTCTGGTGAGGTAAAATTCAATTTTGTGTTGTAAAAATGCTAAGGTTGTAGGATCTCCCAAACAGAGAGATGATTGTGAGCACAGTGAAAAAGAATTCAAAGAGAACTCAACTTGGTGAAGAAGATGTCAGTAATGTAATACAGCTTCCTTTATTTTTAACAAACTAATCTTAGATACTGCTACTTCATTTAGTTCATTTTATAGTGCTAATTGAGTTTAACTGAGCTACAGACCTTTTCATATTTTGCACATTTAAATTGGCGTACTTAAAACTGCTTAAGTACTGTGCAAGTAAATATTCATATCTACAGCTGAAGCAAATTACCCATAGTCTTGCACTCATATGAATAAAGGTATGCATGGGCACATGCCTCTGCTCCCATTCTCATGTGGCATATCCTGGAGGATTGGGACACAAAAATGTTAAACTGATTAAACTGCCTTGGCCAAGGGGGAGGGAGGGCCAGTGAGTGCAACAACAATGTTTCCTCAGCGACAAGTGGGCCATCTTGAGTTGTGATGAATGCGCTCACTTCATGCACGCAAGTACCCTCTCTATGTCCGCTTGAAGCCTCCGTGAAGAGTCGCATTACCACAGCTGTGTGGGAAGCATACGTCATGGCTAAGACCGCTTGTGCCCAGCGTATAAGCTAGCATTAGCTTTAGCATTAGTGTGAAAGCCTATTGACCGCAGATAAAGGGGCAGGGAGGAAGAGGAAAGCGATATGGAGCTTCTGCTATTTTTTTCCACGATTTTAGGAATGGAGATGATTGATGTGATGTGGTCATCTGATGATGAAGCAAGAAAAGTGGGGAGGGAGGTGTGGATTATAGGATGTGAAGTCGGCTGAGGGAATCTCTGTGAGCTTTCTGAAACTACACTAGTTCTCCCACCCCGGCCCCTTCAGTGGGAACGCTACGGGAAGGGGGTTAGTGTTGGGGGGGTAGGTCGTTGGAGGTTCTTCTTCACTTGCTCAGTGTGCCATGTGACAGGCGCCCAGTGAAGTGGAACCGTGTCCTCCTTGAACAGGAAATGGGTTGCTGGGGCTCGTGAGGCCAATTACCCACATTTCCCATGCACAGGAAAAGACGTTATGATAATCCTCCCCTCCCCTTCCTTATTTTAAACACTTCCTTTCTCTTTTTACTTTTTCCTTCACTAACCTCCTCACCCTTCCAGATGTTTAATTCGATCTTCGACTACTAAAAATATATCTTGAGCTGCAGGGGCCGCATTACTGAGGAGGTTTAGGGTGGCCTGACATTAAACTGCCCCCAAGGAAGTAAAGGGGTTTCTTGAAAATGACACATAGTATATCATTTTAATAGAAAACAGTAAAGAATATGTTTCCCTGCCATGTCAGGAAGACATGTAATACAAGTGCACCCCCAAAGCCCAGGTAATACAACTATCCATTGCAGGGTATTCTTACATATAAATATTTGAACTCACAATAAATTGCAAGGTACTGTTGGCAAAGTTTCAAGGATAATTGGTAATTTATAATTTTTTAGGATATAAATGTGTGAAATATAACGTAAAAATAACTTGTAGATTATTACCATCTACGCTAATAACACAAGAATGTACTGTAGAATGTAATGTGAAAAACCAAAACCAGTACTGGATGGTCATGATCTTCACATGACGCTTCATTAAAAACAGACATGATTCTGTAGTGGAAATCACTGCATGGGCTCAGGAGCACTTCCTAAAACCATCATCTATGAACACAGTTTGGGGCTGTATCATCAAATGCAAGCTAAAACTCTAACAGGCAAAGAAGAACCCACACATGCACAGGAACCCAAAATGTCACCAGCATCACTGGACCCAAACTTATTTAACATGGACTAAAGCAAAATGGCAAAGTGTCCTGTGGTCTGACCAATCGCAACTTCACACAAACATATCAGAACAACATGGACGCTGTGTTCTCCAGGTAAAAGGAGAGGGACCTTTCAGCACAGAGCTCAAAAGGCAACATCTGTGATGGTATGAGGGAGCATTAGTGGCATGGGTGACATCTGTGAAGGCACCTTCAATGCTCAATGATATAATCAGGCCTGGCTTATATCAGCAAGACGATCCCAAACCGCATTCTGCTCCTATTACAACAGCATGGCTTTGTAGTGAAATGATCTTGCCCGATGATGGACTAGTGACCTATGCAGGGTGTTTACTGCCTTCCACTCAATAAATCAGCAAACCCTTGTGCCCCAGGGGGATAAGTGCTTTAAATGATGAATGAAAGAATGAATAGATAAATAATGTTTGTTTTCTTTTATTTATCATTTTATTATTACTTTAGAGAAACAAGGTTCATCCCAACCTGATGATATGACAGTGTGTAACTTATTCAGTGTATCCAACCTTGACCATTAGCAATACATTTTAGCATTAGGAACAGTGTGATTAATGGTTCATTGAGTAATGCTATAAACTCATCATTGTTGTTTCCTAAAGAAGAAGCATTTTGTAAATGGTTTAAAAAGAACCCTTACATAATCTAATGGCTCTTTACTAATTTACATTCTACTTTTATAATCTTTACATTATGGTTCTTTAAACATTAAAAAAGGTTCTTCACACTCACACATCTCTTAACACTTAAGCCATCCACTGAAAGGTTCTTAAGGGAACCGAACGCAGCTGATTAATGATATCCCATAAAGAACCCTTTTTGGCACCTTCTTTTTAAAAGTAGGGTAATAATGTTGTCTTTTTACGTAGAGAATGAAAGTAAGGAAAAGAAGAAGAATATTTATATTATTTAAGATTTATGTACTAGCTCCTTCTACTGTGGTCTAGGAAAGCACAACATATTTTGGCAGCTCAACTTTAATTCTTAAACTTGAATACACCAATACTCTTTAATACACTGCTTCAGTTCCACCCAAACATCTCCACTCTGTGTGCTCTATTGTTTTTTTTAGCTTGCGTTGTTCTCAGCGTGATTTATTAAAGTTATGGTGGAGTGCTTCAGCCTGGAGTGCTTGTGAATGGCATCTAAACAAAACAGATATCATTAACCTGTAGATGTTTTAGGACACAGCAAAAAAACAGCCTGTTTAATTCTAACCACTTTAATTGTTAAATACTTACAATTAAAAGAGAGGTTATGACAACCATAAGTAGATGTTAGAAGACAATGACATACATAATAGATGTTATGGGATGTAGGTTTTTCAAAACATGATTTTGTCACAGGATATGTGGCAGTATAGCTATGAACCAGCTCACTACCTGTCACCACTGGCACTGTACAATTCAGAACTCTCTCTAGTTAGCACATTTACATCTCAGTGCTTTCTCTTGACTCAGTTCCCTCGGGGCAAGACTGGATTTAAACATGTTTGGCAAAAGAAGGCTTTGTGCCTGTGTCAACTCTGGCTCTGCACTGCTTGTGTGCTTTCCTCAAATGAGTATATTTGCACAGTGATTGGTCTGCATGGACTGAACAATGTGCAGCTAATTAAGGGTTTGAACAGTGGGAAAGTGTCAACTGTCGCAGACTAACTAATGATGACACTATTTTGGAGTTACAGAAGCTGTTTTACGTTGCTGGTTTATCAGAGGGTATGTTCAAAGCCCTAGCTGTTACGAGCTCCCCTCATGACTTCTGACACCACCGTCTTCCCCCACCCTGCCCTCCCTGACCCTCTTTAGCAGCCAGGCCGGGAGGCATGAGAAATGTCAAACAAAACAGCCTTTTGCCATCCTAAGCGGTATGAAGCAGTGCAGCTTTGTGACTTGGCATTTTTGTGTGTTATGGATTTCGTTTTAAAGACAGGGACAATGTATGCATATACTATGTAACAGCAACGTGCTGTTGTGGTCTAAAACCGTCTAAATCTCCATGCAACAGTTTTTGTAAGAGCTCATATTTCATAAAAGTAACAGCCCTGTGGTAAATATAGGTAAATAAGAGCTATTCATAAAGACACCATGGAAGTAAATAGTGCACCCCTGTCTTTTTAATGTCCAAGAGCCAATCAGAATTGATATGTAAATAAGGGCATAACCATTAAAGATTATAAATTTCATTGTATTTCTGTAGTATTTTTGATATTAACGAATCCAGTCCATTTAGCCTATACATCCACATATTCCACTCATTCCTATTGAAATTGTAGAGGTTTTGTCTTATTTGTCTTAATACTCAATACAAATACTCAATTATCTAATCAGCCAACCTTGTAGTAGCAGATGCAGTGAAATCATGCAGGTATGGAGATATGGGACAACAGCGTCACATAAGACATGTTATCCCAGTGATTTGGACTGGGTTGCTAAAAGGGGCTTATATGAGTATAACGGTAAGATTTACTCAGAATGGTGCAGCAGTTCTGTGGATGGAATCGCCTTGATGATGAGAGAGGTCAACAGAGAATGGCCAGAGCTGACAGAAAGACTATGGTAACACAGATAGCCACTATGTATAAATGTTTGTGAGCAAAAAAGCATCTCAGAATGCACAGCATGTCCAACCTTAAGGCAGATAGGATAAAAGACCATGTCCGTCTTCTGTCACTTTCAGAAAGCTGAGCACAGGCTCACCAAAACTGGACAGGTAAAGACTGGAAAAAGGTAGCATGGTCTGGTCTTCGCAGTCACCGGATCTAAACGTAATAGAACACCTTTGGGATGTGCTAGAATGGGAGATTCAAAGCATGAAAGTGCATCTAAAAATTTGCAGGAATGACATGATGCAGTTAAAGTAGCAAAACTTGTTGCACAGATAGTTGCACCCATAAGAAATCAACCCACAGGAATGAAACTTGGTGGGTAGGTTTGATGTCATGACGACATGCAAATTAATTAAGTTTTATCCTTGTGCACACATGTGATGTAAGCAAGGACAGGTCTTATCACTGTGACTGACCCAACGGTAGACTTAATAAAGAAACATGGTTTCTTGAATAAACTGTTATTGTCACCAATTTAGCATCCTTATAACTGTGCTCGAATGGCCAAGCAAAAATTAAGTGCATTCTTTCTGTGTAGGAGAAAGGAGAGAGGAAAGGGAGAGAGGAAGAAAGAGAAAGTGAGAGAGGCTGACTGTGAACGGACTGCACCTTAAATACATGTTCTCCAAGAGAACCTCTGCAACTCGCTCTGAAACTTAAACATGTTGTCAAACGACACAGTGTGGCTTAGTGAAAATATTGTTGCTGGCGAGGTGGCCAAGTCCATAGCAGCCCATGACGTAGGGTTTTTTCCATGACACTTTTGATGATTGTTTCCAAATGGCCCTGTCAGTATTAATAAATCCAAACCCAGAAGGTCCATTTTGTTTCAAAGTAAACAAAATCCTTTGACCTACAAGGCCAGACAGCTCATATGAACACATAAAAGCAATAAGTTGAAGTGGAACAGGCAACATTGCAAGATGATGTATGCTTTCATGTGTGAAGGAATGGAATGTATGGGGTGGTAGTGGTGGGAGGATCAGATTGATTATGTTTTCCTAACACACAAATTGAAAAGCATAACGTTATTTCAGGTAACCAGATATTAACTAATAAATTTCGACGCTCAAATAACATTACATGTGAGGTTGAGCTACTGAGCTCAATAAAAATAACAATGTTCAATGTTGCCGTTTTTTATTTTGTACTACAGACAAATGACTTTGTCTTTGTTTTAGTACTGAAATTATATAGATAAAGCTTAAATTAAAAAAAAAAAAACTTTGGGACCGAAGGTCAATGTAAAAATAAACAGAAAGAATTCATATCTACACTATCTGATAGGTATTACATTGAGAACAGCACAAAGAATAGATCTTTCATTAATTTTTGCTATTAAATAATTAAAACTTTTATACGGCAATTCCAAATTTGATGCTTGAAAAATATTCTGAAAAATAGTTATCACAGGGAGATAAGACTGGGAAGTTTTTGGCATTATAGACAACGCCTGTTCTGGACATCACATTCCAATATATAATCCTAATTTTTTTTTTAGTAAAATTGTCTTATTTTATTTATTTTTTATTTTATTTGCTTCTTTGAGAATAAAGCAGATAATGGTGCTTATTTCAGAAAAATATAAAAATACATAAACAAACTAAATATACAAGGCCATACAGAGATGTGCTGTAGACCAATACATTATTAATTTAATACAAATGTACATATTTTGTTGATATGAATCTTAATACACCTGTATAAATTAAAACAGTATTACTCGAATAGTGTAGTTCAGCATGCCTCACTGCTGCACTGGTGCCACCCAACACCAGCTTGCTGGCTGGGTGATTGGGAACCTCTGCATTATTTCCCTGGGTGTTTATTCACTGGCTGTTGAATGTAGAAAACAAAGGGCAATGAAATGGAACATCATCCTGGCATTTCGCTGAGGTTAAATACTCAGCTGTAAGTGCTAGTGTGCATGGAGCGTGTCAGCAAGCATTTAATACCAAGCTAATCATCTCCCTCTCTTCCTGCCAAGTGTTAGTGCCATCATTTAGAGCGTTTGAGTTTACAGGCGAACAAAAAGCTAGCTGTAGGTTAATTTCCATTAACACCCTTAGAACTCTGCTAAGGTGTGGGCTGGAATCGGTGTTCTCTGATCCCTGCTGAGGCTCTAACTAACAATATTCAGAGTTTCCCTACCTTCATACTAAGATGTGCTTACAGCATTCATAAATCCTTTAGAACTAGAGGTAGGCAACACAGCTAAAATGCAATATCATGACTCACAATATTTTTCACACACTTTTCTGCACCTAGCCAATAAGAAATGAATAATTATGGTACTGATAATCAAAGTACTGATGACATCCACAATATGCTCAGTATATGTACCAAACAATGACACAGTGATGTAAAACTGATTATTTCTATTTTTGCTAGTATGTCACATTTAAGGTATCATCTAAGTAATTTTAGATATAGAACACCAGTAAGCATCCACTGCAGCTTTTAAAAGATAATTCTGTTTATTATAGATATTGATTTATTGAAAACCCATACCACTCATGTAAAAAAGTAACTGACCAATCACCTAATCATAATAATGAATTGTCCCTCCCTTGGCTGTAACACCTGCCATCAACCTGCAATGGCTTGTGATGATGACCTTTTACATCCCTGTGAAGAAATCTTTGCCCATTTTGACCTGTGTCTTCCAGACGTTTCCACCTTTGGCTCATCAGTTCATAACATACTATGCCAAAATCTTGGGGCTCACCTAATAGTTTTTTTGGCAAATGGGAGACGAATCTTTGTGTTCTTTTTTCAGTTAGCAGTGGTTGTTTCTTGAGTCTGTTTGGCTGGTTGATTTAGTGTCTAATAACCAAGAACTCTAATGTAGGGCTAAACCCAATCTGAAATGGGCCGATGCACAGTAAAACATGTATTGCAATCTGCTGAGGCAACCTTACAGATTTCAGCTTATGGAAATGATAAAATGTATGTTTTCTGAGTTAAAACCATTCAGATTGTTTAGTACTTCACATGCTGTCCAGGAAGCGCAGTTGAAACCAAGCTGAAATGTCCTTCCTCTGATTGCGGGAACTCATTAGTAAACACTTGAAGTATATTTTCTTTTTTTTTACCAAAAATAAAAATTAGAAATAAGTGCGTTGATGCACGGAAGCCACCAGGTTACGTAATAAAGGGTGTTGTATAAGTCATGTCTACACAGAGTTATATGGCTTTGCTCCAGAAGAAGTCAGAACTTGTTGTCTCTGGCTCATCGCTAGTCTGTGGACACAGATCAGTTCATTAGACAATACAGGCCCCTTTCATGGTCACACACAAAAATGCAGATCTCTAGGGGCAACTGTTTATCCTGGGTGATATTTCAGAAATGCATTTCCACTCACAAAGCCCAGAGAGTGAAAACAAACACATTGCTTATATGGGGAATACCAAAAAGGGCCACAGTCGTTTCTGAGTTGGGGGTTTAGACAGCAGCAAGCTGATACTCTCCCTCAACACACAGAACTGTGCAACAATTGGTGTGTAGGTTGTCCGTGGGCCAAGTATTTGGGTGCTGTAGTAATACTATGCATTGAGGGGTTGCTGGGTTTATTGTGAAGAAAGGCACAGACAGTTTGAGTTATGCCTCATTCTCAGTCTCAGTTGTTACTGAAGTAGGAGAAAGAGCCACTGCTCTCAGGGAGAGACTCAATAAACAGAGCTTTGTGGTGATGCAGTGCTTTCGGAAGTGGCAAGAATGCAGCAATGTCTGTGAGAAAATGGCCTTACTCCAAGAAGATACTGCAGGCCTGAGTCATTAACTTCACTGTAAATAGTATCTACCCTCGTTGTTATATCTGAAGGCACTTTAAGTGCTGGAACTTTTTTTTTTTAAACCAGGCTAGATGTTATATATCAGCATATAAGTGTTATATCATGCAAGTTTCCACATCTGTCTAGAACAGTTCCTAAGCAATTACTAAATGATGTTTAAAGTAACATCAGTGGTTTGTTAGAGAACACTAGTGAACAAACTCACCAGACAGGTCAGAGATAAAGTTGCGATAAAGTTTAAAGCAGCGTTAGGTTATAAAAACATAGCCCAAGCTTTGAGCATCCCATTCCCAAAACATATCCATTCCATTTGAGCATTTTTTAATCCATCATCCAAAAATGCAAACCTACCAAGACATGGCCATCAATCCACACTAACAGATCGAGCAAGGAGAGCACTGGTCAGGGAAGCAGCCAAGAGGCCCATTGTCACTCTGGAGGAGCAGCAGAAATCCACAGGTCAGGTGGGAGAATCTGTCCACAGGACAACTATAAGTCGTGCACGCCATAAATCAGGCCTTTATGGAAGAGTGGCAAGAAGAAAAGCATTGTTGAAAGAATTCCCTGGGAAGGCAATGACCCTAAACATACAGCCAGAGCTACAGTGGAATAGTTTAGATCAAAGAATAGTAATGTGTTAGAATGGCGCAGTCAAAATCCTGACCTAAATCCCAGCATCTGTGGCAAGACATGAAAATTGCTGTTCACAGACACTCTCCATCCAAAAATGCAAAGAAGAATGGCCATAAATCTCAGTTTCTTGATGCATAAATCTGGTAGAGACATACCCCCAAAAGCTTGCTGCTATAATTGCAGCAAAAGGTGGCTCTACTACGTATTTATATAGGGGGGCTGAATACCTTTGCACGTCATACTTTTTAGATTTTTATTCCATTAAAATTTATAAAACTATGTCATATTCATTCCACTTCACAATAATGTGCTTTTTTGTCTACCATCTCAATAAATACATTTACGTTTGTGATTGTAAATTGACAAAATGTGAAAAAGTTCAAGGGGTATGAATACTTTTGCAAGCCACTGTAATGGGATGATTTTATTCAGCATGCAACCTAGATATGTGGTGTCACTAATAAGCATTGTAGTTTTTACTATTTTGATTTTCTAGTACAAGATAATAGTAGATATGTTATTAGGATAGACATGCAATAAGCATATTTACTCATAACAGTAGGCTTTAGCTTTCCTTAACAATGGTGAAATACAGAAGGGATCCACTTCTAAACTCTCATTTATGTACATTTGAGTTAGTTTTACACAATTTTGCTTTTGACTTACATTTAATATTCATTTTTTTAATAGTTTTTGAATTATTTAGAAAACTTCATAGTTTCTCAACTCACTATAATAACTATTCGACAATATATCATTAAGCCAAACGGACTGCCTGGTTTGGGTGCTTGTCTCCTAACGTCACAGAATTAGCAATAAAAGCCCCTTTTCCAGGTGCTTTCTGTTCTGAAAATGGAGAAGCATTTAGAGACAGTAATGACAGACTTCGTGGATCTTCAAACCAAAAAAAATAAGAGTTTTCACAGCCACATGAAAGACAGGCAGTAATGGAAACTGTAAGATTTAGACCACATTGCTAATGTTTGTGTCAAATGATGCAGCTTTTTCCCAGCTGCTTTTGGGTTTGACTGCTAACTGACTTTTACTGCAGAACTTTTCTCATTAGCATGTAAAGTCATGTCATACCATGAGTGTGACACCTTGTTTTGGCCGCTTTTTGCATTTAGAACAGCGTCCGTGCACAGGATTTAAGGAAAGTACACCTTATGGTAGAGCTGCCTGGGGGAATTCTCCACAACCTGTGCGTGTGTTGTATGCAGGGAACCTCTAATTCTCGATTCTGCACATAAAACCTACGTGTTATATGTTATCAGTTCTGGTTTGCCCTGATGTTTAAATGTAATTATGTAATTGTAGCCTGCTATGTCATTCTTTTTCATCCTGTATCAACTGGCTATAAGTCTGCTGCTCTCTTGTTGTTCCGTTCAGGAAATTATAATGTATTCTTTCCAAAAGGTCCCAATAACCTTTAACCAGGTTCAATCAATATAAAATATCTATTCTCGTACATACAAAAAAAAAGGAAGTTCTTCACTCCTTCCACACAGTTCCTTTACCTGCTTCAAGGAGGAAGAAGTGTGAAATAATTCCTAGAACTTGATTAAAGTTACCCCACCCTCACTAGCCAACATGATGTCATAGAGTTGTAACACCACATTAACGAGTAGTCTGCCTCAAAGATCCCTCAAAATCCTAATATTATTAGCACTCTGCTTTTAACCTTTATATCATAACACAATTTTTAAAGCAGCAACATGATTCACACTTGTGACTTCATCCAGCTGTGAACAAGAATCAGCCAGAAGTCCAACTCCAAATTCACCCAAAATCCCTACAGTAATATTAGCTTTTGATTTTAGGCTTCATATTATAACAAAGAATCCAAATAGCAACATGATTCACACATCAGAACCCCCACTATGCAGAGTAAGATAATCAAGTTGTGACCAAGCACTAGCCAGGAATCCAGCTCTCAAATCTACTGTAAACCCTAATGCTCTCTGCCTTAGCCTCTATTTGGCAACAATAAGTGTGCAGCAATACGCCAGTGTGATCACAGCACTCAGTAAGACTTATCCTCTGTGTCCTACGTGAATTCATGCAGCTGCAGTTCAAATTCAGCCAGTAATCCAGTTCGGAAAAACACCATTCAAATCCTACTTTTGTGGACATTAAATGCTCCACTGCACATGTTCTATCTGGAACTTCTCAGGTCTCTAACAGTCTGCCCTCTGCTCCATGCTTGTGGAAGAGGGGCAGGGTAAAATGACACAAGTCAAAGGTTAATGTTCGAGATCTAATTCACTACATCTAATCTAATATCCATTAAATGATATTTTAACCAGTGAACAGCTATTTCACTTCTTGTAGATTCTAGATATGAAAAACAGGTAATAGTACACACGCAAAGGTCTCATGCTGTATCAGGTTTAGCACTCATCAGGACAATACGAAACATGGCCATCTTCTCTATTTGTTTTTACTTTAATAATAAAATAATACTTTAATATTAATGAACCACCATATTTTTTTGTAAACAACTGAAACATGAAAAATTCTGAATTTTGCAAGTGTTCACATGTCAAATAATGACATTTCTGAGTAGCCCTGAAAGCAGACACCTGTGACTGTCTGATATATATAATTTGTAATAGTAATTGACCAAAATTCCAAAACAATTGCATCATATTAGCCTAGAGTTGTTAAGCTAAATAGACAAATCCCGACAACATTGATCAGTGACAAACTACACATAACCTTTTTAAAATGTCCTGAGAAACTGGATTCCTCCCTTTGCGCATTATGTTTTTCATTACTTTGAAGTCAAGTTGAGGATCATAATCAAAACAACTGAAATCCACTGGAACTATTTGTTCCCTCTCTGGGAACTATATGGCTCAAAGCAGGGATGAGTGAGAAAGCAAGTTACCCTGACAGACGGACAGAAAAAAGAGAAAAAAAAACCCAGGAAAATTGATAAGAAGCCTGCCAGCCAGCATGCTTGAAACATGAAGCCAGGCAGTGCAGAGAGGCCTGCATGAGTGTGAAAGATAAGTAGTTAGAAGAAGAACAGCAGAGAATGCAGCTAGCTGATGTGAAATGGACTGACCATGAAAAGGAGGAATGCATGTCCGTCCGACTGGCCAATGCCAATTGGACACTGAATTCATACAATGAAACATCCATCACCAGTAATGACCTGCATTTCACTGCATCAAGCATGTACATGCTGTTGCAACTCTTATCTCCAAAGGCATCCAACTTTGAATGAAGATTAATGGAACAAGATTTTAATCTAAATGTTTTTTATGGGTACATTCATCATGAACATGTGTCACAATGTTAAGACACTGTCAAATCTTGGAAGAGGCAAACAACAGATATGGAGATACAAAGTTTTGCTCCAACTGCAATGATACCAAGCAGGTTTTGGCACCGGAAATTTTGATAAAGAAGCAAAAAAAGCTATGCAGCTATTGCATTAACGTTTATTCGAAGTATGAACATAAATTATGGGACAGTTATAACAAAGACACCATCCATAGGATAATCATAATTAGATCAAAACTCAACTAAATTAAACCACCAGAGATTATATTAGGAATGTAATCTACATGTACTGTTTATTTAAATGATTAACTGATAAGTCTATTATAACAGTGGACACAAATGGACATGGAGCCTGTATCTTACTTTTTCCTATCTTTTCCCATGTTGTCCAATTCTCAATGCACCTAAAGCCAAACATCACTTTTGTGCAATCATTTTAAATCCTGTCTTTAAACAAACCGTTAAAACAGATGTAAGTATAATCTCTGTTCTGCTTGGCCTCAGAATTTTTTAAATGGAAAGGTTTTAAAACACTCCTTATAATGCCAACACAAATTGCCAGGGCCGCTGGAACTGACTGCACCAACAGGGGTTACACCTGGTTGTGAGCTAAGTATGTTGTAACTCTTTGGCCAAAGCAATTTTTGCTTGTCAAAATGCTGCCAAAATCAAAACTTACTGCAAAATAAATTTGACATTTAAGCACTTAACCACTTAGTAAAGTTGCAGTTTCTTTTTACAGCAGTTAAAAGACTTCTTGACACCAAGGATACCCAGCAATTAAATGTTTTAGGTGTTATTTTACAAGCACATCTTAGGTGTGTAACAGTGCAGAGTCGCCAACGTTGACAGGTCAGGGCTGCAAGCAGGCCATACCCATACCCTCTTCTGAGCCCAGAGAAAATGGTAAACAAACACATTTTGCCCATTAAAGTTTTTAATGCATTTTTGAATGTTACTCTGTATTGTAATTCTTGACTAAGGTTTACCAAAGTAACCCCTTGCCCATGCCATTATATCAGCTCATGTTGAATAATGCAGTGTTGTCGGTGACCGTGGGTGTTCAGCTTAGGGCTCTCCTCTTTACACACTGAAATTTCTCACAATTCCTTATGCACTTTTTTGTATGAGTTGCAGGCTTGAAATGCAAGAATGGATGTATATTAACAAACACACTGAAGTTTTCATTATGGTATGGGATCATACTGTCTGCAATGAAATGAAAGTGAAAGTAAATGTAAAAAACTGCTCATTGTTAATTGGAATTAACTCTGAATTGGTGCTTCATTGCCAAGTTTCATCAGTTCTTTCTAATCTAACCTTTCCCGTGGCATTTAGAGGTGTTCTACAGAGATCCTGTGACAGAGATGTTGAGCTAGGCTAATAGGCTAATAGGCAATGTATGTTTTGACGTGAAGGTGGTTGAGATGTGTTGAATAAAAGATATGTGCCAGAAAGTGGAAGTGTGCTGGAATTGCCACAGCTCTCAGTATATTTACTCTGGTAGTAGTGGAAGCCAATGTGGTGGCACTCGGGTTCCTTAAATGAGTTTATAGGTTACTGCACTTCTACTCTAATGGAAACTTCTTTTCAGAACATTAACTAAGTGAGCTGCTCATTGCAAAATCTACTGCACATTAGCTTACATTAGCTGCATTATCTACCTAATGAGCACTTGCAACAGTGAAGTTGTGTCTGTACAGATGGATACTCTTCCTTTCTCCATTCCAAATATAAGTAATATATTTTGTAAATAATTAAATCTACACTGAAAATGACATACCTAGTTAACTAACTGACATAGTTACCTTTTTGAATATGTCAAAGCATTAGCATTAGTACTTACTGTATGTCAGGGACTTATTGAATGTTAGGTTATAGTCTACATGTGCTTATTAATGCTGTGGTAATATATTCTGAATACCCTGCTTGACCTTCCCAGTCAAATCAGTTTATTAATGTGTGTGTCCTATTCGAAGGCAAATCCAGAAAGCTCCATTCTCCACAGAAAAACAATAAGAAGTGCTACTAAGAACAAGGCTCTGTTTTTGGCTGTGCTTTTGCCATAAATTCTATGTTAAAGATTTCTGTGGCCTGTTAACAGAGGAAAGTCACTCAGTGTGAAATAGGAGTGCGGTGCCATCTCGGGAGTGTGTTGTCATCTGTAAAGAACATGCTTTGCAAAAAAAGAAAAAACAAGGCCGGTGCAGACTCCACATCACAAATCCCCCACCCACCCTATTACACCCGAACTGTCACTCATATATAGCCAGTGACATGTCTAGCGTGTAGAGCTTTCATCCTGGATGACTGTATCCCTGCACAGTTTGCTAATTTTCCTATTCAGGCTTGCCAGCTAAACATGGTAATCAGGTGGTGAGTTGAATCAGTTGTGCTTGAATATGAAAATTAGCAAAGTGTACAGGAATACAGTCATACAGGATGGGAGTTCTACGCTCATATTGATTAAACTACCGTCAGTGATGTGTCTTGGACTTCCAGTAAAAACCTATAGCACCCACTCACTGTTCATTGGTAATTGTGGTGGTATTTTGTTAATAGGACCAATATGAAAACTCAGTTAGTTATGTCTACGTAAATACTACAAAGAAAAACAACCACTGAAGTGCCAAATTTCTACTCGGATGGGGAATTTAACCCTTGATATGTGTGTAGAGATAGAGGACAAAAACTCCAACCCAGACAAATACTGTTTTTGAACAGTACAAAATCGTGTAAAAGCCATGTTTTATTGACTGCTATATTTCCCGCTCAGTGTGTGTTCTCACCACATTCAGCTACCATGGCACATCAAAAAACTTGGTCACCTCTTTGCTTATTTGCATAAAGTTTGTCCAGAATCGGAGAACAGGGATGAACAAGTGAAGGTGTGCTTCTGGGGGTCTGATGTAACAGTTATTTGTATATACTGTCTTGCAAAATAATATATGACAAATTATTTAGGTTGATGTCATCATTCATGTCAGGTATGTGGTGCTTAAGAATTTCTAGCACTCTCAACTTGAATCCCACTCTTTCGTGAGAAACTCACCACACATGACCAAATACATGCTTTAACATATTTCTTTTTGTTTACATAACCTCAGATATTTAACGCCAAGGTAATTTAAAAATCAGATCGGAGGTCTCAGGAGGGTATCTCCTCATGGTTTCCTGAAATGAATCCTAACATTCCACCATCTCTTTTCAGAATCCAGCAAAATCCCCATATTAATTCTGGCTCAATTATTCCCAAATCCGGCCTCATTGGAGGGCAATTATTCTGCTTGGCTGATCTGAAGGCCATTGTCACCGTGCAACTTGAAGGATTCTTTTGTGTATGGGAAGAATGGGGACCTGACCCTCAAATGCCACAGATCAGGGCCACCGAGTGTGAATGTGTGTGTGCTAATGTGTGTGCGCGGGTAAGGATAGTGTTTCGATGCACAGGCGGCCATGAGTAGCACTGAGTGACAGGGCGAGAGAGGGATACTAAACTTTATAGCTATGATGATTGAGGTGATATGGACAGAATTCATTTGACTAAAGTTGCTGATCCTTCTGGGTCATGGACTTGGTCTGTTCATGTTTTTGGAATTATTTCATTTTTTAAGAAATTTTACAGCTACAGCTAATTTCACAGTTATTACAGAATTATTTTACTGTTTATTCTGTAACTTTTAAAGTGGACTCTGAAAAATAACAGCAAATAAGACTTTTAATATGTAAATGCATAGTGTCTTACATTCCAACACAAAAAATAAAAATAAATAAATAAATGTCATTTTCTGGCAAATTAAAAATGATGAAAATATATGTATATGTATATTTTTGTTAGTAAAAAAAAAATGGCAACAATTAACAATAAATATATGTTTCTCTTATACTGGTAGGTAAAGGCAGCATTACCCAAGGAGGTTCTTGGGCTCCTGGAGGTTCTTGGAGATTCTTTCAAGATGGTGGCCTGGTAGACAGTATAAGTCAGTAGAAGTTGAGCTCAGTTTGTAAAGAAAACTGGGGTCTCAGGGGCATGCTTGCAGGAGCATGATATCTTTGGCATGGCTTGATAGGAGGCTGAGGGAGGTGCCCCTAAAGGCATTGTGCAAAGGAAGCAGGCACTGGGCCTAGCTGGCTCTACCATCCATTCTGCTTTCCAATATCTAACTGGGCATCACAATGGACTGCATAAGACTGGTGGACTCTTCTGTGTGAATTTAGAGACTGATGTTCTGACATGACTGACATGGTTCAATAACAGCATTCCCAATGCTGCCATTCAACTGGATGGTCTAACCTTGTTAGAAAAAAGCGCACCTCTGATGAAAATATGATGAAAAAACTGCAGAAAAAAAATATTGCTCCTGTGACAGTTACGCCTGTTTCTAAAAAGTACCAAATGACTTTGATAATGTGGTAGCAAGCAAAAGACCACTCCCCTGCTCTGAGTCAACCCACAGAAGGCTGCTGGAGCAGACAACATTCCTGGCTGAGTGCACAGAGAATGTGTAGACCAGCTAGAATGTTGTTCTCATGGATATCTTTAACATCTCTCTGAGAAGTGCTGTCATCCCACCACTGTCCCGATGCCAAAGAAGAATTCAGTGTCTTGCCTTAATGACTTACATCCCATTACCCATTACATAAATTTTTTGAGAGTCTTGTTATGAGGCACATTAAGACCCTGCTTTTTCAACAAGAACACAAGGTAGACATGAAAACTACACTGTTTAATGAAACACAATGAAAGTTATATTTAGTTTAAATATTATACCTCACACTGAGAAAGCTGGAAAATGTAAACTGTACAGAGTTGTATAATAGTGAGCAGTGAAAAGTTCAGAATTAAAGTTCAGAAAAAAGATAAGGGCTCAGATCTCTGAAAGTTTGGGGATTTTGCTTAATATGTTAAAAATCTTTGTTACCAAAATGAAAGATCAGCTTGCAGGCGTCTAAATGAATGCTGAAGTTAGCAACAGTGTAAATAACTAATCCAGAAAAGCAGAAAACAAATTTGGACTGGACTGATGCTATAACTTGGAACTGCGAGAGTCTTGCAAGCGGTGCCAAATCACAATAAATGTGCAATGAGTCTGACGAGGAGTGCTGCTGCTATTCCAATGGCTTTTTAGTTTTCAAATCAAATTTTAATCAAATTTATCAATTAATAATAATATAAAAAATATAATAATAAAAGTATCATTATTATTTAAAGGGTCCACCTACACTTTGCTTATAATCAGCTTGAATATTCTGCAATGCAAAAAAGTTTGTGTGCCTGGGCCGTAATTGCAACCCTACTGCTAACAGACGAACAGTTGTTTGTTGTTACAATGTACAGTATGTTTATTCAAAGGTTGTGTGCAGAAAATTCCATTCATGGAAGAATGGATCGACTCTGTTCCCCACAGTCTTTCCAGACTTTTTGTATGATAATCCATCAAGCATTTGACAGGCTGATTGACAGCTGGTCTCAAAACTTGTTGTGCATGTGAATGTGCATGGGTCCACTGTCTGCAGTACAATGATAAAGGGGCCTGGGCCACTTCTTAGTCGGCCACCCTGTCTGGCCTCTGATCTTTGCCCCTTATGGGGCGCAACTGGTCTTCATCTAAAATCCAGAGTTATTCAGAGTTCTGTGTGTGTGTGTGTGTGTGTGTGTGTGTGTGTGTGTGTGTGTGTGTGTGTGTGTGTGTGTGCGCAAAAGAGAGAGAGAGAGAGAGAGAGAGAGAGAGCTTTAGGGCTTCAGTGTTTCTGCTTTTCCCTCAGGGTAACTGTACAGAAGTGTGTGAAAGCAAAAGACAGACAACAGCCTACATAGATGAACAGACGATTACAGCTGTCATTGCTCAATGTTCATCAGTGTGTTCTCCCGCTCACGTTTCTTTCTCTCTCCCTCTGACATGACTCAATGTAGATTTGTTGGAAACTATCTATCTATCTATCTATCTATCTATCTATCTATCTATCTATCTATCTATCTATCTATCTATCTATCTATCTATCTATCTATCTATCTATCTATCTATCTATCTATCTACCTTCTCTAATACTTGCTCTTTAAGTAAGAGTTGAATATATTTATCTGGCCCGGTCATTTCTCTTATATGTGCATTCCTTTCACTCATACCACAACTCTGATACAATTCAACAAATAAGCCATGCTGTCAGCAGCAGTGGTTGAGCTATGCATCCTCTGCTTGGTTAAAGCAACAGGCTCTGAGTCCATGCCGCTGTGTAATGCAGCTGACCAATGGAGGCACACTGTAGGTGGGGCTAATGAAAACACTTTTTTTTTTTGCTAAAGGTTACACTGAGGTTACCAGCTATTATTACCTGCATAGAGACCGGCAGCTCCTTCCATGTGTTTATCTATCATTAACTCCCTCAATAACAACAATGGACAAACATTAACTCTGACTGTAACTGACTACTCGGTGGAAGATGGGGGCTCACTGAAAGAAGCAGCATTCAAGTATGTCAGAAATTGCTTTATGGTGTCAGTATTTCCATTGCTAAAGTTTTTAAGCCCTGTGTTGTGCAACTATAGGTATACTGTTAAGTAAGCATAAACATAAACAAAGTAAAATAAATGAGTTATGTATAATAATATGTTTTTGCATATGGACAACACATTTCCCACAGGTCAGTTTTCGTTGTAGCACTGATATGACAATCACCTGCCACCACACGTCACACAAACATGATAGTTTGTGACCTTTTATATTTTAAATAATTAGACTTCCTGTCATAGTAACTGGTTCTCACTGGCAAGTCCAAATGTTCAGTGCCATGTTCCAAATAAATCTGAGGAACCTAGGTAGGCCCTCATCACATGCAACACATATCATATACATTATCAAATCTTATTTATTATAGCATAATCAGCAATAAGTAGTGAATTCTATCATTTTGCATATTAAATAACATGCCTGTATTTGCACTGAAGAGACTACAAACCCAGGTTTCAGTAGTAGTTGTCATTTACAATTTACCATTTCATATTACACCACACTAAATGATATGTTTTCAAATCTCATTCATTTTTTGTTCTTTTTAACTACACCCACTTTTAATTAGGTACACCACCTTGTATCTACACGCTTCATTTACTATATAGATACAATCTGTAGTTCTGCAGTTGCAGACTGTCCAACTGATTAATGTATACTGTGTCCTTTGTCCCCTATTCCTCCACAGAGCAGACATTATTTGGGTGGTGGATCATTCTCAGCACTCCCGTGACACTGGTAGGCTAGTGTGTGATGTGCTGGTACACATCCAGTTTTCCACTCACTGTCCATTCTTGAATACATTACAACCTTGTTGGTTCACCTTGCATATATAAAGTCAAAGACAATCTCTTGCACCACAGTTTGTGTTGGTCACCCTCAAGTCTTTGGTCAGTGGTCGCCACATTGAAGCTGAATTGAGTTGGTGATTGAAGCCTTTGGAATTTTCAGAGGCTGTAAGGGGCTTTGTTGGATAGTTGGGAATAAATCACCCTGTTCTAACCTTTCAAGAGCACATAAAAGGGTACAGAATGCCTTAGAGAAAGATACAGAGAGAGAACCTGGGACGGAGGGAAAGTCTGAGTCAGAGGAGAGGAGCATAGTTGAGGTTATGTTCAGACAAAGTGCAGAGATGATGGTGACATATGGTTTGTCTGCCCGCCTTCTGCAAGCTGATTTGCTATGTAATTATACTATCAAAGCTAAGATAGTGAGGGAGTGCCTAGACAAGCCTGCAGTCCGAAGGTAGCAGTGTAGCTTTTTAATGGAAGGAGAGGGACGAGTCTGTAACCTGTAATTTTTTTTTTTTGCAGCCAACTCTCAAACTCATTACATACTGCTGGATGTTTCTCAACTGACGGAGCAAAACACACTCTCTCTGGAAACTATACTGCACCATATACCCAAAGGCTTATATCGAGCAGTATTAAGCAGTTAGCTTCAGTTAGCTCCTGTAAGAGGTGGTGGGACTCCTGATGTTGTTTTGTAAAGTGGGATGTGTCCAGTAAGGCTCAGTGTGACATGGTGTAAAAAAGTACATCAGAATAAATGGGTGGAAAGGCGATAAATTGTGGTTAAGCAGGGGTGCAGCTAGAATAGAGCGGCCAAGTAACACCTCAGTACAGCTACTGCTGCAAGCATTGCTGGACAAACTGTGTTGCGGGAATCATGTCTTTAAGTCAAGGTAATTCAGTGTCATGTTTTTTCAGTACACAACAAAAACTTTTCATATAGAGCAGCCACATGAAATATTCATTTAGGGTGCATTCACTACAGGTAAGTGAAAGACAACCTACAGTGCATGCATGTATTCATTCCATAGCATGATAAATGACTAATACAGCTGGCTAATTATAGCTGACAGATTTTTGATAGTTAACTCATTCTTCTAGTTCACAATGTAGCTCACAGAGGAGCACTGCTGATGGGACTAGTGCAAATTCACTTGAGTGTTTGCTGGGTAAAGCAGCCTATCACAGAGAGGACTGATTATTAACTACTCTGACTGCAGATTTTAATTTGAAGTTTTATTAATGATGGCTCACTTACATCGCCCACACTTTGGCTGTGTCTATGTGGCCAAGGGTGATAATGTTTCTCACTCTCATTCACTCGCTCATCTTCTAAACAGCTTAATCCTACCAAGTCGCGGTAGGTGCTTTAGCATCTCCAGTTCACTGACTGCATTCCTGCAAGGAAACCAGAGCACGCAGAGGAAACCCACGCACAGTCACAAGGAGAACATGCAAACTCCCCACAGAAAGGACCCCAGACCTTGCCTGGGAATCAAACCCAGGTCCTTCTTGCTATAAGGCAACGACTATACCCAGGGAGCCACCGTGCCACCCAGTTATGTTTCTAATACAGCCAGAAAAATGGTGCCTGTAACTTGTTCTCACAAAGTTGGGTCAGGAGACTGCTTACCACTTCACCGTTACATTTTTACATTACCTTTACTTTTAACAACACACTGTTATTGTGTGTGGATTGAAGGCAACTGTTGATCCATGTTTAAAAGAGACATGCCCATCTTGCATCTGCTCTGATTACCCATCCTGTTGTGAAACGTGTGGAATGTGGCTTGGTGCTGATATGAAATAAGCCCCGACATCAGTAAAAAAGCCAGTCTAGTAGGCAGCATATGGTGCATCCATAAATGTGGAAAGGGACCATGCAATGGAAATGAACACATTCCCATGCCATATGGCTTGTGACGGATGAATTAGTAAATTAAAAAACGAGTATGGAAATTTTAGGCAAATACAATATCAACATTATTGTACTATTTTTAACTATTTAACTATTTTAATTTTTATTTCTTACCACTACAAGTAGTCATTTGTTATTCATTAACATCTATGAATAAACCTGCACAACTTAAAGGTTACTATAATTTTACATTATTTATTTACTGACTTGTTACCTCTAAAATGTCTGATTCATTATGGGAAAATAAAACTTATCCATAATATTACTGTACTTATTATCCCTCTGCAAAGTACACTCATGTATAAAATCAATCATTTTTTAATAACTCTTATTAACTCATATTACAATACAACCACCCAAACTAAATTCACTTTGCAGAAAGGTTTTTTATTTAGCTAACTTTCTACCAAGGCATTCTGTTATATTACTGTTACATTAACTACCACATATGTGCCTCTTTGCGTTTGACAACAGATGAGTTATTTTTACAGAGATGAGCCCTTACCACATAAAAACTGAATCTTAGAAAGATAATATTATCCTGCCTGTTACATTCTAATGTCTGTACCTCATCCAAGCTGAGCAGCATAGGAGTTTAATAGTAGGGGAAACCTTTTAGTCATTTGATTTATTATATAGTAATTTATAGACATGTCTATGGTCTATATTTGTTGTCTGTTTGTGCACTTGTTTTCCAGCTCCCTGAGGAACTATATTTCATGATGAGAAGGAATGACAGTACAATTGCTCTTTATCTTGACTTCTCTAAAACATACTACATACAGGTCTGACTCTTTGAGATTAGGCCTCCTCCGTTGTTTGCTGGAATCGCTGCAGACGAGTTTTCTCATTGCTGTCCCATCGTGGGTGACTGACTGTTTTCACAGCTGATTTCTGTTGCTTCACAGTCAATATATGGCCTTGTTTGTTTTCAGAGACAGCCCTGGACGCTTTGCTTGAAGTCCATATTTATTTTATGAAGGAGATATGTCCATGCTGAGCCAAAATCCCATTTTCTATTCCATTACAATTCTGCTGTACTACACCTTTGGACAGTGTGTACAGCCAATCCTATCAGCAGGAACAACTGATGAACAGCCGTTTCAGAAAGGCATGTTTTATATGGTTACTTTTTACGATAGCACTGAGACTTACTCTTTGTTATTGTTTTAAAACATTGTTCTCATAACATTAAGAATGTCCTATCCCTTTAACTTACTCTGGAAAAACAGCAGCCTTGTTGATGTAAGCTGGTGGAAATGCATGCAACGGTGTGCATTGGGAAATAATGGTAGTTGGGAAATAACTGCCTTTATCTTCTAGATCACTGTTTTCACACCTGCTCACCACAAAGCCTAAAGGTTGCATGCATACTGGCAAATGCTGGTAGCGTAGGATATATTTGACTCCTGCAGTCTGAAATAGAGGAGAGAAATGAGGGCCAGCTTACATACTCATCCAATGTGTTTTTTCTAAAATCACACAAGGGGTTGTGTAGGGAGAAAATCTTAACTTAGATTTTACACTAGGTGCTAGAACATTGCTGTGAGGATTTGACTGCATTCAGCCATATGAGCATTAGTGAGGTAGAATACTTACGCTGGTGTTACTCCAACTAATCCCAAAGGTACTGGCTTTATATGTACTAGCCAGTAGCTGCCCTTTGGTATGGCGACCTTATGGTGAAATGTACGAGTGCACCAGAGTGTCTCCTTCTAGTGACAATTTTTTCTATAGAGATTGTATAAAGCAAAATGTACAAATGCCACTGATCAAATAGTAATGTCATGACAAGAACACACATAAACAGATCATTTATAGTTGATGTATTATTAAATGATCTACTTTTCCCTGTTCTAAGCTATCTTCTCAAAATCCTGTCAATTGAGCATTATGCATCAATTTATATTTTAGAAGCAAGTTTAAAACATTTATACTATTTTAATTACTCTTAGTTAATGCTGAATATAAGATGCTGCGTGATAGTTTGCACAGGGAGTGTGCATAATGTATTTTTAGTATATTTAGTATAATATTTTTGCTTTTCTATTGCATGAGCCCATAATGTTTTGGGATTATGGAGTGTAACAGTAGTTTTGATTTCAACTGACATATGAACAGACAGGCATACATTGCATAGAAAAGCTGAACTTGCTGTAACTACTCTTTAATGCAGATTGTCTGTAGATTCCTTAAGATCGAAAATCCAGTACTATTCAATGCACATGATATTAGCTGATGTAAGGCAATTAGCTCAGTGATGCAGACTACTACAGTGTTGCCCTTGTTTCTGCTGCTTAAATACGCGGCTAGACAGAGCCTCATCCTCTGCAACACCATCCCCACTCTGATCATTAGGGGAAGTCCCGTTGAGTAATGCAACAGGGGAGTGGGTGGAATGGGTGAAAGGGCCAGCAGCAGGCCTCACACACACTTAGACGTAGCTCTACTTGGACTGGTACCACAGCTGGGTTGGGCCCACATACTGGGAGAGAGCCTTTGGACTCTGCAGCAGGCTGGAATTTTCCCATTTGTATCAAGCTTGAGACACAAAATGCCTCCAAGGTCTGTTCATTTTATTGTAAACGGACTGAAAAGGTCTATGATGGTGTGTGAGGTTTGGCGTAGTTCCTGTTCACCATGGCACAGAATCCATTTTAGTCTGAAGTCTCACTTATTGATACCAAAAAGGACTGTTGATTCACTGTGAACACAGTTTTTCCTGCAGAATTGCCATTTTGGAACCACATATGTTTCTAAGGATGATAATGATTTGAATTCATAAGTTTAAGAGAAGCTTTAACGATGATTCCATTTTTAATAGATTGTGTGTACAGTAGTTCTTCCAAAACATTTTTAAAGTTGGCAGCTATATGATAAAAGTCCAATTGACACTGACTAACCCTGGGATCTTGGTAATGCTTTGTATCCGGCTTATATATAAAACCCTCTAATGATGTTAAAGTATTAGCTTAGAAAATCGAGTTCAATAAGAATAAATATTGCAAATGTTAAAACATTTCAGGAGTTCATGTTAATTAATCTTCTCAAAATCTTGTCAATTGAGCGTTATGCATCTATTTATATTTTAGGGGCAGGTTTATAACATTTATACTATTTGAATTACTTTTAGTTAATGCTGAATATAAGATGCTGCATGATAGTTTGCATAGGGAGTGTGCATAATGTATTTTTAGCATATTTAGTATAATATTTTTGCTTTTCTATTGCATGGGTCCTTTAATGTTTTGGGATTATGGAGTGTAACACAATCTATTAAAAATAATTCCATTTTTAATAGATTGTGTGTACAGTAGTTCTTCCAAACATTTTTAAAGTTGCCAGCTATGTGATAAAAGTCCAATCGACACTGACTAACCCTGGAATCTTGGGAATGCTTTGTATCCGGCTTATATATAAAACCCTCTAATGATGTTAAAGTACTGCTTATTAGCTTAGAAAATTGAGTTATGCAAGTAATGCATTTATTTCATATTGAAACAAAAGTGAATTAAGGCACGTTTTGATTGTCTTGCTTATTTTACATATGGATTATTAAAGCCTAAGATCATGCTTGATTAATATTAAATAATGCATTAAACTGGTAAATCTGGCAGTGCTGGACGAAAGACTTGAACAATACTTCCTGAACTACAACTAGCACAAGAAAAGCAGAGTTCCACCCACACGACACAGATTAGTGCTCAGACACATAATTAAACTAATTAGCTAATTAGGAATGTGTTCATCCGGTAAATTGGGTGTAGAAAAGGAAAATAAATCTCAGGAATTCAGTGGTCTGGAAAGAACATAGAGTTTGACGGTGAATTCATTTATTTTTTCACATTTAAACAAACATGAATTGGTATCAGCATTAATTCGTATTTCATATTTGGTTTATTAATGCTGAGTTTTAAGGCTAGTTAATCATTTCTAATGCAGTTAATACTGTTAGACAGACAAACCTTAGTGTAAAGCAGTAGATTTGATCAAAAATACACAGAGGTTGTTATTTCAGTTTGCAGGGGCTTTTCTAGTGCAGATGAAAGGAATCGGCCCACCAGGCTAACAATGGACATATTACTCAATTACTCATTACTCAACCACTCAAATCTCTCAACAACCAATTATTTCCACCAAGCGAGTTACTCTCCAACAATACATCATTACTGCTAACTGTCTTATCTGCACACAGGACTGGTCAAAGGAAAAACTCAAGTGTAAAATTATTAATGGAGCATGTAATTACAGAGGAGGGAAGTAAAATGGGGGTAAAGAGAAAAAGAGTGGGTGGGGAGCACTGAGCTGAAAGATTTGAGGTAATTCTACAGTAGCTATGTCTCAGATTCTACTCGGTTTATGAGCAATCCTCTTGCTCTTACACATTTTAATTGCTTCATCTACTCACCACATCATTTATTCCATAAAAAATCTTATTTTGACTATAAAGGACTAATTGTTCCTGCCTTCAAAGCTGGCCAGAAAAGTCCTCATGGCACACAGTCTTGAGAAACAGAGATTTATTTATAACAGAGATCTATTAAAATTATTCCCCCTCTTTGTAATGAGTCAGCCTTTAATGAACGAGCCTTGAGTTTACATTATGTTGAAAATTCTTCTAAAAATAAAGATTTCTAAACAGTTCCTGATTTGGACAAATGGTCCAAGGCAAAACCTTGATACAGTGTAGAACGTTCAAATTGTGCAGTGATCTGGCATATGCTGTTGTAAATGCACAATTCTTGTATACATGCTCTATTTAACATACAGGGGGAAAACATTAGACATGTGTGGCCTGTGTGAAATATATGCTGCATGAGATTTTTTGTTTTCTTATTCCAGTATGTTAAACTTGAACAAATAAAACGACAGTGTGAATTAATTTGGCAGAAAATTCAATATTTTAGTTGACTATTGAGGACAAAGCCGACTTATTTTAAAGTACGTCTTATTATCATGCAAACAACCTATTAATCACTGCCGTTCTAAATGAAAAGGTAATAAAAGTATGGCTTTTAGAGGATTGCAGAGGCCGTGACATCCACACCTTCAATGCCTCAACTACACGTCATGCTCAACTGCAGAGCTGTGCGTCAAACAAACACTGATTGACTGTCTGGTTGCTCAGAAGAGGACGAAACTCAAACAATACTGAACCTAAACCAGAAATAGCTAAAAAACAAAACATAGAAACAACTAGAGCAGGGGTATCAAACTGAGTTCACTGTCCCACAAAGATTAACACTCATTACCTCATAACATGTCTGATTCAACTTGAAACTCAATTGTTTTATCTGCATAGCTCTCATTAGGTGATTCCAGCGTGTTGAAAATGGAGAATCTCTGCATCTGTTCTCTGAAATCTCAGCCACACTGTGGAATGGAAAAGCTCTTTGGTTGGAACTTGGAGTTGTGAATGATCTTGGAATTGGAATGATCAAATACAGTGTCAAAAAAGGCATTTTCTACAATGCAAGGTGAGACCTTGCTTTTCCTTGTTTGTGTACATGTTTACATTGGCAGATGCCAATGCAGTAATTACTTTTCATTCGTAACAAACAGAGGAATTCTAGCAAATGTCTAGTTTCTCAACTTTCTATTGATACCAGTTTTTTATTTGTAAGAAGGCAAGATAACATTTAAAATTGATGAAATGTCATCGCTGTGCTCACAGTCTGGTTTGCTTTACATTAAGACACAAAAAAGGATGCAGGTCCTAACCTGTCGAACTTGACAAAAAGAAGTTTATTCTTTGGGATTGTGAAATATTCAGACTCAAACCCAAACTCTATGTGTTATTATTTGTACAGCAACTGCGACTAGTCACCATTTTATTCTACAAATAAAATTTCTATATGTTATATTTCAATGAAATAATTACTGGACTAACTCTACTAAAAGTGAATGAACCCACTCAGATTCAGACATGACCAGAGTGGACTTCTTTTCAGACTAAGCACTTCTTTGTGCTTATATGTGTGAGTTTACACATTAGCTCACATTAACCAGCCCACTGGGTATTCTCCTGACTTGCCCGAATGCTCACTCTGACACTGGACCCAGATTTATTGGGTTTTTTAAATAGAAGACTTTGTTGACAGTTTTTCTTTTTTTTCTTTAAGGGAAGATGAGAAAACAGACAGAAAGACTTGGTTAATAAGATGTTACTATTATTTTATTACTATTATTATTTTATATCTAAAATATATTACTGTATGATCATGTATTAAGATATATATGTGCTGATAAACATTATAATATATCTGTAGGGCGATTAGTGCAAGGACTCTTTGTGTGACCTGTCTTTACTTTTCTGCCTGTCTGTCTGTTTCGTGGTTGATTGGAGAAACTGGACATGGTTTTAATTTGCTATCTAATAGCACAAGCCTTAACTTTATCACAATCAGTTACAAACCTCGCACGCATTACTCGACATTACAACACATGACACCACTCTGTAATAAAATTTAGGTAGGATTATCACAGCAGAAAATGGTGTTTTAGATAGTGAAAGCCAAGAGCACAATCCTAACAAACGTCTAACTATAACAGCATCAGATATAGCCTATTTTTAGATGCTCATTTTAAAGCTTAGTAACTTAAAAAAAAAACATTAATTTAGTTCAGCTTAGTTTTGATGATGTACTTGTGCTGTTTTGCTGCGTCTGAGCTAAGATGACTTGCCATCATTGATGGAACATTGATTTCTGAATTAAACCAGCAGTGTCAGGACATCTAGCCCTATTAGCTGAATCTCAAGAGAACGTGACTCATGCAGCAGGACAATGACGATAAGCACACACACTAAAAGAAATGCAAAGGCTCTGCTGTTGGTTAAATTAGTTTCCTTTTTTGTATTTACGTTATGGAATTCATGTAAGTCGGAGAAACTAATCAGTCGTGTTGTTTCAATGTGAAATATATGATCAGATTTACTTTATAAATGTTTGTTTGCTCAACATAATCTTCAGTGAAACATACCATATTTCCCATTGTTTTCCCCTTGCCTGCCTTCCATTGTGGGTGCAACTTTATTATATTCTATTTTCATTGTAGTAACTTGTAAGTTTTGTAAGTTTTGTAGACCTAACCTAAACCTAACTTTTAGTTGCAAGGCATTTTACCAAACAATCCTTAAAAGAACAATAAACTTAAACCTTAACTAGTAGAAATGTTGTGGAAGGAGAAATGCTCATGAGGGAACTCACCAACATAACAAGCTGGTTTGAAGTTGATGATAAAGTTTTAGATCAAATTTATGAAGAAATAGAGAAAATGCTATATGGTTCACAAGCTTTCAAACACTACTAATTGCTTGATGGTGTAATTAATGGTACAAAGAATATTGCTGACCCGTCTACAGACTAGTAGTTTGTATGTGTAAGCTGATGTGCTGTCACAGGCAATAAAACATAATTGGGACTCAAAGATAACATACTGATTTAGTATAGAGAGTCTTGAAATGTACTGTTTGGTGCTGATCAAATGGACTTCTTCTTTATTTGGAGCCATATTGGATGCTCCTACAAATTATGCTGACCGAATGTCAGTCATATGACCTTTTTCTAGCTTTTGCTTATAGTTGCTATTGAGGTACTAAAATAAACACTATGAATTGTTGCTAATGTGAACTGTACACTGCATCTAATGTACTGGAAAGTGAGACTGACAGTGCTTTTGAAACGGTGAAAGTGCACGTGTTTCGATTTGTAGAGGAATGTGTGTGCAGGCATGCTATGCGTATGTGTGTGTGTGTTTTATGCATGTGTACTGGTGTGTTCCTAAGGGATTAGAGGATGGACTTTCTCATCCGGAGCTACTCTGTGTGTAGAGTGACAAATCATAACAGCAAGGCCATAACAGTTTGACCCCTTGCACCACTCCTGTTCTACTCATTGGATCAGTTTAGCATATTGGAACACACCAGACCCCAGTTACATCATGAAGCTCTCTCTCTCTCTCTCTCTCTTTCTCTCTCTCTCTCTCTCTCTCTCTCACTTTCTCTCTCTCTCTCTCTCTCTTTCTCTCTCATACATACATTGGGGTCCAGAAGTCTGAGAGGCCTCACTGTGGATCCTTATAAAGCATTGTGCAAATGTCTAATAAAACATTAATTATGAAGCTCAATGATACCGGTTTCAACAATAATGTGCTATATTGTTAATATATAATAATGTGCTATATTGTGAATAATAATGTTCAACAACAATTTTATGTGCTATGAAGTCATATAACGTTGCATTATACCACTTTATTTGTGTAATAATGAACATTTATGTACAGTTATAAAGGCTTAAGTCAAGTATTATAAAACAATATGAATGCATTACAGATCTTTATGAATGCACTTGTAATGCATTATAAATACCTGATTCATAGAACGTGTTACTAAACTTAATAGCACATTTGGGAGTGCTCAGAGAAATGTATGTATAAATTAAATGTGTTTTCTGCATAACTCTACGTTTCCATACCTCTGAAACATGATTACACCATCTGCCAAATTCTTAAATGTAACACATGCACTCAGGGAAGGCTTACTGATTCATGGGAACCAAAACAAAAATCCTACTTTGTGTTTGGCATTCAGACCCAAGAAGTATAATTGTAGTATCACTCTTATTTCATTGTTAATGCAGCAAAAACTGAAACAGTTTGACCACTTTAGGGGCATACAGTGACAAAATAGGACAACTCAACTGTTGATATGATATCTTAAGTCCTAACTGTTTACAAATGTCTACAGTTACAGTGATCAAAGATTATGCTATGCTTATTCCTTAAAAAAACAAATTATTCTACAACCATCCATGCTAATACCTAATACACTAGCAATAACTACACAGCACAATAACAAATAGGGACAAACAGGACCTATGCTGCCATGTAAACATGTTACAGCATCACGTTTGTGTAGTAGTTTGTGTGTAGTAGCTTGTGTGTAGTAGTTTGTGTGTTTATGATTCCCATGACTCTCATTTTTTTCAATTATTACAATTACTTGACTCAACCTAATTCTTGTTGTGGCGTAACATCGCTGTGAAATCCAGTGCCTGCAATCATCTCAAATAATTGCCTACTTTGGCCATTATATGATAATTGTGTGGGGCGTATATTTAAAATCTTGACATGCCCAGTGGAAGATGGTATCTAGATAAAACCAGGCCTGATCTATTCACCCCCCATGAAACATTATGAGTGGATTAACACATTTGTCAGAGAGACATTTAACACCATAACTTTACATTTCCCTACCACTGAGCTGGCTCAAAGACCTTACGCAGCACTATGTGCAGCACTGTTCGTTTGAGCATGTGGGTCAGTTTAGGTACATAACCTGTCAGACTGATGTTGTATATACATTTAAAAGATAATATAAGCAGTCTAACAAGAACATTTGGTGAGAAAACGGATTTTACCGGCTGTGTGAACATACCCTTAGTTCCTAGAACTGGAAAACACTAACAAACTATTAGAATCCCCATATGACCTCTAACACAACATAAAAAAATAAATTGTGTTGGACATTTGTTGCTGTTCTTGACCAAATTTGAGAAATTATGGTTTGAACTATAGACCTTGCTCTATTAGTCATAGTTTGCATTAAATTGTAGTGCTATGTCCATTCACTACCTCAACCCACTGGCTTTCGTTTGTCGACAAGAGGAAAACCTGTATTTGGGGCTCAAGTGTGTTGAGCCATGAAAGGGCAATATTTGTGTGCAGGCTTTGCGTTTGCTGGCAGCCTGTATGAAACGGATGCTAATCTGCTTACAAACAGGCTCTTAGAGAAGGATTTTGAGGGACGACGGACAAACAGTCTTGACAGATGAACTCCTTCACTGGCTTGGCCTTGACTTCAGACGGTAAACAGGAAACCTGAGCCTCAGATGTTGCACCTTAGTCTCACGATGTGGTTCTCAGGAGATATTATGCAGGTTATAGGGGTAGCATGGGGGAACAACCTAATACATTTGTTTGTACATGTATTTTTTGCTAAATTATTAAAAGTTTTTGACCAATACTAAATGGAGCTGTAAAGTAAAGGGTTACCATTACAGATAACAAGAAAAGTCTGGTAAGATAATGTAGATAATATTAATTCCATATCAGCCAGTATCAGCTTGATTGCTGTTGTTTAGTTAATTATTTTAAAAAGCTGAAAAAGTTGTTTTAAATTGTTCTAAATGGAGGCTTGATGAAGTAATGAAGTAGTACTTGGGAGGGCTTGGTTGTAAACTGTTAAAACCAACTCCATAGAGTGTAGGCTGTACTTTAGCTAGGTCCTACTGTAAGAGTTGGTTATATGCTCTTAAACAGTGCTGCTAAGCATGTGTGAAATCTGATAAATACGTATGTTAAAAGTCTCATAGCATGGAAAGATGTATTTACATTGTGTTTGCATAAGGAGGGTTTGGTGCACAGACCTGACACTGTTGTCTCCTCCTTACAATACAAATCACATGTCTGCAAAAGTGGGTTATAAATTGGCCAGTGCCTATTCCTACTCCTAGATTGTTCTTGAAGGAAAGAGGGGCAGTCCCACTTTTTTGGCATCACAACTCCAACCACAACCTATGAGTTGCAGCCATGCTGTGTAATTTCATTCACTCTTTACAACATGAAGATCATCTTAAACTGAAAGTTTCATAGTAAGCTAACAATGGTAATGTACCTTGTGTTGGTGTTTAGATTAAAAACAAGTTGGTGATATTGGCAATGTTAGCTGTAGGTAACTAGCATAGCTAACTAAATAGTCTAAAGACCTACTTGACTTATTACATAGGGCTTGTTTTTACTTTTTCTGCTGGTGTCTATTTTGACATGTTAGTTTTGTATAAGCCATTGTGGTGTCTCCGTGTAAACCAGCCAATGAGAGCAGAGCTCATCAAACTTTTCATCAGTTCACCAAAAAAAGGAAAACAATGTCAAACTGTAGAGTTACGAATGGGCATGTAAAATCCCTTCTATGTGACTCTGGCAATTCACAATGCTGAATAAATGCATTCTATGGCATCTTTAGATTCAGAGATTGTTGCTATGGAAATTTAGGAAAGTGATCTATTTAAGTGATCTACACACATTGTGTTACATTTTACAATGCACCTAACACTCCCCTAACTCCATTGAACACAAAATTGCCTCCACAGGATCCAAAGGATCCAATTAACCTATGTCATTACAGTAATAAGCTGTAAATCAGTTTGGCTTGGGATGTTTCAAACTAATACAAAATGCCCACTGGTATTTTTTTCAATCTGGCTGCCAACAAAAAAAAGCAGCTTGAGCATTCAAGTCAACCCCATCATGCTCTCCACTTTTGACCAAAGTAATAATGAGACACATTGTTGCCAACATCAATATCAGGGAGAAATCCGAGTTGTTTCAAACCATTGATTTGTGTGCACTTCCGCAGTAGCGAAAATTTTGGCAGCCGAACAATTGCCGCATTGAGGTGCATAAGAACCTCTTGGGGCACGGAGAGGTCAAAAAGTCAGGCCGCCGCCGTCTGCCTTTCCCAGGGCCAAGTTTTATCAGAATAGGGCATCACAACAGCCTGCGAGAATGTGAAGACCACTCTGTTAATGAAGCAGCTACTGACTTCTGATTTAGCATCATTATTAACAGCTATAAGCCGTCCTTAGACTTTTGGAGGAAAGAAAGATGAAAATGAAGTTTATACCAATAAAATAAAGTATTTCAAAACTTTACTTGAGCTTACATTATTTAAAGATCATTGCATTAAACTTATTGTGAATATGAAGTTAGAAATTGTAAATAGTAGCTACAGCGCTTATAGCTTACATGTGGAAAGGCAATATCACAATATGTGATACATCACAGTACAACTTTTTTAAATATTCATGACATTAAAGTTTAATTTAATGTAGAACACTGACCAACTGCATGCACTCTATAACAGGTCAGTTGTAGACCGAATGTAAACTGGTGCTGGACTGATATATTGCATGGCTGGCCTGCCACACCAGCATTGGAAACTGGAAGTTCCTATGTGCAACTATGTTTTCTACCACTATGTAAAAGAAACAGAAGTCTACATTTGTTGTTGGCCTATATTTAACCATCAGATATGCCATTACATTGTAATCCAAGATTCAGTCCATTTTGTAAGACCAATTTCATTGTATCACGCTTTTAGGAGAGCCAATAAAAGTTTTTTTGCTTCAGCATTAAAGGATATATAGAGCATTAAGGATTATATATATTTTGAATATATTTATTCAGAACAGCTCTCATAACTTAAGGCAAGATTAAAAACTCCTGTGAACTGAATGCTTCCTGGGGTCATTATTTAGTCGATTGTGCAGTAGATATTTAGTGGAAGAACCACTGGAACTGGATGAAGCTCACAGACAAAGAAGGCTCCACCACTGTAATACTCAATTTTACAGTCTCACCAGGAAAGTTCTGGCAGGTTCTTTAAGTGCTTTGATGGCTCTTTTCCTCATTCTTTAATTCACTGAAGTCTCTTTCTAACAACCTCTGCGTCTTGGCTTATTTATAACTCCAGAGAAGAATCATTTTCCCCATGACTGCCTCTGCAAGTGAGGCCAAAAATGTGTTTCATTTCCAAAAGGTCCCCCACCCACCCTTTACGTATCTTCATAAATCGGAATGAAGCGGTGCAAAAAGCTAACCAAGCCTTTTTCTGTGATGGTTTGATTTGGAGGCAGTACTGTCTTTTAACTGCCTTCTTTTGGATAAGCAGTGCTATGGACAGAACCACTGCATATTGTCTGGGAAAAATCTGGATCTGAATTTGACACCATGTTCTTGGTCAGCAGATTTGCCTTGAGGTCTGATGTCCGGATCATGTTTCACCTTGTTAAAAAAGGTGTAATCAAGGATTACTTTTAAATTATTTATTTATTTTTTTGCATGGAATGACATTCACGATCACAAGTAGTTCAAATTGTCTACATGGATGTCTACATTTTACCATCAGATACACTTCCATTGTTATCATGGTTCCCATTGGACTAGAAAATATAATACAATTATTTATGTAAATATGACAGATAGAAATAAACCGGTCAAAATGACAAAGCTGATTTTATGTCATAATGTCCATCAAACTTTCTGAACCATGCTGTTCTCCATTCTGTCCAGGCCCATTCGTTTTGTTCATCTCTTGTTTTTATCTCTCTTTGTCTGAGACTCCCAGTGTTCCATGGTTTTACTTGACACAAATGAGAATGTAATCCCCTTAAGAGCCTCCAGTGGCTCTCTGCTTTTATGAAATAGAGTAATAAATAAAGTAATAACATATTTTGTGTGCAGTCAAATGTATAAAATGAGTAATTTATCATCATTAGCTATGAAAAAAGGTTTGGGTTATAAAGTAAGGCTGAGGTAGGTTTGAAGTCATAATCAAACATACTTCAGCCTTACTTTACAACCCAAACAATTTTTCATAGCTAATGATTTTGAGCACATGAAGAGATGGTAAAACACATGCATGTGTCTGAACAGCATCATTAACAGAGATTACTCTGCAGAGACACTTTTTAGTCTTGTTCATTTAGACCTCTTTCGCCAAGTTGGCCCAAGTTCATTTTAGAGCCATATGAAATCAACCTGGCCCCCCTTATTTGGTGTGCAGAGTTTGGATGGAAGCATTCTCACTTGCTTTGCTGAGCCATGCTAGCAGAGCACTCATACTATCTAGATATAGTTATGAATAACCTTTATAAAGGAAGTTTTACTGATTTTGTGGGTTTGATATTTGCTGTGATGGGTCTGATAGTATTTGCAGGTTGCAAGCTGAATGAAATATGATAACTGTGCAGGTATTTGCAAAGTTATTAAAAACCAATTATGCCTTGTATTTGATTATTCCACTAGTTCCTTGTGCAATGCCACAAAACACTATTTTTTGTTTCCTAAAGAACCGATCCTGGAGGAATCCTTGTCCTGCACATTTTAGTTTGTTAGTTTTCCTGCCAAAACATGCCCACTTGGATGATCCCTTCAGTACCCTTAATAGAATCTATCTATCTATCTATCTATCTATCTATCTATCTATCTATCTATCTATCTATCTATCTATCTATCTATCTATCTATCTATCTATCTATCTATCTATCTGTCTGCATATCTACATATCTCAAATAAGTAACACAACTTCTGTAAGGTGAATGGGAATGAATGTAGTTGTTATTCTCAGGAGACTGGAGGTCTGGCTCACTCTTCAAATGGCATGGCGTTAGTTGGGGAATGCGCAATTACGGTGCACAGGCCTTTGATCCCTCTTTTTCCATCAGGCCTAAATTGTCCTCACATTGAGCGCTGCAGTGTATCCTTGGGCACTCTCTGTGTGCTCGCTCTCTTTCATGTACACCCCTCTGGAACTCAAACCATCCCCAGTCTGAAAACTGAGCTTTTCCCTGGCCATGCTCCAATGCTGGAGTGAGCCCCTCTTTTGTTGTCATGTGTGTGTGCGCGCAAGTACACTGGAATAAGTGGGAGGCATAGTTACAGGGATTTTTAGTTAAATATGTGTGGGGGAGAATGCGTGAAACATCAGTTAGAACCTTTGATTTGTCTGTGTTTAAACGTCCAGCACATCCGTTTTTTTAGTTGTTTACAACATATAAATAAAGCAGGTTGTTACTTTCTGATAAACAAGCAAACAAATGCAGATAATCCACAATAACCTAAAATAAAAATCTTCTAAAACCTAGTTTCCAAAGCAATTATGATAGTATGTGAAATTCCAATATAAACAGAATGAAAACAGTATTTTTAAATATATGCTAATTTGCTAACTTGGTACACTAAACTGCAAAATGGGGATTTTTGGGCTTGCTTTTCGGTGGAATGTTCCTAACCACTAACTGTTTGGATACAGGTCAAAGTGAATTTACTACTCACTGATTTCTGTTTTTATTTACATTTCACATGCTGCCCGAACTTTTTAGAAATTTGATTTTTACATATGTACATACAAGTAAAGAATCTGTAAAGTTACAATTTTCTTATGACAGTGATGATTTATTATAAAGTTGACCCTATATTGCCCTTCATGTTTTTTCTTAGTGCATGTGTTTTTGTATATTTCTTTTAAGTGCACTGTTTTCACCTGGATTCATTTCATATGCTCCCTTATGTTTATCTGTACCTCAACTAATAGCCTCTGTGGGATGAGCCTAGGAATTTTATTGAGGTTTCTCCACCATCCAATACTGTATCTATTTATATTTATTCCCCCTCTTCCTAATCATAAGTGACAGGCATTGTTTCCATTTGCCCCATTTTCCTGTAGAATCACTGTTGTTTGTTGTTTGCACAATGTGAACACAATATAAGTATATATATATATATATATATATATATATATATATATATATATATATATATATATATATATATATATATATATATATATATATATATATATATATATTTACAAAAACAATTATAATAATTGTTTTTACTGGCCTAGCTTTTTTAAATTATATATATAATATAATAAAACTAGCTTAAACAGTTAGTAAATGTTTGGCAAATTGGAATGTCAGGAAGTTAAAAGAAATCTGAAGAGTTTGTCTAGCACATATGCTGTATATAATATGAACTGAATTGTTGTAAAAACATCAAAGAGCTCGATTCTTCTGACTGATAAGCACTAGCCATAAGGAAAAAACACAAGGAAGGAGCAGTGTTTACAGGCAGCCTGGATCAATAACCAAGAACCCAATGTGCTTTGTTTTCAGTGCTGACTCATAGGCCAGATTGCTTCACCAGTCTTTTTTTTTTTTTTTTACATTTAACTGCCAGAAACAATAAACTACAACAGTGAAAACCATCCCCAGCCAGAACTGTAAATAATGTGGCTGTCATGTGTACTTCTAAGATGATCGAAGTGTGTACACTCATCATTAAAAGAATAGTTGCACAAATGGTTTCAGCCAGTGGGAACCCCAGTCAGGAATGAATTCGGAGGGTATGTTTGACATTGTGAAACAATGAGTTGAGCTTCACGCTCTGCCATGCATGTTACATAACCCAGGACAGGCTTTATTGCTGTATCTGACTGCCAATTCAGAGCCATGATCGCCGACATTCAGCAAAGCAATGATGCCCTCCATCAGTGATCCTGTTAGTGCTAGCACCATTGGCAGACTGTTATGATGGTCATTTCAGTGACTAGTTTCGCTTTTGTCTTGGTGGAGACAACCAACGAATCCATGTGTGGAAGCACCATGATCACTGCCTAGATGAATGATCTGTTGTAATGCAACACACATCCAGAAGGCCTGGTCTTACTCCATCTCCACCCCTACAGCAAAATCGGGAGGAACTGTGTAAGACTATTCAAGTTGCATGGGATATTTTATTGGAGGAAACCATTAGAAACCTCCACAACTCAAGACATATGCATGTCAAGCTATGCATGTTGTGCTAAGAAACATGGCAGCTCGACCACATATTAAGAGACACTATGTGTAGCTCACTAAATATTGCCCAGATCTCTTGCAACACATAGCACAAGAATAAGTGTCTGCAGGTACTGGTGGATGTATTTACAGCTTATCGCAACATGTAAACTTTAAATAATATTGTATTATGACTCGTGTATGTCTTTGGTGATTCCCACCCCTTCTGGGTTATTTTCTATAGACTACTTAACTATCAATTAAGCACAGTGTGGCACCACCACTGAACCTTGTGTTTGAAGGAGATAGGAGCATGGCAAGAACTCCCAGAACGCCCTTTTAAAGCTCTTTAAAGCCCCTTTAAAGCCATTTTCCCCGTCTAGTTGACTAAGCAATGCTCAGAGGAAATTTCTCTTAATCCACTGTTGTACAGATGGAGCTCCTAATGGTTTACTGTCATTTAAACTGTAGAGTAATGTAACATGATCTGGCCTGTCAAAATAATAACAGATTGAGCTCAAAGAGACATAAACATTTTCATGCCATCCACCTGAATGCTTACATTTTCATATAAGAGGAAAAAAGTGCACAGACACTTGCGCTGTGCTTATATTGATGAAAATATTGGCTTGCATTGATCACTTGTTTCTTCATAAATACAAACACTATGGGTGTAATTGATTGAACTTTTCAAATGAAAGGCTATTTGTTGTAAATTTATCAATATTCAGCCAGAGAGAGAGATATTTAAATTGCAAGAACTTATAATATCTAATAGTGCTTGGAATAATACTTGGAATAATAATGCCTGGCATAAGCCTTTTTATTGCTTGCATAACATGTAAATAATGTTAGGTTACTGCGTTCAGGAGAATGTTGTAAACATGAATGTGGCAAAGCACTAAAAGAAGGGCCTGTAATACATTCGGTACAAGACCAAGGCCCACCACAACTGCTGTTAACAACTTCGCAAAAGGAAATGGCTCTCTTTGAAGCACATTTAAGCATTTTTGTATATGTTTAAAAAACATACATTTTTATTGTTGTGTCCTGCTGCGGCCTTGTTCGGCCATGAACATACAAGAAACATGGTTATGCAGAGTGCTCCCAAGCGGAAACTGGTGGGTATGGAGAGTCCCAGTAAAAGAGACTAGAACTTATAACAACTTTACATAAGTTGTTCTTCTTGTTTAATAACAGACTTATTAATATCTAACTAGTAACCGAACAAATGTGACTTCTTTGGGTGGCTAAGTAGGTAACTTTCAGAACTGGAAAAAATTTGGTTTGTTTACCACGGATGAATTATTAGTCAAGCTCTTTGGAATAGTGAGGTTTCTCATTCGGGCCTAATAAGGTTGGACAAAGCAAGGTAGGCCAAATGCGGATTAATTAAAACAAGCATGAGATACCTGTGCTAATATCTTGATTATGCAAATTTATTCATGAAGACATCAGCCAAATGTTTCAGTTAGGAAAAATGCACAGCCAAAGTTAAAAACATAAAAAGTAATAACACTATTTTGGGAATTCCTTGAAAAAAAAATGGATTTATAAAAACATTTTCATGCTTTTCCAGTTCTGTGAAGAAAATATAATAATGCATACATGACAATGCAGATTATTTTGAGTAACTTGCGTCTTGTTACACACCTAGCTTATAGCACACTTGAGATTCACTTTTATAGTGCATATCGTCGCTGTCCAATGAAAAACATGTTTCTCCATTTTTGTTGATTTTTACTTTTATGCCTCATTTGATTACATGAGTTGCTCTTTACACTGTGTGGGAATTTCATGAAGAACGGACCAACAGAAATGGCCCCAAACTGCTTGGAAAGACGTCTGGTTCCATTGACTTACATTCAAATTAAATGAGGTTTTTGGCCTCTCCTGTAAAGTTGCCATTTTGGAGATACCTGTTTTTCTTTGGACAGCGACGATATAGTGCACTATAAAATAAAATAATGTAGTAAAGAATTTCAACTTTATTGTGTTAAACTAGTTGTCACATCACTGTAATGTGATACTTTATACCACATTACCCCCAAACCTGATATGAGATAGCCTGGGGTGTAGCACCAGGGGACTGGGGTTAATTGCTGCTGTCAGCTCACTTCCTGAGCTGAACAATCCAACTATAAAAGATACACAAAGGCAGCTGCAATTTTTGACAACATTACCATAGTTAGCTACAATCAAATGTCTGCATTCACTTATTCTAAAGGAATTGTAGCAGGGAACATTAACTTGTCTAACTTGTCTATAAGTTCATTCAAATCGGAAAAGTGGAAAAGTGCCTTGCCCAAACCCAAAGGGCTTTTTCTACTTTCCCTGCACTCTTTTGCTTGTGTTCAAATGTTTGAAATGTTTGAAATATGAAACGCAACAAGACAGCATTGCACCTATTGATGTATTTAATATCAAAATGTGCTATGTGCCTTCAAATCATTAGAACAAAAAGGTAACTGGTCCAGTTTTCTGAAATTTGGAAACTTGAGCCAAAAGCAGCATTTTCTTTGTAGCAGCTCTCAATGCGCTATCTGAAAAGCTCTCACTCTGCCAGAAAACAGTATGTTAGATCTCAGCTGTCGTGGGTTGTTAAGCGGCTGGTGGAATTTGATTGATGTGGTGGCGGCAGCAGCAGTGCTCATGGGCCTGCGATGAAACCACCTTCCTCTGTTTCCCTCCCATGCCCAGCTGCCAGACCCGCCAGGGAGGTATGACCTTGACCCACAAAACCCAAAAACGAAATGTTATTTCCCACCTAATAGAAGAGTGCTCTCTATGATGTGCTTGTTTTATGGACATGCCACAAATGTAGTGCTACTAAGACATTTACTGGAAGCAATCTAAACACATCCTAACCTCCATGTTAAATGAATGGCTGTTTGTGCTGTCTTGCAAGAAGGGAATTTACAAGTGCTGTATAGTGTACACTAAAAATGTTATGCAATGATTTCACTTGGTCTGTTACACCAACAGTATTACTTGAACATACTCTTGCCTTTCTGATGACTTGCTTTCTGCAGAATCATTTTCTAAATCTTGTTAAGGTTTCATATTTCATATCAATTAAAATTGATTAAAACTTTTCAAGATAAGAAATTCTTGGATATCTAGAACTGAAGCATTGCAGATCGACACATCTTATTTTATGTCATTGTACATCATTTAAAGGATTCAGGGTGGGGACAAGAGTACACTGCGATGTGCACACCCAGCTGTATAAACTGATGGCACAGTCTGTAAAGTGGGGCGACACAGTGGTGTGGTAGATTTTACAGTTGGTCCGATTCCTGACCAGGGCGTCTGAGGTCCTTTATGTGTGTTTGCATGTTCTCCCCATGTCTGCATGGGTTTCCTCCCACAGGTCAAAGTGCAGTCAGGTGTTTTGGAGATGCTAAATTGCCCCTAGGTGTGAGTGTGAAAATGTGTATTTCTTTGTGTCTGCCCTGAGATGGGTTGGCAGCCTGTCCAGTGAGTTTCCTGCCCGTTGAATGCTGGGATAGCCTCCAGCACCCATCACAACCCAGAGGGACTGATTTAGAAGATCAGACATCCAGATCATTATCAGTGTAAAGTCAAAAGCTTTAGTGGGAGATCTGTTCTACTAGTGGTAACTAATACTACCTCATCTATGATGGGGCCATTACCAGTGATTATTACAGAAGCTGTGTACAGTGAGATGAATGTGAAGAGTGCTTGATGCTTGTTTTGTGGTGATGTAGATTATCAAGACATTACAAGTTACAGTTAAATCTTGTTAAAGAACAATCTGTTCAATGCTGGTTTGCAAACACTGTAGCACAGGGCTGGCAAAACTCAATGTAAAGAGAAACAGCATTTAAACAGAATGTGCAATGTCTGTTGCCGTTTGTTTGCGGATGAATGTCTGATGAAATGCCCGTAAATAATTTTCTGAACAAGGTCTCAGAATGATTTGCCACAGAAGAACCACGTTTAGTTCTTAAAGTCCTTTAAAGGATTCTTTTTTCGATATAAGATCAGAGTTTAAAAAACCTTTGTACAGGCTCCCTAGAACATGTTCAACTACAAGTTCATGGTTAAGTATTAATTAAAGGTTAGGTTAAAAGATTAGAAACCCCCTTGAGAATATTTATTTGTGTTTTAAGTAATATTTTTTATTGTTTTTTTACTGGGTTACAAAAGGTAAACATATACTGCTCCACCGATAAACCACATAGTGTACATGTAGAGAACATGACATGGTGCCTGAGAAAAAGAATAAAAATATGATCAGAAAAAAGTATCAGGATTACAAAGAAAGGCTCTGACCTATAACACACATCACCATGTCTACATATAACCATGCGGGAGCCAAAATCTTCCAGAATTTAGCAGATTTTTGATTATCATATGGTAAATTTTCCAAAGTGAGTAGCTTTGCTGGTCTGTATGAGCCACGTCTTCACTGTGGGCACATCCCAGGAAATTTAATACAAATATATTATCTGCATCTAATCTCAGATTTATCAGATTTATCATGTTAAATTCTTTATTAAATATCTTTTGTATTATTTTATGAACCCCTTTCCAATAAACTTATGATTTACTGAGCCTACACACACCTCATATTTAAAGCACAAGTTTTCTGATGATGTTCAGGGGTTACATACATTCGATAAATTAATAAAAAAAGGTCTGTTCTTGTAAAGTAATAGAGGTGCACCTGGGGAAGACACGACCACATATATGATGCCACTCATCGTCACTGAAGGATCGTCCATCGTCCTCAAATGCCAGCACTTGAGCTTCAATAGCCCTCAGGGATTCAAAAAAATGAGCCTAATTTGTAGGTATTTATAAATATAAAACTTGTTTGATATACCAAAATCTGATCGAATTATCTAAAAAGGGTATCTACAAACAGCTGTGAACACTTTTTATACCATTTTAGATACCCACACTAGCAGGCCGATGTCCCTTCTCTGTGGTGGGAGGTCTGGATTAAGGGCAAAAGGAGACCATAGGGGCCGACGTTTTGGGATACTTAGGTACTTCCTAATATCTCTCCAAACCAGAGTGTTGGATTTTACAAAGATGTTAGATGTGGGTTGTATCTTTTGGAAATTATGCACATACAGAAGAGAGCCCAGCAAACATGGCTGCCATGCAAAAGACTGCATTCCAGTCCATAACGAATCAGATCTACTTTCAGTCCAACTCATCATGTGTGTCAGCTCTTTGGACTTGAGAAATCAAGTTCAAATCCAATGATCTTCTGCTCCAACTGTCAGGCCTGATTGAAATTTATTCTGATAGATTTAGCCAACGGTTCTATTACTAAAATGAACAATAACAGTGAGAGAGGGCAGCCCTGATGACAACCTCTGCCCACTGGAAACTTATCAGACAGGAGGCCACAGGGTTGGAATATAAGAGCTTAATAAGATTGGTAAAATTGTACCCTAAATTATACTTTTCCAAAACAGTGAATAAAAACGTCCACTCCACCCGGTCGAATGCCTTTTCAGCATCCAAATACATAATAACTGCAGGAGTTCTCGAGAACATTTGTTTTAAGAGTCTAGATCAAAGTTCTACTAAGCAGTTCTCTGTTTCTGTTAAGCCTGCAGGAAAACAGCCTCTTGTGGAAACAGATTTTCATGACTTTTTTTTTTCTTTTACACACATTGCCTAAGAAATATGCAATAACGGGAAGACAAAGCGAGGCGCTTGCTAAAAAGAAACTGGTGCCAAGACTGGTGCCAGCGAGAGGTTGGCTGTCTGCCTTGTTAAGCCACAGATCAGTGTCTTTAATTGGCAGACCAAACAGAATAACTTTTTCATAATCTGAATTTACACAGCCTTTGGTGAGGCCCTAACATGCTGACAGTGCATGTTAGCAGGCAAGTAGAAGTGTCTCCTTCTCTTTGTTAAGAAGAAGCAGAGGGATTTGGAAGCACAATGTATCCATTGTTAGAACAAGGGCCTTATAGTAAACAATACTGGATAAGGTTGGACAAGAGGAGAGGTCCTTCAGCCTTGGGCTGCATATTCGTTTGTGGAGATGGTGTTTAAATGTTATTATCTTGTGAAATGGTGATATACGAGGCCCCTCTTGGCCTTGTTTCCTCTCAAGGGCATGCCGACACCCAGCTCATTAATTTTAATTTATTTGCTAGTGGTATGTTTGTGTGTATAAGAGAGTGTGAGGGTGTACAAGCGTAACTGGGGGTGGGGTGGGGGTGCCGATGTGTCTTTGAGACACTTGATCTCCTCTTAGACGATTGATACTTAGTGGAAGGTCACTACTCCCTGTGGAGCGACCCTGCTTCTTCCCTTGACCTATATCAGAAGGTTGGCACTGCCTAAAACATCTGTCGTGCTGTAGGGAAGGAAGTCATAACCAACAAACTCCAAGGTGAGCACGGCTCTCTCAATCTTTTCTACTTAAAAACAACTTTGCAACTTTTCTCTAGGACTTTAGTCCACTTCAGTGTTTCCCTGAGGTGACTGTGGAAGTAAGAATGATGCGGTTTTGTTGGTTTTAGCATCTGCTCTACAAAATGATGATATCATGAACCACAGACGCTGCTGAGAGTAGACCTTAAAACAAATACAATACCCCCAAAAAAACAAAAAAACACATTTGTTCACCTTCACAAACCATTTCACAAATGAAAATACTGAAGTGTGATACAGTGTGATGTACCACTATGCCAACAAACTACAGGTTAAACCAATTGCTTTCATTGAACCAAAAGTTTGTTCACTTGAAGTTCACCAAACATTACTAGACCTGGATCCAGGTTCTATGGACAGAAAAAGAACAATAGAGGTTTCTTTTGGCTAAGAAGCAGAAAAGAACCTAAAAACAAAACACTTGTTCACCTTCACAAACCAAAGCTGTGGGACCTCCAATTTTCTTCTAAAAAGGTCGTTTGTATCCTTCGCACATGTGTGATGTATATAGTACAGATCATTGCTAATCATGTCACTTGAATTCACCAAACCTTAATAGACCGGATACAGGTTTTACAGAAAAAACAATGTTTTGGCTAAGAACCTCTGCCAGGAATCAATTTTCTTCTAAAGGTCATGTGTATATTAGTAAGAGCTTCTAGCAGTACAGTGGTGCAACACATACCTCAAAAACGAAATACTAAAACTAATACTAAACTAAAAAATCTAAATCCTTTGACCAACAACTGAACCTGCGACATTAACTGAGGAGGAAACACAATATGCAAAATATGTAATACGTATGTACTTTGATTACAATAACGCCTCTTTTGATTAGAATCATGTATACACCTATATTGACTCAGACATCTGTTTCATCCATTAGGGCTGCTACCTCCATGGTTCAGATTAATTTGTCTGACTCACTGACTTTGTGATGAGTTTCTATCTTATTGAATGTTCTTTCTTTTTCTCTGACTGAGGGGGAATGTTTGTGCACATATGTCGGTTCTGCAGCTTTGCCATGATGAATGTGTATGTCTTAGGTTAGCAGCATTTTCTCCAGAGGAGTGTGATGGGTGGTGTAATAAACCTCTCCAGAGTCCACAGAGGACTTCTGCGCTAGGGCACATTGCATTATGGGTGCATTTAACAATAGTAGGTATATAAAATAGTGCTCATGGCCATGGAAGTGGAATCTTATGTTAGAGATGGCAGACAGATATCGGTCTAATTGGTCCATCTGTAACAATTTTGAAATAGCACACACTGTAACCACTATTATAACATCATATAATCAAAATGCAATCTCCCAAAACAAACATTAACAGCAGAATGGGACACACTGATTAGCTCAGTAATTTTGAATGTAGCACTACATTTACATTTACATTTACATTTACATTTAAGGCATTTAACAGACGCTCTTATCCAGAGCAACTTACAACTGTTCTCAGTGTTCCAATAGAAAATATTCCAGCTAGTATAAGAAAGTTAGAGCCTAAAACTTACCATGAGCTCAGACAATGCCCAAACCAGGGGCCAGTCCTGATACCTAGAGATCAATACACAGACATATATAAAGCAAGAGTGCACTACCTGGCAACCCCAGCCCAGTGCTCATACATATAGAGAAGAAAGGTCATTATATGTACAACACAAGTACATACACATATAACTTATATAACTTATATTGTACTAGTGCTCACTCACTTAAATGCATTACGAAGAGATGGGTTTGATATAGGATATATAGGTTTAGGGTATGGGTTTGGTTACCTATCCAGATGCATAACATAATGCATAATCCTGTTTCAGTATGCCAAAGTGAGGTCTGTACTGACATGGTTTGACAAGTTTGTTTTAAAGGAACTACAGAGGCCTACACAGAGCTCAGATCTCACCCCTACTTAACACTATTGGGGTGAATAGGAACATGAATTGTGAGCCAGGCTTTCTCAACCAACTTCTCAACCAACTGACCGCCCAAATGCTCTTTTGTCTGACACACATTTCCATGATCTTTAGGAAAACTGATAGTTTTGGATAATAACTAAAATGTTGATATTTGTGTTGAAGACATCACAGCCCAGGTTAATATCACCACTACTGTAAAATAAAAATCTCCTACAGGAAATAATTTTGCAACAAAATGCTCCGATAGCCTTTATTTATTTCCCTATGATTGAAATATGCTAAATGTTTGAAATCACACAGAATTTCCCATTAAAAAGACTAAACAATACAAATGGACTTAACTGGACAATATGCCCAGAAAAAATAGAACTCAGCTAACAGGAAAACAAAGAAGTCTTTTAAAACAGACGCTGTGGCAAAACAATGCATATAAATGGGTGTGTCTGCTGCTGAAGTGACAGAAGACAGATCGGTGTAGTGGAGGAATATGAGAAGCTCCAGCTTTCTTTTCAGAAACACGTTGAGGCAGAGCACCTGCCATCTGCTTGGGAAGCAACTACTTTGAAGGTCCCCTGAGATCGATCTCCATTAAGCGCTCAGTGCCAGCCCAGCTGGCCTTGGCCTTTAAATCTCATCTATCCTCTGTAGGGGATATGTGCATCTCCTATCATGTCAATCCAAATGTAATTCAGTTTGCAATAACTATCAGAATTACTGACCTGCACACACAGAACCACACACCACTGTGACCTGCTTAACCTGATCAGGGCAGGAAAGAGTGAGACTGTGTGTTTGCATATGAAGGCCTGAGAGTTCTCACCATGTTCTTCCTTTTCTCTACCCCCCACACTGACAAATATTTAGAAACAAAATCTTTTTTGCAAAATATTTACAAACACTGGTGAAGACTTGCCGTGATTTGTCATGCAGTACAAATCCCACGAACAGACCAGGTAAAGGAGCCTTAATAATATGTGTAGTAATGACTGTCGGGAAACAGAGGATAGTTTATTTCCTCGTGCTTTTTTAAAGGCAGCAACCAAAAGACCTCATCATGCAAGGCCGTGCCAGTAGTCTGTTCTGATTACACAGTTCTCGGTAGCCGGAGACCACCTTTCATTTATTTAATTTCATAATAGCTATTAAGTGCAAGTTATCCATTTATTCTGGAAAAAAAAACTCTCCAGCTTAAAGAAATCTCAAGGGGTATTTTTTCAACTCTCCAAAGTTAAGTCTTACAAACTGGTTATAGTTTCTGCTTCAGGATTCTAGTACTCCCTAACTAATTCAGGGATGCTGAGATCTGGGACCGGAGGTTACTCTTCTGAGGGCTTCTTTGTTGTGCAAATGTGCAAGTTGCCTTCCTTTTCCTGCACCTTTTCAGGTCTTTTTTCTTTGCCCTGTAAAGGGAGACAATATTTTGAATAACAGTCAAATAGCCTTTCATATCAAACTGACCATGTTTATATTCAAAATGAACCAGACCCCCTGATAGAAGTCTGGCTTCGTGGAATTCTTGCTCCAAACAAATTGGTTTACAACACCCAGGAAGTTGCGGGGTCAAAAGGGCTATCTATAGTAGAAAAGCAAGCTGTTATAAAGCTGGTAAAAAACCAAACAAAGCCATTGCACAAGCACAGGCCAAAGCAAATACAACAATTTGCAGTGTCCTAAAAAAGAAAGGAAGCAGTGGTGTATTATGTCAGACTGGTCAGCCAAGGAAACCAACGGAAACGAGGCAATGATCCAAACTGCCAACACAACTGCATCAGGGGGTGGGAGTCAATCACTAATTTTATGTTTTTATTTATTTATTTATCTAACTAGTGGAATATCCAAATCTATTGCACACAACTGTTATCATTTTATAATTGCTTTTCATAAATATATTGCACACAAATTGCACAGAAATGTTTAATGCAACCATATGAAGCCATGTGTACATTAGGTGTTTAAGTATATACTTCGTATAGTGAAGTATTTAAAGGGGTTGACCACAGTAGAACATCTCAGAGGACATTTTTATACTGTAACTATTGATGTGGTGTTCAAATCAAAAAACTAAACTACTACCCGGGTATCTATCTCTCTCTTCCCCTGCTCTCTTTTTCCCTTCTCGTCTTTGAGGAGTCCAGTCCTAATTGTGTTGTTGTTTACTAAATAACTGGTCATTCTTTCCAAACATCCAAATCTGGTAGGGGTTGGAGTCTTTATGAAACACAGATGGGTCCACCTCAGGCCACAACCTAAACAGAGAGACCTGCACAGGACCAGCCAGTGTATCAGAAATGGTCTCTCAAAACTAAGACTGCACTTGACTCCACATATACTTATGCTTTAGCTTCAGCCCAAATACATTGTCACTTGTGATTTCATTATGTTTCCGTGTGTTATTTGATACAGAGGTCGGTTTGTATCGCGCAATAGAATTGTTTGATGACCCTGTATATCTGATAACAGGATCACCTGACTAAACACTGGTAACAAAAGGGATCACTGTACTGTGTGCTGCTGAAACTTCTTTTTGAGCGAGGGCCAAAAACTTTTAAAACAGTGTTCAAACATTATTCAGTTTACTTTTTGTTTTGACTTTCCAAAAGCTTTGTATCCAATGAAGAGCGTTTGAGTCAATTAATTAAAAAAAAATAATAAATAAATATATATATATATATATATATATATATATATATATATATATATATATATATATATATATATATATATGTTATAGGCTATATAATATCTATTGCCTAATAAACACAGAGACAAAACACTAACATATCATAAAGTGTGGGACACTTTTCATGGACATTTGACCTTACTGTTATATAACTATGCACAGGCAATGTCTCTTAGTTTTATGTATGTTAAGCAAGTTTTTAATACTGCAGTGGAGAGTGTTGTAGGGGGTCACCAGCAGTAAATTTCAGAGCAGAATGACAGATTGAGTCTAGTGGTTTTAAGGCACTGGCGAAGGCATGTCTGTAAACTACTTAACTGTCGTCCAGGACTGATAGTATAGTTGCCTAAATGTTTTTTTCCTGGCATACCTAAGCAGACAAGATTTATTTTTCTAAAGCAATTTAAGCCTCTGTCTGCACTTACTGACTAGCTTACAGATTAAAGTGAGATTTAAGTGAGATTTAAGTTTGTCATCCCGCCAAATGCCAAGATTCTTATATTCTGTTACTTGCTTACTGCTAGATCCTGTCAGGATAGTAATAGTTAGAATAGTAATATAGTATTTAAAAATATAAAAATTACGCCACACTGAAATCATATATTTTTCATATATAAATATATATATATATATATATATATATTTGTATAAAATATTTATAGATCTGGGAAACAGCATACAACATTTTTTCCTGTCGTTTATTACTAAAGTGTGCTTGTACAGAGCATTCGATAGGATGCAAGATGTAAACACTGCAGTTTTTCTAATGCTGGATGTGCAGATTCAGCTGAATCAATATAAAATCATGTCATCGGAATACATACTTTGCAGTCTGAGGTGAAAGTGGCAAGACTGGACTTTGTCCCTCCCCAAAATGATACTGCAGTGGGGGCGTAACTTTATTTTAAAAATGTGACACTGAGAGTAAATTAGTGCATTTTCACCTTCAGAGCTTCTAGTTTTACTGGCTTTGGGTCAGTAACGAGAGCACAATGAGGCAACAATAGTGGACTTAGTGGGCTCTATCTATCTATCTATCTATCTATCTATCTATCTATCTATCTATCTATCTATCTATCTATCTATCTATCTATCTATCTATCTATCAGAAAGCACTCTGAAATGACCAGCCATGTCACAAACTACAGGCTGCTGCCCTAAGTAGTGTGTAAAGAATAGTGCACTACCGTTAGAACTGCTTACAGTAGTGTATAAAGCACCTGAGTGTGTTGTTTGGGACAAAGCCTTGTTTAACATTAATATTAGTGTTTTGGTTTTGCAGAGCTTAAACTCATTTATTTATTTTTTTTAGCATAATGCCAACAAAAAGATAGCAGTGATAGAGAAACAGGAGAAGAGGAAGATACAGGCCCTTATGTGCGGCAACATAGTGATATCAGTTTTTAAGCATTTCTGTGCTTGTTAATCAGCAGTTTAAAATCTTTGATGCTTTGATGTGTCACCAAACCATAAACATGTATTTACATATGTATTTAATATGTAGCTTTTATATTAGTTAAGTCCAGTAGCGATACTTTATTATTTTTACAGTGACTGTTTGTGGTGTTTTCTGGAAGGGTAGAGTGTTGTAAACGCATTGATGTTATGCAGGATCATCAAGTGCTTTTGCTACAGTGGAATCAGTGTATAACCAGCAAATATTTTAGAGTATGGGGTGAGATTTGTTTCAAGAGTAGCCCTGCAATGTCAAACTCACTTCTACACCCCTTGATTGAATCTTTTTTCTTTTTTTTATCGTCTATAACATCCATGTATGGCGTTTATTTAGATCATTAAGTATCAAAAATTAAGTATCAAAAAATAAATTCAATTACTGAAAAACGCTTTTATTACAGCTTTTATTGCTGAACTCTCTCGGGGTTGTCTGTCTGCCTGCATTTTATGTGCCTTGTTAAAAAGTAATTCAGGCTTAAACACCCCTTATAACTTCAAGAAGAAAGGGTGGGGCTTGTCTGTTGTAGGGTCAAAAGGTGAACATATATGCCAAACAGTTAAACAGGGTTGAGGTTGGGGGTCTAAGTGTTACGTCTGTCTGCCTGTCCCTGTCCATGTGCTCTTTGTTGTCGTGCCCCATGTGCGTCTGTTTGTTTTGGTCATGTGCCCCTCCTGTCTCCGCCCTTTAGGTCCCATGTTTGTAGCCCCGCCCCTTCCCAGGTGTTCCTAGTTAGTCTTTGTTCATTTATATGGTCTGTTGTCCCCTGTGTTGTTGCTTGGTGTTTTGTGTTCATAGAGTATGTTTAGTTTCTCGTTTGATGTTAGTTTGGAACCATGTTGGATGTTCGTGTTTTGGTTTCTTGTTTAATTATAGTTTGGTTCCATGTTAGTTTGGTTTCTGGTTATATGTTTCAATCCTTGTCTTTTGGTTTGTCATCCTGTTTCCTGTTCCTTTGGTTTGCTTCAGTCTTTGGTTCTGTTTAGTTATTTTGTGTTTCATTAAACCACTTGCATTTACGTCCGGCTTCCTCGACTACCTACCTTTCTGTGACACTAAGGGGTCCCGTACACAGTGCTACCATGTGAGCTGATTCTTAATCTTTTCAAATAAAATAACATGCAGTTCAGTAAAAGTTGGTAGAATATAAATACCACTCAAACTATACAGTCTGCGAGTTTGTAGCTGCTTATCTTGACCATGTAGAAGACTTTTTTTGCAGTACAGAATTAAACCCAATATTTAAAAACCAGTTGTGTTTACATGTGAAATACTGACTTTGTTTCTTTCTCTTTGGTGGTAGATGAGTTTCGAGTATTATCAGAGACTGTTAAAATGGTAACTCTACTAACTATCAGCAAGCACCAACAGATCGCAGCTTAGTTTCCATATATCAACAGTATGGACGGTGGCATACTCTTAAACTTAACACATTTAAAATTAGCATCTACATTCTATATCTATTGCCCTATGTTTAAAAATGTGAGGGAAATTCTGTGTTCTGTGATATGAGTTCAAGGAAGAAATCAACTGCACCTCTACTTGTATCACTTACAAATTGGAAATAAACATTTCTCCATAGTTGGAGAATAGCATCTTCTCACCACCAGCTCTCACTGCTGGAAATACAGTGTGGTGTCCCACTGGGTGTTTTGAATGAGAAAAATAAGAGAGCAAACAAGAACATAAGAAATGAACCATAATCACCAATGGAATGTTTTAATTACAGTAATCAGTGTTTGGATATGTAATTATGCTCGTTATATTCTTTATATAAGCATTGTATGTGTATAGGCCTAGGCTGTCATTAGGTCGAGTGGGTAGTGCTCCAGCTGAAGATGTGGCCTTAGACAAAGAACTACTTTAAACTAAACTAATAAATTTGCATACCACAAAGACAGTAGGTTTATCAAAGAAACCAGTCAAAGTTGTTTGCAGCTACTTTTGCTGGTGGTGTGTTGCAGCTTCAACAGGGCTGGGTGGAGGAATCCTATCCTGTTTTATCAATATACTTTGTTAGGCCTGCTTTCAGTGTGGTAAGTCTGTCATCCTCTGTAAAACAAATGACCATATAGTCAAAAGGTAGGATATTTTCTTTCTTGGCGTTTGGTTACTGTACAAAGCAACAACATGATATTCTATTTTAAATGCACCAATAATAGAAAAAAGCATTACTCAGGCAACTGAAGAGGGGCATACAGAAAGAGAGAGAGACAGACAGATACAACAAGAGAGAGAGATACAGAGACAGAGAGAGAGAAAGAGTAAAATGAGGGAGGGCTGGAGTCGAAGGCCCAGACATGCAAGAACAAGAAAGTAAAGAAAATATCTAATTGGAATCAAATGTGTGGGTGACTGAATTCCACAGAGCATACTGCTTTTCCTTTGAGGGAAAATCGAGAGTGAGGGAGCATTAGAAAATCCCCTCCATAACAAGTCTTTATTTCGGGGTGGTGTGCAAGAGTGGAATGACAGAATGCCAGGGGTGTGGGCCTGAACACACTACAGATTTCCAGAGACACCCTTGTCTGATTACTTAAACCTCAGACATGAGCCTAAGCCTGAGTGAGAAAGTGTGTGTGTGTGAGAGAGAGAGAGAGAGAGAGAGAGAAAGAGAGAGAGAGGGGGGTAGGTAGGTATGTGAATGAGCTATTAAAAGATGACCTTTTACAACAATTAAACAACGTTTTGGAATTAATGGTTGATCAAAAGTCAAAGTTGACATTTTTATTTTCAATCTTCTTTACTGGGGACAGGTAAGCACTGCATACCGGCCAGTCCAGTACCTGCACTCTCTTCTTCCATGCCTTTGTAATGTGTGCCACATGTGGTTTTGCATTGTCTTGTTGAAAAATGCATGGACATCCCTGCCTTTGGATGAGCAGCACATGGTGCTCTAGATCTGTGTACTTCTCTGCATTAATGTTTCCTTCACAGTAACGTAAATGACCTTTGCCACACAAACCCCATACCTTGACAGACCTGGGCTTTTGGATCTGTTGCTCATTGTAGGCTGTGTTTTTTTTTTTTGGTCCGGAGCATACAGCATTCATTTATTCCAAAAAAAATCAGGACTACCGATTTGTCTGACCACAATACACCTTTTTACTGTGTTGACACAGTTGTGTTTTGGACAGTAAAGTTTTATGGCCCTTTGAGAAGGTAACTTTGTATCGTTATCCTTGATAAAGGTTTGCCAACATGTGGTTATATAAGCTATTGTTGAATGATGGTTCATAATGCAGTGCTGTTGGAGGGATCGGAGTTCATGGCTGAACGCACTGAAATTCCTCATTTAATGATTTTATGCACCGTAGACGGGGGAAACATGCAAATCCCTTCCAATCTTTTTTTAAGGAACATCGTTTTTAAACATTTCAATGATTTCAGTGTGTAAATGTAGGGCAAATAAACCATTCAGTTTCTTGAAGTGCCATGAACAAGATCCAGGGCTCCTCTAGATGTTAATAGTACTCCAGAAAGAAAACGTTCTCAGAGGAATTCTTTTTTTTTCGTCATCATGGATGGATCCTTTCTTTTCTTATCTCCTAACAAGCGCCTGTTTCCCAGATGCGGGAGTGAAGGGTGGTCGTCTAAAACTAATGGTGCTGCTTACACGCTGTGGGGCCACCTACATGACAGGAACAGTGTGACCGAGCCGGGGTGTGTTTTGGATTGTTAGAACAGCTTAGTCTTGACTCAGTTAATGGACTCGTGCCATTGCCAGTGGCAAGTTGACCCTGATTTATGTTGTCACTGCACAGTGAAATTAATGGAGCACCAAAAAATGAAACTGCGAAAAGTAAACCTTGTTTCCTTTCAAGGATGGTTTAAACTACGTTTTGGTGTACAGTGTTTTTGGTCTGCAATTCCTCAAGTTACCTTGTTAACTCGCTCACTCTCTCTCCCCTGCACACATATACATGACATGTGCCTGCCTCGTAAAAAATGTAGCAGGCTGAATTCCTCCTGCAGTCATTTGTTTCAATTAGTGTGGAGTACTAATGCGGAGCATATGTATGTGCAGCATAATGAGTTGGCTGAGGAAAATGTCTGGATGCGCGACTCTACAGCCCTCACATTTGGGGACCTATTTTTACAATTTGTCTGTTTGCAGGTGACCTTGCCTACCACATATGACTACCTGTCAAAGTCACACAGAGAACACACCCAGACAATGAGAACAATCACTAGCATCAGTTCACTTCTAGAAATCAAAATGGCCAAAGCATTTTTTCAGTGTCTTTTTCCCTTAAACTGAGATTGGGTAGACAGAAAGCTGCGTCTGAACACCAAATGAGCCAATCAGGCATGATAGTGGCAAGGATAAAGTCCCTAAGATCAAGAGAAAAAAACATACTCTCTGGATAGCAAAAGAAATAAGAATAAAACATTCTTTGGTATCATAATATAAAAAACACATTTGATTCTTTAAAACTGTGTTTTTTTGTCCTCAAATCTGAGTTTTTTGGGGTTTTTTTAGAAGTTGAAGTTGATTTTGCACCGGTGCTGCTTGCAAAGTGGTCCTGAGTTATAAGTTCAGCCCGTTTGGATGAGTCCTGCAATAAGCAATGTCATACATGCACTAAGAAGTGTTGCAAATATACTGTAGAAACTGTGGATTAAAATACTTTAAGCCGTGACTTTCAACTTGTAAGCTGCGGCCCCCAGTGGCAGGATGCTACTTTGTTATGTTTTCAGTGCAAATCAATGTTAAATGTGTTGCTTTTCAATCGCATGGAAATCACCATCATGAATAATTGGTTAAAAGGGTCCCTCAAAGAATTGATCTATAGACTGGGTCATCTACAGGCCCCCTTGGTCACCATATCTCAGGCTAAACCAAGAAAAACAAGCACAAACCAAAACAAACATTTTGGAATCAGTAGCATAAGAAGCAATAACAAGTAGCTACAGCTCTGTGCTGTTTCCCCAGAGGTCTTTTAAATGAAATGTTAAAACCATATACACATAGCATACACATATAAACATAGCAAATATGTACACTGTCAGTTCCAAAACACATTGGGACAGAATGTGAAATACAGTTTAACCTGAATTAATCTGAAAGCAGTACAACAACACAGCAGCAGATGTTTTATCTTATGTGCCCACTACAAAGTTGGTGTTTGCAACAAAGGTTGGGAGAAGAGAAGACTTAACACTGTGTCCCTTAACGACGCTTAGTAACACGTTGGGGACTGAAGACTCAGTGATCCAGTATGAAAGCATACATTTTGTTCTGTTGGAAAAGTCTTCAGCCTTTGTCGTATTCTGAGTATAACACCATAAACATTTTCATAGAGAGACAAGTCTGGACTTCAGGCAGGCAGGTCTAGCACCAGTGCTCTCTGGTTATGCAGCCATGTCATTATAGTGTGCAGAATGTGGCTTGGTGTTGTTATGTGGAAAAGAGCAAGGACAAGATGTGTTCTGTGCTATTGGTGCTTTGACAGATGTGCAGATTACGCGTTAATACTCCCCACACCATTGCAGACGCCGGCTTTTTAACTTTATGCTGGTAACAATGTCCATTATTTGCATAAATAATCTCAAAGTTGGACTCATCCAATAACGCTACGTGTTTTCATCTGTCCATTTCAGATGAGCTCAAGTCGGGGATGTTTCTGGAGATGGTGGACATATTGCTTTTACAGTATACAACTTGCATTTGTAGATGTAGCAGTGGATATATCAGTAGTAGCCGCAGTTTCATCAAAGTATCCCTGAGCCCATTTCCATGTTCTTGAGCCCTATCCATTACAGAAGCAGGAGGGTTTCTAAAGCAGTGCTGTCTGGATGATCAAAGGTCACAGGCATTCAATGTGGTTTTCAGGCCTTGCACTCATTGGCTGAGCAATACTATTTTGAAACCGATATTGTATTTTGAAAATGTGACTGACATCAGCCCATTTTAACATAATAATAATAATAATAATAATAATAATAATAATAATAATAATATAGATAGATAGATAGATAGATAGATAGATACTTTATTGATCCCAGAGGGAAATAATAATAATAATTTATTAATGTATTATTTAATGTATTATTTAACCAGTGCTGTTTAAGTGTTTGCAACAACTAATCCACTCAGTGACTCCAAAGGGTTTATACAGATGCCAACATGAAGACATCCTTATGCAGCAGATACCACAGCATGAGCATTGAAAAAGAATGGGGGCAAACACAAAGGTCGCGGGTGTTTTAACACTTCTCGTAACCGGAGCTTTGGGAAACGCCCTTCCTTTCAATAAAGTTACAAAAAAGAAAAAAATAAATAATACGGTTGGGGGGAAAACCGATGAAATCACTGGCTTGAATGTGACGACAATATCTGTTCTGAAGGATTTAAAGCGCATTTGTAGCCATTGTGGTGTTGTGAAAAACAAAGCTGTTTGTCTGGAAAGCCTCAAGTGCTAAAACTTCTGTGCCTCACTATGAGCCAATGCGTGTCACTGGGGAAGGCAGAGAGTGCTTGTGTCAGTGTGATTTTATTTTATTTTTTGAAGTTTGAAAGAGAACTGTGTGTCTGTGTGTGTAGATTTTCCATGATCAGATACCTCAACAGAAATGTTGAATTCAGGCCATGAGACAGTTTAAAAGGTTCAAATTAACGCTTTATCCAAAGCGATAAAATCACTTCCCATGGCCACTGATGATGTGTCATTTATCTGGACACCCCTCTTATTTACTCACTTCAGGTGTTTCAGCCACAACAGCACCAGTATTTGCTTGATGCCAACATATAATCTGACCCTAAGTTGTTTATGTTGGAAAAGCACAGGGTTATCCAGTCCAGTTCTAACAGCAAGTAATCTTACATCATAATGATTCACACTGGAAATCATTACGTCAACAGACTGCTTTTTTTTCTGAAGATTATTTTATTTAAACTATTACACACATACTGCAGTAGAAAAACCAACATGACAATCCAAATGCTACTTTCCACAGCTTCTACATTGCTGCATCTCTAAATGCAAGGGTATTTTTGTACTTAGCCAACAGAAAAAGACCTATAGTGATTTCCTGGACTCCCAGCCACAGATGACTGTAGCATCATTGGGCAAGTAAAATCCCTTGAAATAATGTAAATCTATACTATTATTATTATTATTATTATTATTATTACATACAGTGGTGTCTAAAAGTCTGAGAATACTGCGATTGTTTTGTTCATTTAGACATTTTGGAACACTTAAAAAAAACATGACACAAAATTATGACAAGCAAAATAAAAAGAAACATTTGTAACACTGACCTTGTTAAGGTAAAATTGACCTTGTTGAGGTGGTCATGTTTTTCCAGTAAAGCTTGTGTTGAGAATACAGGCACTGTAACTTTTCTTGTTGATAAGGAAAACAAGAAAGCAGGATTCAAGAATTAGCTAGGGGAAACCATAACTAAGAAATAACCTTAGAAATCACTAGAACTGTAAAACTTAACACTGACACAGAACTGAACAACCTACAAAACAGCATGTAGTAATATGCCACACTGGACTCATCGCAACAAACAAGGAATAATGTCAAACCTGGAGCAGTAGAAACACAAGGGTTATAACTGCAGGGGCAAACAAGCAAGAAACACTTTGGAACAATTACGGGGCGGGGCAACAGATCAGACACAGGTGAGGGTAAGGAGTGGAGTAAGAGAGGAGAAGGAAAACCAAACCAAAACAGAAGCACATGGCCAGAGACATGAGGGAAGGTAAACAAGAGGGGAAAACAGACACAGGCAACGGAAGGGCTAGACAGGATGTTACAATTACAAGAAGAGGGCCCTAAAAACATTTGTGGAACATCACCCCATGGCTCCTTTTTGGCAGTAAGTATTCTCTTCTTTACTGCTGGTGTTTGATGTCCCTGGGTTTTCCCTCTCACATTGGGAGACAGCTTAGCTAAATTCAGTCATTCTTTTTAATGTGTTACAGAAACGTGTTTAAACATTGATATTTACAGTGTACATGAATACCTATCACCCTACAGTGTCCACATAACTCGCAGAACATCATATGGCTTTATTTTCATCAGCCAGCTTGGAGAGATGCATGGGGGTGCTTTATTTCCACCGAATTCAGTCTAAATCAAGACTTGTATCAAAATTTCACATATAATAATAAAATGATAATAGCTGATCAGCCAAGACTGGTTTAACTACTGACATGTCCTTCTTTAGATTACAATGGAAAGTACAAGGCTAATATTAACAAACACTGGGTTTAGACAGCAAATGCATGGCAAACCTTAATGCATTACCTTTAAAATAATCTATGGGAAAGCTATGTACACAAGTAAATAGTAAAATGGAGCCTTTGGAAGCCTTTTACGTGTACAATTACATTATCAGCTTCCTGACATCTTGCTTTGTAGTAGTAGTAGTCCACTTTTAACGGAGACTGTTTCTCAGTTTATGTATGTAGCCCTGTGATTGGTTGTCTTGAGCAAAAAGTCTGCACAATTAAACTAAATCTGCATATTGTTTAGTTTGTGATAAGTGATAAATCTTATAAATTTCATTGTTGGCTAAAATATTCATAAACAAGGAGCACTGAAAAGGAACAGAAGCCTGTAACTCTGTACTCCTCTGTAGCCCTGTTGCTGCCACTCTCATTCATACAGCTCATGTTCTCAGCTCAATGGGTCTAGATTATAAATGTAATGTTCCACTTATATATTTAGAATAAAGGTATATGCATATATAATAAATATGTAATAGGGTTTTATAAAGAATCTATAATAGCTACAGTACTAGCTGGTGTTAATTATTGTTATTTATAACTGATGAGTTTGTTAGTTACCTAGGAGAGCAATGATATCCATCCATGCCTTCATGTAACATTAGGTTATATGGTATCTAAATCAAACCTGATAGATTTGTTGTTAATTCTGTGTGCTGCTGTGAGTCTTTGAGTCAAGTGAAATGTATTTGTGTAGCTCCTTTTACAACAGATGTCCCAAAACAGCGTTACAGAGAATATGGGTTTAAGCCCCCAAAGAGCAAGTCAAAGGTGACAGTGGCGGAGAAAAACTCCCACTGAACAAGAGAAAGTAACCATGAGAGGAAGCCAGACTCAAAGGGAAAACCCTCCTCCGCAGGTCAACACCAGATAAGGACAAGACAAACACAAAAAAGGATTAGGATATAAATCATATACACTATTGAATAGTATATCTGTTGTAACTGTTAGCTGGATAACTACAATTAGTCTATTAGTTTAAAAGACAGAGGGTTGGGTCATGAGGTCATGTTGTACATGTTAATGTCACATGAACAGAGTTAAATCTAGTTTAAAAGTTCATGCCTGAAAGGCATAATAAACATTATACTGACGGTTTGATGACAATAGTCGATTATTGACTCACATGCTTAAATTTTTTTTTAAATCAAGCTTGATAAGTAATTGTTTTATGTATTGGCAATCAATCGACAGCACAATGTAACATGTAAGCTGCCATTACCAGTGAAAAAAGAAACCTCAAGTGCAATAAAGTGGGGATTAAGAATAAGGTGAACCCACACGCTGCAGTGTTGCCTGTCTCCAGTTTCGGTTGTTAGCTGTGCTACATTATTCCTACTGATAAACAGACACATGTTCAACTCTGACTCCTCATTATTCACCACCATCACTGTAATATTTCATCTGAAAAAAATGTTATCAACATTAACACATGAAGGAGATAAGAGGAGACTGTGGAGTGGTGGTGAGGAATCAGGATGGTGGAGTGAAGGTGTGACTCAAAAGAAGTGCCAGATGAAGAGGCGTTGTATAACAAAGGTGTAACCCTACCGCATTGCTAGTGATTACGGTCTGTGTTGCAACAATGGATCAAGTAAAAGTTCAAACTTTAAAAACTTTAAAACATTGACCCAAGTTACAGCAGTCCAGTCATGACAGCATATTTTAAATCACTGTTCATTTTCATGTTGAAGAAAGCATTTTGTTTTTTTTATTTATCAAAGGTTGTTTTCTAATACTTGTGGCGTCTCAAATGTGGTAGATCCAAAGCTTGTGTCAAGTGATTGCATTTCCTTGGAAACAGCCAGCTCATAGCCGAATTATCAGGCATATTAGTTGTAACTGTTATGGCCAATATCATTTAAACACGAACAATGTCACTAAAGCATCCACTCCTGATTAGTGAAACGAGCATGGGGTCCATGGTGTTTCCTCATGGCAGTGCTGATGCGTGTTGCTGCACCCCCCCAGGGTGTGTGGGATTTGCACTACAGGGAGCATGTCAAAACAGATTTGGGCGAATACTTCCTGCCGTGTCAGCTCGCAATACAAAGAGGGCAGCAGCTGCAAAAGTGCTATGCGTGTGTGCGCGCCTGTATGTGTTTGTGTATAAGGAGTCTCCCTTGGCTTCCATTCACATGAAACTCTTCTCAAAGCACCACCCAGGTGTGTGTGTGAGTGATATTCCTTGTATGGTCTTCCATAGATGGCTGTGGTTTGGCATTCCTAGGTCATGATCTCATGTTGTATGAGCTCGTCTGTCATGCTTACAGTGCACTGTCAGAAGCCGTATACGAGTACAATACTGTACCTGGCTGTATAAGTGTCCACTCACATCTCTCATCGACCCAACTCTAAACACAACCTTTCTCTAAACAGAGATCCGCACTTAACCCTTGGGTAATTGGGCTCAAACACAAATGATCTGAAGTCAGGGATACATTTTTTTTGGGCTCTCATAAAAGCGCCCATCACAGCTGATGCACCTCACATCTGGTGCCTTAGCACTATTGCCACAGCAGCCTGCCACAGGAGGGGGATCTCCTGTAACTGTGCTTGTCTGTAAACGTCTTTCTTGTTTTCTAAGTTCAGGGAGCTTTATTAGCATGACGTTTTAACAGTACATTGACAATACAAGAGATGGCAATACAAGGAGAAAGATCTCCTTTGCTTCCAACAAGAAAGCTAAAAACTTTGTGAAGGATTGGAGAATAGAGAGTTTTGTCCACCTCATTCAGGAGCTAAAACTGTGTGAGCGCATTTGCACACAGTTACGCATGACTCAATACACAAAACCAACAGGCCTAATGTCTGCAAGTCCAACTAAGATCCCCTTTGCTCCTCACAGAACGAGCATGGTGATGGCATTTCCATTTTGGATAAGGGAAAGTATCAGGGATATCTGTATTGTATGATTCATTATCTGGAACTCTGAGGTCTTCCACATGTAACTCAGATGCTCAAAGCCCAAGTTGAGAGCCCTGTGGTTTTGAAGACCTAAAGTTCTAGATGCAGGTTGTCACCATGCCATCCATTAGTTAGCTTTAGTTAGCTTTAGGTTCTTCATACTGCACAACCCTGTTTTTTTTTATTTGTATTTGTATCTGTGCTGTTTTTTGTGAAACCGCTACTGGCTGCTAAATTTCCTTCGGGATCAATAAAGTATCTATCTATCTCTATCTATCTAGTTAGCCAGAATAGACCATACTTTGCAGTTAGCAGAACTGTTATCATACCAGTCAACCTAATGCTTACCAGCACTGTTTAATATTTTTCAATGGTTGGGTAGACTTAATAGATTTGGCATTTATTAAGTGATGCCTAGAAAACTGTACATTGTGTTTACTTACAAACAACTTTTTTATTATTCTTCTCTTTTTTTTATCTTAAAAAGAACACATGACCGAACAGTAAATAAATGCCAAAAACATCTCTCACTACACGGTAATACCAAATACCACGATGACATTCTGAGACCTTGGTTTGAAAGTATTAAAAATGCCCCCAACTCTACTATGTGATGTGGCATAACTAGCTATGAATTTTTTTCATCTTAAGTAAAGTGCTTCAATCAAAAATATCTCATTTTAAAGAAGAACGACTGTATAGCTATTTGCCTCAAATACTCAAGGTTTCAATATTGGTCTCAGTATTGGAAAACAAGGTGGTATTGTGCCATGTTTAATAGGCCTAAGCGATGATGCATAGCACACTACAACTAATTACACACCATGCAAGTTATAGCAACGATATTATATAGTCATTGTAAAGAACATCATGAAGTTATTTATGGTTGTCAGTGTAGATTACATTACATTGATCTGCCACAGGTATCCTTCCTTCCACTATGAGGAAGCAATTCAATGCTAAATGTCTGCCAAAATATCTGAAGAAAACAGAAAACTGCTGACGTTCTCAGAAATGTGGACTGAACACTTTTGAACCCAGACCTGAATATCATTAAATGTGTTTGGATTTGCTGGGATCATGAGAAGCAGAAAATCCAACAAACTTCTAGGACTGTGGAATGTGTGGAAAAATATCCCTTCAGGTTTCTGAATAACCAGCTAATACTTTATTTATACTTTATCAAACTTTTATTTAGAGTATTATTTTTTATAAAGCTATCAAAGTATCTCTAGAGCCATTACACAATCTCTACATTTTCTCTCCATTGATACAAACAACAGTATAATCTTTTTCCTAGGGACGCGCTATTAAAACCTCTTGGCCACGAGAGCTAATAGGTGCTCTGACCATGTGCTCTTATCCCATCCCACCCTGACTGAAGCTTCCTGTTGTGCTTTACAGTGATCTGAGAACAACACTTAGACATGCCATTCACCTAAATGGAGCGAGGGCATTGAATGGACACTGAGCATTCGTCATGGGCGACTGGTGGAAAATAGATCCCCAAAGTACCATTACTCTCCTCTCTGTCAGGAAGGAGTTAACCCCCACCAAGAGTGAACATTAGGGGCAGACGCTAACAGAGCGTGTAATTAATGTCACAGGGAGCACTGACCACTGCAGTCTCATCTGCTCGACTCTGATATTGACTTAACAGGCCGCTTGTACACGTAAGGTGTAACATTCATTTAGTTTTAGAGTGCAATGTGATAAAGCAGTCATTCATAGGTTCACTGCTTGGAGATCCTATGTTGTATTCATGCCTGTATTCAAGTGCTGAAGTTAACCATTAGGCTGGCTTCACACTGTGTATCCTTAATGCAAAAACTCGACACAATTCAAATACAATCAGTGGTATGTGACACATTATTGTTAGCCAATGTGCAATTTATATATTTGCAGCATTGTAAAACTTGTTTCACAAAAAATAAACACTCTGTCTGATTGCGTGAGAGTTTTAAGTGAGTTGCAGAATCCAACTACACTGTAATTTAGTTTCATGTAGGTGTGCCACTTTCACAATCACAGCTGGAGTTTCAAACACAGTCTCTTATAGACAGTCAAGTGATGTAACACATGGCAAACTCCTGCAGTGGCAACTGATTTATCAGGCTCTTTTATTGAGATAAGTAGGCTTTCTGTTAGCGAACTGGACCATATACTGTATATGCTGAGTATATAGCTAAGCTTTGAGTTTAGATCTTTATTGAAGAAGTTAAATTCTTAAAAGTAACAGGTTACATAAATGCCTGTTATGAACTTCAAATGGGTGTTTGATCAAGACAGCTGCAGTGAAATGTAAATATAAATCAGTCATACTTTATTCTGACCTAACATCAAAATCCCCATCACCTGGCTAATGGACCTTAGCAGTGGTAAAATTGGAAAACCAAGGCTACTTAGAAAATGAAAAATGAAACCCCTTACCCTGCTCCTTCTATTGAGTCAGTCCATGAAACCAGAGGTGATTAACAGGATCTAAGGAGCTAATTATTATTATTATTATTATTATTATTATTATTATTATTATTATTATTATTATTATTATTATTTATTTATTTATTTTTATTTGTTGTTTTTTTCAGAGCAGCACACTTTCATTAAAGGATGCAGGAAGGTGTTTTATATCGAGGGTTCTGAAACCTCAAGCAGCATTTATATAATGTCCACATCATGCAAAACAATTGATCTCAGAACCTTCCAATATCCTTACAAACACTCTCCCTCTTTGCAGCTGTCAAGGGAGCGATGCAGCCAGCATGAAAATACTCAGCCATAAACAGTACAGCTACTGCAGATATAGGAAATATATGAATATAAAGATATTTATTTTTTCAAGCAGAACTGATAACTGCATGCTGTTTCTACGTAGCTCCCTAACCAAGCAATAGATCCTCTACTAACTTGCATGAAATGCATCAGCATGGATCCTGACAATACAATAAACGCACTAGGTTACCGTCTCTTTAAGGACAGGTTTCAAAAGTTATAAACTTTACCTCACATTACATCTGTATGTTTATATCATCATTGTCCTATGTAAATAACCTATACTAATGATAAACAAAGAGATCAAACAACAACGTTAAGGTCCTTACTTTTAAACATGCTCTGCCCAATGCTTGCTCAATTAAACTGTCATACATATTAAAAACAACAACAGACACAAACATACTTGATATTGTCAATAATGACAAACGAGGAAGTTTTGGCATGTTTTTATTACAGAGACAAATTAGGCTTTACGCCCTCCTGCAGCTAGAGCAAACATAGGCATTATCAGCAGATAACAATCACAGATAACCATAATGCACTGGTATGTTGTAGTAGTCTATAGGGAGAGAGGGGTTGTTTTTTTTCCCCTTTAAAACCTCTCAGAGTGTGAGGCACACCCTCATCCAGCAGGCTTAATCATGTCAACTGCATCCCAGCATTCTTCAGCTGCTTGCCTTCCGGGCCAACCACCATTCTCCAAGATCTGAAAGAAGGGTAGTCTGTGGCTATATTACAAGTGGGATTATTTTTAAATGAGGAAGTCAGGCAGTGTAAGGGTAAGGGTATGGGTATTGATTCTCACAATCTGTGTATTCTGTTACTGGTGACACTGGTGTCCGTTTTAGATAAACAATAGACTCACAATAACATGAAACAGGAATAATCCAGTCTATCTCAGCATCCTGGTTAAGCTGTTGCACTTCTGCTGCTGACATCATTCTGTTACTGGTTTTAGTTAAGGTTAGCATTAGTACCAAGGTTAGGTTTTGGGTTGATGTTAAGGTTGGGATTAGGATTAGGCCCAGGGTGAGGGTTAAGGATGTCATATATTAAGTCTACAGCATGTAACATATTGCCAACATATTTATGTGAGTAATGTATCAACACTACAAGATTCGTGTTGTTGCAAGTTACAGATTTTATTTATTTTTGTCAAAATATTCCCATGCTGTACCTCTCCAGCTTTCAGCCTGCTTCTATGTCAATGAACTCTGGTGTAAAGACGTCACAGTGCTGTTCAAATCATCTACAGTCATTTTTCATCATCTGAAACTACTCCCCTCGCGGAGAGAGTGGTCATTTTTTATTCTGGTCTGTGTTTATGCCCTCCTAGACACGCACACGAGCAACACGCAGAAACAACTGGTGGATCAGATACTTGAGGTAGAAGGAAAGAATCTGCTCTGCTCATCATTCTGGGGGACTTAACAGCAGAAAATGTCCAAATACAGGGAGCATGTTGCTTGTGCTACAGGAGAAGGGAACATTCTGGATCACTGTTATACCACCATTAAAAATGCTCGTTGCAGCATCATACACACAGTTCTGAGGCATTCTGATCACACCTAACTCAGCATCTAACATCATGATGCGTCGCTGCGGACTAAACTGTCCCAGCTGTCAGTGCCAGATTCCACGAGTCAGTGCCATTGTGGATTTCCTGACAAACAGGAGACAGAAGGTACAGCTTGGATGCACAAGTGAGACTCCCGGCTGTCACTACTGGAGTACCGCAAGATTGTGAGCTATCACTCTTTCTATTCAGTTCCTACACCACTGGCTGTGTCTCCAAGAAACCAGCTGTGAAATTTGCGGATGACACTACCGTGGGCCTCATGGTCGACAGTGGTGAGCTTGCCTACAGAAAGGAAGTTGAGCAGCTGGTTTTCTGGTGCAGCAGCAACCACCTGCTGCTGAACTCACAAAAGACAGCAGAGATGGTAGTGGACCTCAGGCACAACCCCGTCTCCCACCCCAGCTCACCATCAATGGCTGTGTGGTTTCCACTTTGGAGTCACTGAGGTTTCTGGACATCACCATATGCAGTGATCTGAGACGGGAAAGGAGCATGGTCTCCGCAGCCAAGAGAGCACAGCAAAGAATGTTCTTCCTGAGACAGTTTAAAAAACTCAGCATGTCACAGCCTCTGATGATTCAGTTCTACAAAGCAATCATCAAGTCCATTCCCACATCATTCCTAACCATCTGGTATGGTTCTTCCACCTCACAAGAACAAGCCAAACTCTGGTGCATGATGAGAACTGCAGAGTGATCACTGTATGCAATCTTCCAATGCTTATAGACTTTTACAACAGCAGAGTGGTGAAGCATGCTGGCAAACTTACAGTCTGATCCCCCTTATCCTGGACGGCAACTCCCAAAGCCACTTTCCTCTGGTTGAAGAAACGGGGCCAATAAAACCAGCGTAACCCGACATGCCACCTTTTTCCTCAGACTGTACTGCTCTTTCGCCACAAAGGACACTCAGCAAACGTAAACTTAAACTGAGTTAACTTGTTCTTTACTCTGTTACAGTAATTGTCATGTTACAGTAATGTAATACATATTTAAACTTTAAGTTTGTGTGTTTCTAATTGGTTACTTATTAGTCTAAATGCTCCAGCAAGAAAACAACAAAGGAGCAAACTTTGGATACAAGATTCATATCGGCTGACTGACAAATACTGTTTGTGGGAAGGTAAAAACAGAATACATTAGATTTGTGCTATTTCTGCTAGTGCTTTAAAAAACTGGCTGGATAGTATGTTTGCTACATACTATCACTGTCATATTACATCTTTGATTTCTACTGTTCTTCATCATTGTAGCAAAGCCACTGCCCTTTACACTGTGTCAACTTTCCATGATCAGTGGACAAACAGAAAGGATCCTAAATTACTTGCAATAAATTTAATCATGAAAACCAAATGAATTTTGGAGGTGTGGAAAAATATCCCTGCACCGTGCTTTGAAAAACTGAAAGCAAGTCTCCTTAAAAGAATGGCAGCCGAAATACATGGGAAATGTGGACACACTAAATACTGATGTTGATAATGTTGATATTACTATAAATTGTTATGGCTTTTGTCCCATTCGGTTGTCTCTGACTTTTTACAATTAACTGGACATTACAACATGAACAGAAGTAGTAGTAATTTTTTGGAGATGTTAGAACAGTGACAATATGCAGACGAAGGACAGGAATGTGGAATTTTTTAATCCTTATTATTGGAGTATAAGCATGAACCTTACAGGCAAAGAACCCTAATAGGATTTGCTTGGACTTGCTTAAAAGTTTGGGGAGGCCAGTCATTCTCTGAGTATAGAGTTTTGAGCCATTTTTTGCCAATCATGTTTGCACACAGAGGATTTTGTCTTGAAACATCCACGTACACATACACTATATGGCAGTAAGCACATCTGCCCAGAGTGGTGGGCAGCCCTATCCACGGTGCCCAGGGAGAAGCTGAAATAAATTCAAGAAACTCAAAATAAATCCAAAGTTTTGTAGAAGCAAGTGAAATGCTCACTCAGAGTGAAATTAGAGTAGGAACGTGCCACTAATGGGTTATGTAATATTATATTAATGTAGGTATTTATGTAGTGGTTCAGTTCCATAGCAGGGCTGAACTTGCTAACTTAGGTTGGCTAGTTACAATATACTCACCACTTCAGACTACATGGCTGGTGTCTGCCAAAATTTCCCAAAGCTCTTAAGGCAGCTGCTCTTGATTCACTTTTCTGCCACTGGCCACCAAGAATTTTGATGACCGAAAGCCTCCTAACCCTCTTGTCACTTGTGGTCAGGACTGGTTGGCCACATTAGAGCATTCCTGAGGTAGCGTGGTCCCACCACAAACTCTTTATTTATTGTGTGTGGTGCCGCAGTGCCACAGTGGGAGCCACAAAAACACACATGCTCCAAACGTGGATAGAGCACACTTTCTAACAATACGTATGTGCAAAGCCACATCATGCACTGAGCCTTCTGCTGTCTTACTCACACATGCTCAGGCAGTGCACTCCATATATAGCCATTTATTCATAGCATTCCACCCCTGACATCACATAGTTTCGATACCAATCATTTTGGTAGGCAAGTTTACTGGGGACACAAGTCATATCTGAGCAAGTCAAGTCAGAAAACCTAAACTTTTTTCCCCTAAACACTAAGTTGACACTAAGTTTTAAAGCACATTGACTGATATATTTCAGTGTTTTGTATTTAGGTGATGCTGTAGTGAAAACAAATGAAAGCTAAAATCTAAACTACCACCCTAGAGAATATGCAGTAATAGCACTTATACCCTTAGAAGTGCACTCATGAAAGTAGTAGGTGATGTATAGACATGTGCGGTTTGGATAAAAATCAGCCAATACAATGTGTTCAGCAGTTCAGGAGTTCCAGTGGTAGACTGTGTACCTGTCCTTAGCTACTCAATAAGTCTCCAAGACACAGTTTCAGGTGTGTGTTGATTGAAGGTAGGCTTTTGTGTGGTCCACATTCACCAGCTGCGTTTTCAAAATTTGTTGTACATTTGAGCCACCGCAATGCAGCACCATACAGAATGAAAAACCTGAATAAGAAGCAAACTTCAGCTTCGCATGTACTGTCTGTAGTTTTGTGTGCCAGTACATCCTGAAGGCTGTTTCCCAAATTTCAACAGAGACAGGGTTCCTGATCATGTTTCCCATTTGTTGCCCATTTTACGAAGACCGTTAACAGTTTTTTTCCTTAATCCTGTTTTGGATACTCAAGCAATGATTTATACTTATAAGATCACACATGAAGCAGCAAACAGAAGAGGAGTTCAGTAGTTTTTTTTTTTTTTTTTTTAATCTTTAATAAAGTTAATGATCATTTTTTAAACTTGTTCCAGGTAATTTAATGTAGAGAAATGGTTATTACTTTTGCTTAAGTAGTAGCCTTTCTAATATCTACATATCTGAATCATATCATATATCATATATCATAGCCTTTCTACATATCTGAAACTGATCATTCCCTTATTTCATTTCTAGTGAAATTAGTTTGCATGTTTCTCTCAATTACACTCGTACCACCCGCAAAATACCACAAACCAACAAGCTGAACGTAATTAGTCCAAGGCCAAACCTTTTGTGTTTGAATTAGCCCAGTTTTAATTGACTTTAATTACTTTTACAGAACATTTCCTCTGCTTTATGACCCCTGTTGTATGTTACGAGATCAATATGGCATCATGTCAAGCTTTCCTCGATGGAGACATCTTATTAGCAGCCAGTAATAAGAGAGGGGATTCTTTACCCTCGGCTCTTTGATTGTGAAGTGTCTTAGTAGTTTTAGTGGGGCTTGGCTATTATCATCCTCTGAGGTAACACACGAGAGCCCCCTTTTATGTCTAAAGTGAACTTTGGCCAGCTGGATGTGTTTAGGATGGTCGTAATGTGACAGAGGTTCAAAAGACTTCACTACCTTCCATTTACCTCTCCTGCTGCCCGTGTTAGGCTAGTTTAATATTCTTCCACAGGGGTCTGGCACTCATCAAAACCAGATGAGCAGAGAAGGAAAGCAGGGAGGCTAAGAACTGAAGGTGAAAAAGAGAGCACTGAGGTTAAGAGTGAACCTTCACCTGTGAAGATTAAACTTTTCCTGTGGCCTGCACTTATAATAAAGGATCAAAAGTCAGTGCCCTATTCGGAGAAACACTCATTTTATATTGCAGTTTGGAGCAGTGGTTCTCAAACTGGTCCTCAGGGACCATCAAGTGGTCCAGACATTTTGCTCCAATCTAACTCTCATCAAAAATGAGGACTAAGGACTGGTTTAGAGGTGGGAGATATGGCAAAAACATAATATTTAAGGCTACCTTAGTTACAGTAGTCTTTCTTATATGAACTTCACAGCAATGTAATACAATCGGGTGATAGAAAACAGTGTTTTCAAGTTGTTTTTCTATGTTTTTTTTTGCAACCTGTAGATGACCCAATACCTTAATCCTGAAGTTCCTGACCAGAGTCCTGGAATCCACAGTATTTATGGCCGGGAAAGAAAAATGAATTATCTTGAAAGTACCTTTCGCCAAGTAATGCATGTTCTGTCTTGATGATCAGTTTGGGAAGTTGAATGAACCCACTTTACTAGTCAAATGTTACTGTAGTAGCAATATGCTATTTAGCTGCACAATGTGTTTTTCACAGTTTGGAACTGTGGCGCCTGTCGCGTAATGGTGACGTAAATGTCTTGATGATGTTTCATCCCCGGCTATTTAGGATAATAAAAAAAATAACACAGGTCCTTTATTCTGTATGACTTATCCAGTGAAATCACGCACAAGTACATTACCGGACCTCCTCTGGTAAAACTAATGAAGCTCCATGAGGGCTTTAGACAAACATGTGTAAATGAATGTATGTATATGTTGGTTGTAGGTTATTCGAAAAACCAGGCTGAAATACTTTGTATGACTTCACTGTGAATGGGTGGGGCTTCATTATTGTAGGCTATATAGGCGTATGTAAAGTGTATACATACATAAGAATTGGATGATATAGCAGAAATATCACGAGCTGAACTATTAGGTGTAAGCCTATATAAACATATAATGAAAAACATCCTTTTTGTTGGGTGTGTCCAAAGTCTTGACTGGTACAGTACCTTAACGCATACTCTACAGAGAATATTCTGCTTATTTTTGATACAGAATTACTGTTTATTTGCTATATTCAACATAATATGTTCAACATTTGCTCAAGCCACATTTTATCTTTTACTTTTTTCATTCTTACATACATGTGCAGAGTCTGTTCTTCATAGAGAATGTGTAGTTTTTTCATAATGACTTCAAACCAGGCAGCTTTTGCATGTTAAAGTTCATATATGAACTGTACAAACTGAGAATGGCCCATTAAACCAAAAAAGGAATGTTCGTATTTAATGATATGGGCCCTTTAAAAAGAATCACTGAGGGAAAATCAATTTGCTAACAACCACGTCTCCTGAGAAAACAGGCCAAAACGTTCCGTTCTGTGCTTATATTAGAAATTAATGTTCTCATGTGTTGTGCGTCACTGTAATAGGTTTCCGTGGAGACGTGGTGGCGTACTGTAAAAATTTATTGAGGCTTAGTGGTGTGACATGGGATGGTCTTTGCTTCACCTCCGTATGAAAGGTTGTGCCAAGTTGCAGTGGCTTTAAAACAAACCTTCTTTCATTCATACGTACAAACAAACACAAGATAAAAGGAAAAAGAATGATGTGATGAAAAAAAGATGGAGACGAAGCAAAAAAAAAAAAAACCTGATATCAGACCAACTGCGTCTCCCTGCGTTTTACTGGAACCACTAATGCTCACTAGGCTTCCAACCCAGCCCAGAAAACATAGCCAAAACCCCACTCTGCAGCAGAGAGGCCACCAATATAGTCACTGTAACTGTTCTGTTTTCTTTTTCTGTCTTTACGGGGCAAATATGTCATTCAGCCTCTAAGGCTCTGCTGAGGAATAGCGCACGTCATGGAGGGAATATTAAAGTGCCTATGCTGCATTATGAGACAAGTTGATGCAATGTGAGGACTGTATTTAAAGCTAAAAACTACAATGTATTGTAATGACTAGAAATGAATATTCTACTTTCCAATCTATATGACAAGCATTTAAAAAATCATTGAAGTGTTAGCACTGATGCTGGACTAAGTAATCATTTCTGTATATACAATCCTTTCATAACTTCAGATTCAGATTAGGTGTTAAAGGAATGTTTCATCGAAACACCAAATTATCATAGTTTACTTCTTACCTTGAATATAATGTATTGGCCAAAAACATGTTGGTCACTCAGGTTTCCTTTTTTAATTTTACTGCCAAAGGAAGCTATCAAATATAGGGATACTATTTTGCCTGACTTTAGTGAACACAACCCAAACCATATTGTCAAGACCAACACAAAAGTCTGTAAGTGAAAAAAGTATATGCAAGAGAGAAACTATAAAGATGGCGATACGTCACGAGAATGTATTTTTAATGTATATAAAATATGTAACTCCTATTTGAGCATTTATGCAGTCCAATTGGGGTTTTTATGTGCAAAACCAACCCGAATGCTTAAAGCTTTTCTTTGTAGAGAATTTGCTGAACAAAGCTTTGTGGTGACTCTCTCACATTGCCAACTAATCTCTTGCCAGTAACTGAGAATGTAATTTTTTAGATTTGTTTTGATTTGAGAGTTTGAGTAAAACCTTTATATCCCATAGAATTGAGCCACTTGTTTCAATGAGCTACTGGTGCAAAATAATGAATAAATAATTAATGACATTAGACTATATCTTCTCTGCAGTTTAATGACATTGCTGGGTTAACTGACAGATTATTCCATTCTTGAAATCTGGTGTCTATTTAAATTCCAACAGCATATCAATATTATTTACTATCAAATTTTAAATAAAATGAAGATTTTAAAAAACTAAATTACACAGGAAGTGCTTGTGGACCAGACTGTTTCGGTAGAGTGAGTGGAGGACAGAGATGAACAGGTGACGTCTAAACCACTTGGAGTGGGAAATGTTGAGAAAAGTGAGTGGGATCCGCCCGTTTGATTAATGAGGTTCCGCAACAAGCACTTCCTGTGTGTTTGACCTACACTTTCCGTCAGAATTCATAGTTTCAGTACTGGAAAAAGTGTTTCATGTCTTGTAAATTTGTTTTTACGGTTGTAATTTTATTTTCTGAAGTGTTCTGAAGTTTGTTTTGCACTTCTCAGCCACATTAGATAGCTCTGGCACATCACTTAAACATGTTGACAATCCTTGGGTATAGAAGAGCTGACAGATAAGATCCAGGAGTGGCAGGGTTTTGTGTAAGGGAATGTTCTTTTGGGTGGGCCTCTGATTTTGGTTAGATGTTCTGCTCTAAGACAGTGCCCCTGACGTGAGATGTGTACTATATTTACTCAGGTGTGTTCCTGTGCTTGGCAGCTGTGCTGTAATAATACTGCAAGCAGGCTGCTGAGTTTCAGGAACGACCTGCACAGGAAGATGGTGTTTTAGTTTTTGCTGGAATGTCAAAAGCTCCCTCTATCAACCAAACCATCTACTCATCTGCAATGCAAATAATGCAGTTCCTGACCAAGATGTGATTGCTTCGTAACTTGTACAGTCTTTATTGCACCAAAAAGGAGCATGAATGACAAAAAGTAATTTGCCCTATGGGTTTGTGGAAATGTAACTGTATAGTTTTAGGACTAAGGGGATTTTAAAGAAAGTTATTTGGAAATATGTGATAAAATAACATCTGCAATAGATAGATGTTGGCCATACAGGCTGTTTTGTTACTGCATATTTGGAAGCCCAATATCTTGTTGTAGCCAAATAAGTCTAGTAACTATCTTTAAATAATCAGTTAATGGAAAGAATAAATTACTCAAATGACTAAAAAAAAACTTGTCAGATGAATAGGACAACCAGCTAAAATCTACAGTTAGCCAGCTTAGACTCAAAGGGAAAAAACATTCATCACTGACATCCACTTAGAACTAAATAAAGTGCCCATTTTTGCTATTGTGTTCTGTATTTAAATAAAAAAATATCAAATTCTTGGATAGCCATAGGTATTAGTATTACCATTGCTGTTTGATGTACTTCCATAAAGCAAACTTGGTATTATAGCTAAGACATTAGAGCACAAAATACAATATTCCATTATACTGTATAACATATTAAAAATAACATTAACCCAAAAAACAGCAAAAAAAAACCATATTAAACTATAATTCTAGATCTTATTAATTGAATGTAAATGAGGCAAACTGTGCTGAATGTTAAAGAACCTCCACTTGTTCTTTGTGAACCTCCACATGCAAAGGTTTTATACCAGTTAAAGTCTTTTTCTATAATAATGTCCATTTTTACTCCCAAAACCAATAAAGGACCTTTAATTTAAATGTCAAAAACACAAAGCAGGTGGTATTACTTCAAAAACACGGAAGAAGACTCAACACATAATGTGTCCCATTCAAAATATATGTTGTTTTCTATGTTTAATAATTTATTTACTGTGATGATGCTTTTTTATTTCATTTCTGTCTGTAGTATAGGGCCATTTACCATTGACTGTCATTGATCTTTTTTCAGTGTACCTTGAACAACAACAAAGAAACAGTTGGTTTAAAAGGAACTTCTACTAGAAAGCCAATGGGCAGGGTGTCAGGGGCTTTTCTGTTCTATTGAAATAGTTGACAGTGGAAATTCACAACACACTTCGGATGTGGCAGACAGAGATTGAGTTGAACAATGCTTGACTGTTCTGTCAAAGCACCTTTGAAAGATCCTGTGCCACCAGAAGGTGCATTTGAATCCAACTTCTATGCTTAAATTTTCCTCAAAAGTTTCATCACCCTAGCTTGTGCTTTGCAGTTGAATCCATGCTTTGAGGCTTAGATTTTCCTCAAACATTTCATCGCCATAGCTTGTTACAAATATGTGACTGTAACCTTGCCATTAGGAAGGATATTCCTCATCTGCTGGCCATCACTGGAGATAATGGAAGCCAAGTTACATCAGCACTACATCATGAACAGCCCGCGTCTTACATGCCATTTCCAACGATGGCACATTACGGCACTCCCAAAGCAGCAATCATGTGTGGAGCCTCATGGCATATGGTTTTTACCCCAAACCCAATAAGAGCTGGCAAAGAGCCTGGTCTGAAAACTTTTGTGGAAGTGGACAAAGAACCCGGATCCGAAAACGTTCATGTAAGTGAAGAAAAAGCCCCAGTCTGAAAAAAAATCTGTGGAAGTGGAGAAAGAATCCATATCTGAAAATGTTGGTGAAGAAAAAGCCCTGAACTGAAAACTTTTGTGGGAGTGAAGGGAGAGCCCTATTCTAAAAAGCTCTGTGGAAATGGAGAAAGAGCCCTGATCCGGAAACCTTGGAATTGTGGAACAAAGAAGGGATTTTGGGGTTGAATGGATTTAGTGCAGAAGTCCAGTTGAGTTAAGATGCTATGTATCTCACTGCCTCCATGAATCAGCCAGTCAGGGTTGAACTTGCTGGCCCTGTGGCTGAGAGGCTTTCCATCATTGTTAATAGGAAAAGTCATGCCAGGTTTTATGCAATCTAACAACTGCCTTTTTCGCTGACCACAGACTGAGCTCTGATGAAGGCCACCTTGTTTGGAAACCCTGGGTGTGTTGATCTGCCCCATTATAAGTTTTTCTTTCTTTGTCTCTCTCTCTCTCTCTCTCTGTCTCTCTTTTTTTTTTTACAAGGTTTGTTTACAATGATTGGGATGAAGCACTGCTGCAGTGCTGACAGGCTTGGCCTTGTCTGTGGTTAACTGTAACTTTCTGTGCGCATGTTTCACCGAAGTTGTATGACAGAGTGACCACTGATCTGTTATAATCTACGCTAACAACACTGGCAGACAATAACAGTGAATTCCAGTCAATAAACAAAGCTGTACATGATTGACAGAGAAGGAAGTGATTGGGTAGAGCAATAACAATTACAAAGCAACATGAATATCAACATTAAGAAAAAAGAAAAAGAAGTTCATATAAATCAAAGTCAATTCTCACAATAGCCATTATTCACAACATAAATAATGATCGTCTCATTGGGAACATGAAAAAGCAAAGGCTAGAAAAGCTACAACAAAAGAGACTGTGGCTCACCTGTGCCTGTAAAGTGAAGTAGGCTAGCGAAAGAAAGAAGAACTGATCGATTTAGATATCCATGAGTCAGGTAAAAAGAAACTCCTCCTTTAACTCCTCCACTAATCTGTGTTAGTAATTCATACCATAATTCATAAAAGTCAACAACACTTTATAATCCATTTGTGCTTTAAGCTAGATCTAGTCAATCAGTAATCGAGAATAAAGTGTGATACCTCAAAAACACCAAAAACAAATAATGATATCATAATAGAAATAATCATCCAGGTCCAGAATTAACATTTAGCCATAATTATAAATAGAATGATGTTAAACAACATATTTTAATTTAAGAATAAATAAATAGTCCTAAAACTATGTATATCGTCGCTGTCCCATGAAAAACATGTATCTCCAATTTTGTCCATTTCGACTTTTATACATCATTTGAACACAGCAGATGCTGTTTACACTGTGTGAGAATCTCATGATGAATGGACCAACAGGAATGGACCAATAGTGTTTGGAAAGACGTCTGGTTCCATTGACTTACATTAAAATTTAATTAGGTTTTTGGCCTCTCCTATAAAGTTGCCATTTTGGAGATACTTATATTCTTTGGAGATATTTATATTCTCAATTCTGTTCATATTGCACTATTTATACCTGTAGTTATTGCTTACACTGTTACAACTTGCTCATCATATGCTGCTCTGTGCAATCTTGCATTTCACTCCTTACTGTATATATGTATAGTAAATCATATTCTATGCTATATACCACCCCCTTATCCCACATTCTATGTGCACATACATTCTATATATTTATTTATATACCACCACATGTACAAAAATCTCAATTGTCAGTCATTCTGTTTTGCACTTTATGTAAATAATAATGTATTTTGCACTTCTGGTTGGATGCTAACTGCATTTCATTGGCTTTGTACCTGTACTCTGCACAATGACAAAGTTGAATCTAATCTAATCTAATCTAATCTAATACTTGTTTTTCTTTGGACAGCAACAATATATAGGTTTTAATTTAGATTTGAAAGATGTTTTAAATGATCTAACTGGCCAAGATGAGGCTACATTTAAGGTTAAGCCATGCTGTCCCTGTACGGGAAGAATAAATATGCTCCAATCTCATTAACTGAGTTCAGATGAAAAACAGACACCTAGCTCCACTTTTAGGAGGTTTAACAAGGTTCAGTGTCTGATCTGGAGCTTCATGTCTCTGTTATGCTTATGTTAGGCTGCTCATGTCGCTGTAATTCAAGAGTCAAGAGTTTATTGTCATGTGTTATAAACTGCCGTACATGCAAAGGTAAACACGAAGGTTCATGTGGGATTGTGTTTTTCTCACTGCTCTACACTGCCTCAATCAACTCTCTGTTCTAAAAAGCCTTTACTAGTGCAAACATGTCTATCAACCTGATGCTGGTGAAACTGGTCATAGCATCTACATGGCAAAACCTGCCTGATGAACTTCACAGTGTTAGCAATGCTAGACTTCATTCAAAACTAGGTCATTACCTTCCCTACCAAATTCTTTTGAGAAAGTCAAACTTTCATTCCAGAGCACACTAATGACAGCGACACACCAAGTTCTTTTTAAATGGTGTAGTCTTTTATGCTTTGCAGTTACATTTGTTATATTTTTTGTAATATAAAGTCTCACAGGCAAATGTCATATGAGGATGAGAACTGATATAAAAGCAGAATTTGGCAATGAAAACAGAAAACATATGAATTTTGAATATGTAAAGCATGTGAACTTTGGAACTCCTGCGGTCTTGAGTTTATGAGCAGTCTGAAGGTCACTTTAGTGTTTGTAGTTTAGAGAAAAAAAACACCCTTTAGACACAGAATGACCACAAAAGGGTAGACACGCTAGTGTAATAAGGGGGGTGTACACTTATTTGCTATTTAGTGACATCAGCACTGACAAATAAGGTGATTAAACCTTAAAGTTAAAACCACTTAAATGCTCTATTACCCCCAGGAGGAAATCCATATCCACAGTGTAGGGTACCTTGTTAATTACACTGGAGTACATCACAACATGTGAACTGATTACTGATTATATGAGTTACGGCGCAAAAAGTACGCAACAACATTCGACCGTTATACCTGTTACAGCTGTTTACTGGTAACTCGGAACGGCAGACCTGCAGAACGTTTTTCATTTTTCACTCTTTTCCCTTTCGAGGTCCCCATGTTATTAACAGCTGGTAAGAGAAAACCTCAAAGACGTTCTGTGTGTATGTGTGTGTTTACCCCCCAGACCACAGAGGTTATTACTTCTGTTAACTAGTGTCTGTGTAATGGCTTGAACAGCAGGGGCCCCATGTGAGGAGGCATTTTGTTGTTAATTAGAGGCCAGTGATTCTGGCCCTGTGGAGCAGCGGCCCACCAGTGAGTTTACTTCCCTTCATCTTCACACCAGCACGCTCTGCTGCTTGGCAGCTATGAGTCAAACCCTCCCCGCATCACCACAGCCAGACAGGAAGCCCCTTTACTCATTTATACGCACATCTGCCCCATACCCAGACTCATCATTTGCCAGCTGAGAGGATGGCATTATTAGAGGAGAAACTAATAACAAACCCACGCACGGACGCCCTGACAAATTCCCGCTCTTTTGCTCTCTCTTTCTTTTTCTTTTTCACGTGGCCTTGGATGTCTGTACCTCTCTGAACATCTCTGAACTTGTCTTTCACAAAATCAAAACACATGTGCCCACTTGTTTTTGGATCACTAAAGGACTCTCAGCATCATTATCCTAATCAGCACTGATACCACTGCCAATTCCTAAAGGACAGCTTTTTCAATACATGTGTGTGGCTTAACTCATAAGCGTGAGGTGCTTGAAGTAGGTCTGCTGACTAATGGTATCAGACTGCAGACTAATGAAAGAGCACTGACCTTAATAACCTACAAACAGATGATACAATTTTAATGTCTTCATATGGCGGGGCCATATGTGAGGTGCTAATAAAAAAAAATGAAAAGCAGCTATTTGCTTGAACTGTTTATATTTTATAACTATTTAACTAACTATATTTATAACTGTATTTATAACTGTATATATTTTAATGATTTACTTTATGAACTTCAGTGATTTTTGTAAACATGCATTAAACATATTACAACACATCTGATGCCTGCAACATGCTACCGCTGCATTGCATCACCTTCCCTTTAAACAACACTGGTCTGGTTTTGGAAGCCAACTTTTCCGTCATTTCTCAGTCTTACAGTCTTCAGATGTGCAACTATGCTGGCCTGCATTTTGCACAACATAATGCAGTGCATGTTTTTAATGGGAGACAGGCAAGTCTAACAACTGCACTCTTTGATTTTGCTGCCGTGTTACTGTAATACATGTGGAATGAGGCTTGTCACTATCATGCTGAAATAAGCATGGGCGTCCCTGACAAAGATGTCATCAGAAAGTAAAATATCGTCCTGTTCACCCTAATAAAAAGAAGCACAGCTTTTGTACATGTCATGGTGCCTTATCTGCCAGCTGCTTTTGTCCACAGCTATGCCGCACATAGGCAGAAATATTTTATAAAAGTTTTTTCTGAACCCATGCTACATCTTGTTCTTTTGGCCATCAGCTCTCAGCCAACTCTAGTTCTTCCTGCTCTACACAAAAACACCCTGACACAACAGGTCAGCAACACAACAGCCCAGTGAGCGGTAAGAAAACTGTTAGTTAAAGAATTAACATACAAGCTGAACTACAGTATGTTGCTCTTATATGTAAAAAAATGTATTTTAGTGTTATATTATATATAGTTGGCTTTACAGATGTGTTTCCCACTAAAACCCACCATGTCTTGACAGATATAGATTTTTAAACTTCTTTTTAAACATTAACATGCATATCATGACACCTCTACTACATACCTGCACTCATGCTGTATTTGAAAGCTGCTGCTGCACCTTTATTAGAAAAGTTAAACCATTATTAAACAGCCTGTTGTCATTAGAAATGCTGTAGGTGAGTCATGTTACACAAATAGACCACCCCTTTTTTTCATTTACAAATCTGGCCCATTTGGCTCAGTAAAGTGCAATTAATGATATTCATATTATTGAATTAGCCCACACTGTGTACACATGAGGTTACAAACAGAAAGCTATTTAAAATTAGCCAAAATGCTAAGCTTTAGACAATATAACCAAAAAAATAGCAACAGTAATAATTTCATACAAAAAGCCAAATAAAAAACTTTCATTGAAAATTAAAAACCTCACAAATAATAATCAGATTTCTAACGACTGCCTTATTAAACACAGGTGCTTCATGCAATTACTTCCATGCCAGATGCAGCAGGATAAGATACAAAGGGACATGAGATGATTCTGTGCTTGTTTCCATAGTTTGAGTTTAATCATTGTTATTTGGTTTAAGGCTTCCATGTGTAAGTTCTGGATAGCTGTACTTTCACCCTCTTTTATTTTTTATGGCCGTAAAAAGAAAAGCCTGATTACAATGCTCTGGCTAATTCCCACGACTTCCAAATAACTTCAGAAGTCGCTTAAAAAGGATTTTCCCTGAGCCATAAGATGCAGATGTTTTCCAAAGATCAAAGAGTCCAGTGTAAAGTGCTTTCAAATAGCCAAGCTTGATTTACTCATGCTCACAATAAAAATATCTTCCGATAAATGTTTAGGAACTGTGACTCGACTCATTTTATAGTGGTTGATATGCTACTAACCTTTATTTTAAGGTACGAAGACATAAAGATAGAAAATACTAGCAGAATAAGTAAACAAATGCTTTCAAATGAAATCAGATGAAACAGTAATAATCAGAATCTGGTTATGCTTATTCTGCTTTTTTGCTGTTTAGTAATTTGACATCAGGTAAACTGTGGGCTTTTAATTTGATTGAACTTAAAATATGGCATGTTGTGTTTACTGTGTTTATGTATATCTATGGAATGCATTTTGCTTGTTTGGTCTGGCTTTGGAAATTGACACTGTCATTGTTTGGCCCAGGGAACACAACGGATCTGAAAGGTGGACTTGTTACATCACAATGCATGTTTCCACTATGCAGTCAATTTCAGATGAATCATCTTTTCTAAACACTTTAATACTTTTGTGAATGCATCAATGGTGTTATTTAATAACTAAGCTCATCCATCCCCAGAGGACATTTTCTTACACAGGACAGGGTGAGTGGTCCTGGACATTCAGCTGTTTTTTGACCTCGCCAGTTATTCACAAAGATATTCACTGCAAGTGACCTCAGAACATGCTTGCTCATAAAAGCTTTTAATGGACGCTCTGTTTATACCCTAGCATGACTGCAGCAGTCCATTTCCCTTATCCACTGGTCCATTTCAGATGAGCATCCTGAGAAGGAATTTGATGGCATTTGCCTGAATGTTGAAATATGTTGTACTATGTCTTTTGCTATGCATCATCAAATCGTCAAATAGCCCCACGAGTTGTCACGATTTACCAAGACTCTTAAAGGGAATTCCATAAACTGATTGGTAAACAAAATCATTGAGTGGTGATGTGGAATGGTGCATAGCAGAGGAACATGCTAGCTATCCAAAATGAAGAGTAAACCTACTGAGATCTTTTAAGCGACGATAGAAAAGGTTTTAATTAAATTGGCATTTTAAAATATGCTTTGATCCAAAACCATCATAAAACAATCTCTCCGGCATCCGCATTCATAACAATTTCATGCTAAGGCACAACTATTTCATGCAAAAGACTGGTGCTTTTAGTGTCATTCAATTAAATACTTTGGCCGTCTGATTCTAACAGTAGAGTAAGTTTCTCTAGAATGGCACATTTCACATCAAACCATTCAGAATGACTTTATTCGCCTCTTAAAGATGTTATCATGCAAATTCAATTTTAAGTCTAATGCTTTGCTCAACTATAGGGTCAGCAGTGGAAAGAAGCGTTCATATTTATCCATCCAACACACTAAAATGTTACCGCAAAGTCCAACTCAATCGACTTTTTGATTCTCTGGTGGACCGCATTTCCATGGTAACATTTTCTATTTAATAAACCCTATGTAATAAAGCTAGTACATCTGAGAGACAGCACAATGCATGTCAAGTAGAACTAGAGAAGCTAAAGAGAAAGGAACTTTGAGTCTTGGCGTCTTTGTCTGTGGCATCTGGTGCCAGCCAAGCAGTCGTCACACCCTCACAGAATGACTCCCTAACTGCAACTTAGCACTCCAACGTTGATGTCAGTGTTTTGACACTGTTAGGATAACATATTCCTTGAGTGCATGCGAGTTCTTTGTGAACCTTTCATGATGAGAAACAGACCTCCCAGAAATCGGCATGGTCGTGACCTTTTTGAGTGAATCCATTTAGCTCTAAATCCCTTGTTGAGAAAGAGCCAAGATTGGATGAACTCAAGTCTTAGTACACAATAATTTGGCCAATCCTATAATCTTTGGAAGGTGTAAGGCTGCACGATCACTTAGATGGGTATCAGGGGAGTGCTGGGTAATTACTATTTGTAACACGATAGACATGTTAGTGCAGAAGATTCGATTTCTCCAGTTTCCTCTCAGTAGCGGCCAAACCCTAGACGTTCTCTTACGAACACAATTCCAAAAAAAGCTGGGACAGTATGTGAAGTGCTAATAAAATCAATTATGTTTGATTTGCAATTCGTTAAAAATGGTACATACATGTGATTTCATGTAAAAAAAAAAAAAAGTGCATAATTCTAGAAAGAACATTTTAGGAATGGCTACTATGTGAATGATGGCTGGAAATGGTCAAATAAACCTTAGAGGGGCTATAGGACGGATAACTGTCGTTACATCATCAAACTTGAATAATGAGAGTTCAGTACATTGTAATGTAGATACTGTGCTATGTCCTCCTTCACACACAAATCCCACACTTGTAAAAAAAAAAAAAAAATGTTTTCAAAATCAGAGACAAAATCCAATTTAAAATGTTCCAACGAAAAACGTACATATACCAGCTAAAGTTCCAGCTCAGCATAAACAATGGAGCAACAGCAATCACATATGCAGAAATGTACTTTTACAGACTGTGCTGCAAATGTCAGCACTTTTTATACCGTTTACAGTCATCTCTCAAAGGGCGCTGATAATATCCATCTTTAAACATTACGGCTTATTTAAGACAGAACGGAATATTCAACAGATGAACTGGCAAGCAGAAAGCCAACTGAGGCCCCAGAGTCTTCAAGAAGATCCTGGACAACGTTACTTCAAAGATATCCATTTGCTCTGTACATTTGACTGTGGAGAGTTTCTTCAACCTTGGACAACATTGAGGCTTTATGTAACACAGAGGGATCTGTAATTCTTTCTACCTTCTACCAGCTCATTACAATCCCAACAGCAACTTGTCAGTAGCAGCTATGCTATATTATTGTATACACTTTTTGACAGTTGGAGTTAGACTGTCCTAAACTGAAAGTTTCATACTTTGTGATGATGTTGAAGCTCATTTTATTTTCCTGTCTGTGTCTGTTTAGATGTGTTGCTTTCAAACCAGCCAATCACAGTAGAGCAGAAATATTCACAAGCACAACATATAAGCTTGTTTCGTTCTATGGCTAAATCACAGGTTTGCAAAAAGGAGTGTAAAAAAGGATGAGAATGCTACTTGAAGCCATTTGTATTGCTCTGATGTGCAGCCCAACACCAATAAATGATTTTGCTTAAAGCGGCAGTATGTAATATTTACCTAACTTTGTAAAATGCCAATTTTTTGTCATCATTTTAAAAACATGCTGAATTAACTACTAGGTTCTACGACAACAAAAACAACACTAGAACCAGTATGTTCTCCTTTGATATTTCCTAACTGGAGCGGAAAGTTTGTTTGTATTTTGGCCTGTAATTCCGCCCACTTCCACCCTTAGTTGCCAGATATGACACAAATGGGCAGGCAAACATGGTGTGCTGCAGCCATGGAAGCGAACAAACAAACTGGATTGACAAGAGTGACGTTTGATTCCAGCCGACTTATAAAGCCTCTCTCTGATGTTTCGACTTTGAACTGCACTAACTATTTATTATTATAGTACTAGTAGTCTAGTAAAGTACCTTTAAGTAGAATACAGAGGAACTAAATGGGACATTTATATCCCTCTATCTCATAAAATTTTCATGCAAGCTCCTGATATTCTACAGGCGCCATTTCATTTATTTAGTGTCTTTACTTTGTCTTTACTTTACGCTTTCTTACATAAACAAAAAATACTTAAGGACTTAACTAAAATAATTAACTAAAGGACTAAATGGGCTTTATAGCCTGAGGCATCACACACACACAAAACATTTATAAACTTCTCTGAGCTCTGTTTATACAGTGGATCCCAGATACCCCGCATTTAACCAGCAGGAGAGTAGATGATAATAATGCTACCCCAACAAATCATTAAAAATGACGGGAAATGATCAGGATTATCTTTACCCAGAGCTACCAATATAGACCATGTGCAAATTAATTGAGATGGGAACCATGCATGCAAGGCATTATGAGGCTTAAGGAATGTATTTCTACGACTCAGTCACTGTCACGCAGACTAAGGAGGCAAAGCACCTGTGTTCCTCAGATAGAGGGAGATGTTTTCATGTATGAGTGTTCTCAACAAGCTCATAATGACTGGTCTCAGATCAGAAAACCTGGGTAAATGAGTGGATTTACTGGTTGGATGCTCTCCAATAAGATGTTGTGTGTCAGTGTTAGCTTTGTGTTGAGTGAATATTTTATAGCCAGCGTGGTCAGAGTTGACATGAAATGACAAGGGTGCTTGTCTTTTCTTAGAATTCTGACATATTTCTGTATACAAACTAACACAAAGAGTTGAATAGGTTCAGAACGATGTCTGGTCCATCAGCACTGTCACTCTTTCACCATTCAAAGGTATGTATTTGGAATGTCAAACTAAGCCCCAAACATGCAGATTTTTAGCTTACCTTGTCAGATAAATGATTATGTTCACTGTTCTGACACGAATTCAGTCACTAATGGCAGGATGTTGTTGGAGTAAAAAAAGGTAGGGTGCACAAAAGGCATTACAGAGGCTTTACCAGCAAGCCCCAACCAGGAGCTAATGATCAGGCGGGATAAGATGGATCCAAGCAAGGCACACCCAATTCAAAGGACTGGAACTTTGGTTTCATACTGGATTATGTATAGTTACTATTTAAAAACATTACACATTGATCTGTGGGCTTCTGAAATGAGCTTCTGGGATCTACAATCACAGTACAAGCTTTCTTTTGGATAGACTTTTGGGCTCAGTGTTTGGTTATTGTTGAAAAAATGTTCAATGCCTCATAATAGTATACCACCAATGGTGTCAAACAGTCATAAAGGGTGAAAATAGATTATTGAAAGAAAGCTTTAGCAGTTAGCATTGTTTACTGAAGGTGGAAAAAAGGTCAGGAGGATTTTCTGTACTCCTGCAATCCAGGTGTACCTGGGCTTTCAGTGTCTCCTGCTAGGGCCAATGGCAATAGTTGACAAAAATGAGTTCTGCTTTTGGAACATTCTGCTGGCCGCTGTGGTACACTGCCATTGCCTTGGAAAATTCAGTTTGCCATCAACTGTCTATGGTGAAAATGTGAGCTGTAGAATTTTCTGTTTCATTCGTTTAACTTTAGTTTAAATTTTAGCCAATGTTGTGTTTGTTGGTGTGTTGTTTTATGTGGTGATGGTCCGTCGCTAATCTGTCAAAATGCAGTATGATGCATTATCTCTATCTCTATCTCTACCAGCAAATGGTCAGTTTCAGAGCACAAGGTATAAACAGCTCTGGACAGCTTCATGTTATACATTGATTAAACCACATTAGAGACTATATATTAGGACTTTAGCATTAACGTGACCAATGGCTCTGTCGAAAAAAGGGTAAGGTAAAAATGGTTTAGCATCTTAGATGCTTTTTTCACAATGACACATGAATGTTAATTAACTCAACAGTGATTATGAGGATCTAAATGATGTGATATGCATTACTAATTGTGGTCTTCGGCAGATCGTGTTGGAAGTGTAGTACTTCCAGAAGTTACTCGGTCCCATCTTGTTCAAGTAATAAAGTGAAAATAAAATGAATTATTTTCCAATAGAATTCAACACTTTCAAATGAAGTTATAATATTTTGCATGCAACAAGTCTTACTATGTAAAGCCAGCATAACACACAAGGCATGTTCAGTGATTTTTTTTTCCCTCTTTGAGATGTCACAGTCCAAAAAGGGGCAGGCTGTTACAGCCTTGTTGTTGCCCCAGGAGTGACTCAGGTAGCAAGAGGAAGAGGGAGGGGTGAGAGAAGACGGAGTGAAGTGGTGAGCAGCTCTCTTTTACTGGCTCTTACTGGACTGTTTCCCGGCCTTCTGCATCTCATCACGAAACGAAGCAGGCCAGGGAGGCCAGAGTTAAAAAGCTGCAGTGACAGCACCTGGATGTTATTTGGCTTAATGGACTTAAGGCTTGCTCACCAACAGTCAACTTGGGGGGCTTGTTGCTTTGTTGTGCTTTCACCCTCCTTCTTCTGTCCGTGTCCCTTTTTCCCCTTACTTATCCAAGCTCTCTTTTCAACTTCCCAGTCTACCATTTCTCGTATGCCCTCCTGTTGTTTAATTACTTCTTGTTGGGACAGGCTTCAGTATATTATATAATGTGTCTGTGCAGTTATATGTGGAAAGACTACACTGAAAAAGGCAATGCACTCAGTTGTAAATGAATCATTTCCACATGAATAAAATACATCACAGCAACACAACCACTGACAAAAGTAAGTAATCTGGAGAACTAAAGAATGAGAACATCTAAATATTAATAATAAAAAAAAGTTAACATTTGACAAAAACCCTGTTTCATAACACAGATACCCATGCCATGAAATCTCTGTTCTATAGTTGCTAATGTATGTATAGTTGCTTGCTTTTCAAGTTTAATATCTGCATCAGTTTTAACAGAGCAGTTGTGGCAAAGCTCAGTCATCTGTGTTCACAGTCACAAGGCTCTTTAGTATGATCTGTTCCACTACCAGTGTTTTTCTATGCACTGATTCCATGGCCATGACCAACATGTTAGCACTGTAAGTGTTACAGTAAATTCAGTACATTCTTTTTTAAGTGTATGCCACACTTTAATTCATGGAGCCCAAGATAAAGGTCTTTGAGGCTTGAGTGACTCATAGCCATACCCAACCACAACCACACATAGAAACACTAAGAGTATATATCAGGCATTGTCTAGTCTGTATTCATGTAAATATGTTTGTTCTTCGCTTTTCTCATGTTCTTTGAATATGCTGACATGTTGAAAGGCTTAACTGTGGGCTTAAGTTAGCTGGCTAATAGAGAAATCCTACTTTGTGAAATGCCCCCAGATGATTTTAACCCCAACAGTCTCCACTACAACATTAACAGAAGACTTTCTGTTTCACTTTGTGAATATATATATATATATACTTTGTAATATATAGGGAAGGTTGATCTGTTCTAAAGGAAGTTGTTGAAAACTAGAATCAACGAGCAGAATTGGAACTAAGAGTACACCTGGCATATAGCATGCATCCTCTGTTAATAATTTCTGAGCTATTTTCCTCCCGTTGATATCCTGGGAGAGAATGCATGCTTCTCTCTATTGTAACCATTTAGATTACACTGTTTCACAGCTGATTCCAGTCTCTTTCATCCTCTTGAACTAAATGACAAACACATTTCTGTTCTTAGCCATGGAAAACTGTTCATTTGTCATATCTTTGCTCACATCTCTCCCTCTCAAGGCCTACAGTAAAGATATGACAGATTAAAAGCAAACATGGTTTTGTGTCAGACAAGTGCTGCATAACAAGGTACCTCTGTATCTAATCCTTCACACATGTAGCCCTTTTAAAACTGGAGGGTGCCAAGGATGCTACAAAATCTCAGAAGATGATTTTTTTTAGTTTATTAAATTTGCTCCAGCTATATAAAAAGGTTTAAGAGCCACTAGTTTTCGGCTTGAATTTGACTTTTGAATTAACCATTGTTTGTTATTTAATTGAGTGGTTCCAACTCTTTTTATTGAACGATCAACTAAAAGGTTCTTTAGGCAATCAAAAGTTTACATTACATTAGTAGCATTTAGCTTACGCTCTTATCCAGAGCGACTTATAAGGGTATTCATATTACAGGTAGGCCAATGTAGTGTTAGGAGGCTTGCCCAGAGACTCTTACTGGTGGAACACAGCATAGTAACTTAGACCAGGAATTGAACCCCCATCTCCCAGATGGTATGGTAGGTCCCTGGTGGGTATTGGTCTAATCCGCTGAGCCACACCAGCCACACCAACCACACCACCTGTATGGCATCACTCAAAATAGCACTTTTTGGAGAATCTGTTTTTAAGAGTGCCCGGTCATCTGTTTGTAGACCTGAAGTCAGTGTTCAACTTGGTTGAGCAATTAATCCAAGTTGCCAAAAATAACCTTAGAAAGCACCTACAACATCTGCCTCTAGACTGCAACATTTCTGTCTTTCCATGCCTTCCTACCCTCCTCCCTTTTTAACAGTTGGAACTTGAAATAAAGGATCAGTAAAACATTACATTTCATCATTTTTCCATTCTTTAATTTTCACCACAAAACCTGACATGTTTTAAGAGGTGCAACCTAATATTGCCTGAACTCCAGGACCCACCACAAAGATCTCTGGGTAAATGCGGGGGGAGGAAGTGCACAGACAGGAAGACGGGTGTGTATGGAAAAGCACACTGTGCTTGGCTGCAGCACGCCCTTAAGTAACAACACATGGCAATGTAGGAATTCAAAAATTTGCTCATTCCAAGCTGAGAAGTGAGGCTGGGAAGGGCCTGTCTTGCTTCTCAGGCCACTCGGTCAGCTCGTCCCATAATAGAGGGCTGATAAGGCTAGCTATACCTAATTCCTTTCCATGTTCTCATCCCAAAGTAGGCATCACAATGGGCATGATTCATGGGCTAATTCCGCCAGCTACTGACTTGGCTCCCACTTGCATTTGGGAAGAATGTGACCTCACAATAAGGCTCTTTCAAAGGCCCATCCCTGTCTTTTCCTTCTCAGAACTGAGCCTGAAACATACCTCTGTTCCCAGAGAGGGAGAATGAAAGAAAGAAAGAAAGAAAGAAAGAAAGAAAGAAAGAAAGAAAGAAAGAAAGAAAGGAAGAAAAGAAAGACAGAAAGAAAGAAAGACGGTAAAAGAAAGAAATAAAGAAAGGAAGAAAGAAAGTCAGTACCTACTAGAAGTCATACTATACATATGTATTCAGCCGTACATTGTGTATTTAAAATTCTATAGCTGAAACTTAAAACTCCCACTCTCAGAAAAACAAGTGCTCTAGGGAGTTTTACGACTTGGGTTGTTGACAGAACAATTTTTGGTGCTACATTAAACCAACTGAAGCATTGAAATGTCATGTTATATAAAGTCACTATTCATGTTACTACATTATTCATGTACAACAGCTACTCTTGACACTGTGTGCAAACTTTACTATGAATGGACCAATAGAAAATAAATCCCATATTAACTTACATTAACTATTAACAATATCTTTGCATTGTCCTAGAAAGTTACACACATTTTCCCTTGGACAGCAACAATAAGTAACCATTGTCATTAATAAAGTATACTTAACAAATGCCTTCTTTTATTTATATTTCAAATGCACTTAAATAAATAACACTTTACCACAATAGCCCAGTTGATTTAAGAAAAAAAATAAAATATCAATAAAAATCTATATGTCTTTTCAATGTCAATCAATGTTTAAGCAGTTATCTGCCAAAAGCAGTGATTTCAATAAAATCATATATCACTACTATTAAAGTTACAAGCAAACTATGTCAAATGTACAGACAGAAGAAAACAGAAGCAATTACATGTCAGGCAGAATTATTACACAGATTGTTCCTTATTTTGTCGTTAACATACAAAGATACAAGAGCAGTGAAATTGTCTGGAATCATTTAAAGCAACGATACCTAACACAAAGCAGTCAAGAGCTTTAGAGCTGAAAGCTGAAAAAAACTTTCATCTGCTTCTGAGATTTAGTAACCTGTACAAACTTAACACATAACAATCTGCTCTTAGTTATTCACCCTGACAGCTGTAAAAAGATTTTTCTTGGCTCTCCACCATTATATCTACAGGAAAATGCCGTGGCAAGATAAGCGCAAAGTGAAACAATTTAAAATTAATGGACAAAATCACTGCGTTCCACTCTTCACAAACCACTCACACAGCTGTTCCTGCTAAAGCTCACTGGGATCAGGAATAACAAGCAAAGCAAAATGTTACAAACAACCACTGAATTCTAAGAGTTAAATAATAATAGCAAACAGGAATAAAACAGCAAGCACCAATACCACATGTATCCTTTACTTTCTTCTATAATCTCTGCTGATACCAATAGGAATGAAATCCTGGGGAGCTATTAGGCTTTCCGAGATCTTCCCTTTCCTTTAGTGTTATAGTTTTTGTGTATGTCAACAATCTCCAAAGTTACAAAGACAAAGGGAGAAACTCTCTCCACTTTTCTCAGCTGCCCAAAACTCTTTGTTGGAATTCCAGCCCTTTTCTTTGTTACAAGGTGATGTCATCTCCAAATCCTTTTGCCCGCCTACCAGCAAGCTTGACATGTCCTCACACAATGCATATAGAGCCAAAGAAGTTGCCAATCTGAAAGCCTACTTTAGTCTACCTTGTGAGGGTGGATCAGGTCTATCTACATCTCCATTTTGCCACTCTTTGTGAGCATTATGTAAAAAAAAAAACTTTCACAACCATCCAGATGCCAGTACTGGTTATCAGTGTCACTCACGTTGCACAGAATACAGGCCAAACTCTAAACCATACCTATATATTTTGCATCACAAGGCCTTAAGGTTGTCTGGATATTTTTGTAACCTTGATTTTAAATCTTTGGTGTGAGACTGTGAGATCCTATCCCAAATTGTGGGCAGTGTGTGAAATTTGAGAGTTATGGGCATGACAGAGTGTTTAATATTTTTCTGATTGCTTGACTCAAACATGAAACAGGCAAGTTGCATGCAAAGTCCATCTACTAGCTTCACAGTATCAGAATTCCCGACCGCCATACAGTAACCGTATTGGGGCAACACTAATCAAAGGCATTGAGAAAAAAAAAAAGAGAAGTGAATGAACAAACGAATGTGTGACTGACAGTTAAGACAGCGCTGGCCCTGAACTTTCCCCGGCTCTGTTCCTCGCCGTGGGCTGCCAGAGTGAATGGGAGGCAGACATTACTCAGTATACGAATGGAGACTGTCTGTTTTCCAAAAGCTCATTTGTTAACGCATGGCTTTGCCAATAATGCCGCCGTTCGTGCTGCCGTAGCACTGCAGCCAGTATGCATCAGATAACTATGCAATCTCTGGGCAGGCTCCCAGCGCTGGACGCTCAAAGCTATCACTCACCAGTCTGAGCTCTCCCCCAAAAACCATACATTCGGCTTTATCTGCTCCTCACCCACATTTCTGACATGTCGGCGCAGGGAGAGCCAAAACCACCATGTGGTCTCAGTCATCATCAATCTCCCTCTCAAGAGCAATCCCACCATACTAACAGATCTTAACTGTCTCTCGTTGCAGTCAAACATCCTGGCCCCTCTTCTTAACCAAAGGCTGTGATTAATCCAATGCACAGCAAAGATTCTCTTTTAAGTCTGTTTACAACAATCCAAGTTGTCTTCTCTCTGTCTCGTGCTGTTTGAGAATGCTCAAGATTCCACAGTTACTCTTGTGCCTCAGAGCACCACAATTACCCTTAAATCCAGGCCTATATTTTACAATAATGGTCCAACAGGATAACAACTAATATACATTTAGACTACCAGGCAAAAGTCTGGACATACTTAACTGGATATCACTGCTGTCAAGGAAATAAGAAAAAGAAAGAAATCCCATGTATTTGCAGTTTTACATTTTCTGCATCATTTGCTTAGCCATCTACACTTTATGATGTAGGGATCAATAGAAATACTTCAACATTAATTGGCCTTCTCCTGTAAAGTTTCCAATTCCTTGGCCATTAAACCTGATTCTGATTGTGCTTCTGTATGATTTATCAAAATTCATCAAAACATTCATGGGAGTATATAGGAGAACATCTGGTGACTGTTTTATAGATGAGAGATAATAACAACAAAATGAAAAATATGTAAACTATGAAACTTGATGGTTTATGAATATTTTTATGGGAGTTTATTTTTATGTTTACTTAGGCTTTTGGGTGGGGTTCACGTTTAAAATGTGCCAAGATCTATTACAAAGTCAGGGTCCTTGACAGGAATGTAGTTCTGGACTGCACAGCATTTTGAATGGCGTTTCTCCACTGGCTTTTGCCATTTTGGAAAAGAGGCAAAACAAAAGAATCAGGAGAGATGTGCTCTGATTTGGTTTACCAGTGCCTTTGCTATTATTGCCAATGTTTGCAATTACAGAACCCAGCAAACATTATTTCAGCAAGCAGTAAAATACACTGCCTTGCCACACACTCTAATATTTCAATAGACCACCATTAGCTTTGATCATGGCATGCATTCGCTGTGGCATAGCTTCCACACGCTTCTGTAATGTCACAACATTTATTTCTGTCCAGAGAATGGACAAAATCCATTGATGGAATGACCAGGCTGTTCAGTATATTCAGGTAGTCAACTGACCTCATTCTTTGGGTGCATGAGGTTGCTAAACATACAACTGGTCAATGGCAGCAACCCCAGACCATAGCAGAGCCACCACAGGTTTGCACAGTAGGCACTGGGCATGATGGGTACATCACTTCAGCCGCCTCTCTTCTTACCCTGATGTGCCCATCACTCTGGTACATGATAAATCTGTACTCATCAGACCACATGACCTTTTTCCATTTCTCCAGTCTTTCTTCCAATCTATATGCTCCCTCACAAATTGAAGCTGTTTTGCCGGTTAGCCTCACTGACAAGCATTTTTCAGCTGTTTAGTCTGGATCCCTTGAGTTCCCTTCGCATTGAGTGTGTGGACATGCTCTTACTTTCACTGCTAAACGTATCCCACTGCTGGTTTTCTGATTTGATTTCACCAGGCGTTTAGGTGATCGCCGTTCATGATCGTTCAAGATTTATTGCGACCACATTCCTTTCTCGAAGGTGATGTTCCCCCACTGTCCTTCCACTTTTTAATAATGCACTGTATAGTTCTTGACTCAAGGTCAGTAGTTTCAGCAATCTCCTTAGATGTTTTCTCTGCTTGATGCATGCCAATAATTTGACCCTTCTGAAACAGATTCACATCTTTTCCGCGACCACAGGACGTGTCTTTCCACATGCTTGTGAAATAAGAAGCTACTCACTGCATCAGTTATGGTTAAGTAACTTGTTGCCAGCTAAAACATAACCCCCCAAGCAGTACCACGGTGGGTTAGGAGGTCTTTACCTTAGCAATGTTCATACTTTGATGGTTACTAATGAAGTATGTAATGAAATGCAAAGTAGTTCAACTATTTTTTATCAAACTACTTCATCAGTGTAAATTATGACATTTGTTTTCTTTCAGTTTGGAACATTAAGCCTGTCTACATGGCAAAAAGATTCAAAACAACAGTATAAGCCTTAAAGCTTTTATCCCAAAAAAGTATACTGTGCTGTTTTCTCAAAGAGCATGAGAAAGACATGGGATAACCCTTTAAGCAAATGCTGTCTTTATTGAACATAACAGCAGTGGAGAGTGGAGTGCTAAATGGCCGGGTTAGCAGGCAAGTCATCAACAGTCATACTCTCACTAATGGTAGACACTAACACTGCACCACTAATCCACTTAGAAGCACCACAACACCGCACAGAGTGATCCATGCAACATATATATACATCTTCACACCCATAGTCCCCAATACTAACAAGATTTATAATCTGTCTTGCTGTGTGTCTGGTGTTCACCCAGGTGGCTCCGCATGTGGCTGTACCTCACACACTCTGTGCGGGCCAGTAGTGGGACACTACATTGCTCACTGTTTTCAAAAGATCTTATAAAATATGGCCAGAATCTAAGTAGAGTCCCTGAGGCACAGGGGGCGTAGAGTCTCAGTCTCAATCTCCCTCAAGGAAGAGAAAGAAACCTCGAGGGGAACCAAGACTAAACTGGGAAATCCATCCCCTTCAGGTCGACCCCATATAACCACAAACTCGAAACAGGGTCAAAGAATAGGAGAAGTGTTGAGTGTTTTTGAGGCAGGGGAAGTATTGACAGATTTGTCTGTAATGAAATAGATGGATCGTTCAATTAAATAGCATGATTATCGAATGGCGCGCGACAGGGAGAAGTTTCATGGTAGTCAAACTGGTCATCAGGAGGGCAGTGGCACCCAGCCGAGGCAGATGAAGCAGCAGCATCAGGATGGCAGTAGCTCCGCAGCACACCGCAGAGATTGGGCAGTACCTCAGCTCCGGCAAAGAAAACACACAGACAGTTAGCTCTGACAGAAGGACTGAGAGCACTATGTGGTATCAGCAGTTAGCAGGGAAACTACTTACCAAAGGCTTGACTGAACAGGTAGGTTTTAAGCATAGGCTTGGTCATTTTGGGGGCTGTGTCCTGAACACTAACTAGAAGGTTAATCCAAAGCCAAAGGGGCATTTTTGCAAAAAGGCTCTGCTCCATAATGTAACTTCATTAATTCTAGGTACTAATAGTGAGCCTGCACCTTGCGATCTGAGGATTTACGTGGTGGTTCATAGTGGGAGATAAGTTCCCTGAGGTACTGAGGAGAGGCCTTTTAGAACTTTATATGTAAACAGACGAATTTTATACTCAGTGCGGAATTTAACTGGCAACTAGTGCAATGTTGATAAGACTGGGCTGATATGATCAAGTTTCCTAGCTCTCGTAAGGCCTCAGCTGCAGCGTTCTGAACTGCTCTACAACCCAACTTGTATTCACATATGCAAAAAACTGTCCCGACAGCAGCAAAATGTTTATTAGTTTTTGTAGCCTTTTAGGAAAGCACTTCTGAGGTAATGCTAATGGTTTCCCTATCTTTCGGTATATGTAAAAAGTACAGTGCGGATGTGAGTATCTTTAGTATTTCATTTCTTTTTTTACTTTTCACAATAGTAAAGGGTGCTCTGGTAATTTTGTGTTCTGTTGTTTGTTTAAAGAAGGGGTTTATGAGATTTGTGTTTACACATTCAAAAATAAAAGGCACCTACTTGCATCCCATCCAGTCAGAGGCACACTACTGTGACACTTATCATATTGCCATTATGACGCTCAACAGCTTTACTGAACATCACAGTTTATGTCAATACTGTGCAACCCTACTTCCCTCCTGTTGTGAGGCTCACTTAAAGACAAAGACTATACAAACAGGATCTCACAAAAGTGTGTTGTATATCCAGTTTAATGTACAGTACATGAGGTAGGGAGGTAATAATTTTGAAACTCTATATATTCCATGTAAATGCCCATGAGCTCATAGATGGCCCCTCCTCCCACTTTTATTACAAGCATGTCACAGTATTTGAAAACAGCCGGTAGATGGAAAAAACACAATATATCTGACGTTTTTTTAAAAAGACAGGCCTCAGAGTGTGATGTTCCTGCAGCAGACACACAAAGTGCTCCCTTTAGTCCACCGCAATAACACCAGTTCAGCCAGCTTTGAGATAACTAATGTTTAATGAGTAATGTATCACACACAGTTTTTTTTTTTATGGGATAGCCTTACTTGCGAATACATGTTCTGCATATCAGTGATATTATTGGAAGTACTCACATCAGCGCTCTATGAGCAGTGTGTGGTTCCTGAGTGCCAATCAGCATTTTGGCATATTGTGACCACAGAACACCACAGTAGGTCGCATCTGGCTTTAGATATAGATAGATGAGTGGGATGAAGTAAAACTAGTAAAGTTTAATGGTATGCAATGGAAATAAAGTGACTATGTAAAGTTTGCCTTGAAAGTATCGTTACCATGGAAGAAAGTATCATCACTAAGGAGGAGGTAGTAAACAGATGCAGAGCATGATAAGTGACAAGTGTGACAACACTTTCATTGAATTTATAAGAGCAAAATGATCATGAACCCAGCTACATGATGGTACCCTATGGGACATTGTGTAGTGGCCTATACAGTGCCTTCTCATCTTGACAAGGCTCTCTGCGATGCTATTGTTTCATACATAGCAACACCTCTGTGACAAGTCATTTCTAATTTAAAGAGCTTACAGAGCACCACATTTTGGTTCTATGTAAAAAAAAAAAAAAAATATATATATATATATATATATATATATATATATATATATATATATATATATATATATATATATATAAGCAAGACTTTTCATCTGCAGCTGTTTCTCCAGGCGAATCTATTCTTTGACTGGATGCAGTCATCTTACTTCATGAACGTTATACAAATCAACAAATTGCCGTCATTGATGATGTCGATGCCAGCCCTAGTTGCCATCTAGTAAGCCTTTCGGGGTGAGAATGGAAATCATCCATGGAACTCATTCCTGAATTTTCTTTGAAGCCATTAGCAGCAAATAAATGTTTCTTCTATTAAAATATTATTTATGTGTTTATTTAACTACATATCAATCATTAAATTCTAGGTGATTTAAATGATGAACTTTAGCTAGCTATGCTAACTACATGAGTTACCTTGGATCTGGTAGTGCTGCAGTGGAGCAGAACTTTAAACACCTATAAGTAAAGTAAGTTTCATTGTACTTGGCTTTGCAGTGTCAAAAGCTGTTTCTGTAGCACAATGGCAGCAGGAAGTGTACGAAAACAACATGTATCGCAGCCCCTACAAACTGATCTGCCTATGTACAGTTTCATTCAAAATAACACACTATGATTGGATACAATAAAAAAACATTACTGTATTTACATTAATACAGCGTTATTATATTTAGTAAAACGAGTAAAATTGACATATACAGCCTTTGGCAACATTTTGGGTCCTTTGGTTATGACTGTGACTGTGTGTGTATGTTTAAAAAAGGGACTAATGTCACACAGTCCAGAAAGTTAAAACAAGGCAGAACGTTTAACGTGACCTGTCTGTCTGACTTTCACAGCATCATCAGTTGTCTCCTTGAGCAGACTCTCCTTCACTGCCAACTCCAGTAGTTTGTTCATTAGCGTAACAGCATACACTCAGATCCATATATCATGCCATTCTGTACATCACACGGATATCAGAAAGCTGATACCTGTGAATTTTCATGAATACGAGTAAGCCTTTTATCAGGCCAAAAACTGATACCCTTATATAATACAGATGTATCATTACTAATAAACTACAATGCACTTTCTGTTTAGCAGGAAGAAATGACTTGGAAGTTCTTTATAGTTTCAATTTATAGTTTAATTTATATTGCTGTCACCAATAGTCTATTTTTATTTACTTTGGTCTTGTTTAACAGTGATTTGGTCATACTATAGATACAGCTAGCTCTGTAATTTATTATATTAAAACAGAGCTGGTTTTCCTATTCTGATTTTGACCCAACGGGGATAAAAGGTTTCCTGAGTTGGTGCCAGGAGCTTTTGCAGGATTGTACTCGTACAGATATGATCAGATTAACAGGGTCGATGAAGTAATTTAAAAGTCTGAGATTTTCTTTTCTCATGTGTTTCTGGGGAAATGCTTGTCTGAGCTTGTATAATGTCTATATTGGCATGTTTTATAGGATTCCTCTTGTAGCCATAATTGCGTGCAGTAAAACATTAAGCGGAGCTGACAAACTTCAAATTAACACACTGGTGGCAATCAACCACCTATTTTTCATATGCACAATAACTTATAATAGTGCAGCACATGGCTATGCACATTAAACAAATTAAAGCCGCAAATGACATCATGAGACTGAATAAGCTACCGACTTCTTAAAAAGCATATGTCGCAGCCTGGTTTTATTTGAACTTTTTCATATTAATTATTAAATAGTGTCAGCCTTTTAGTTAATAACGTGGCTGACATGCCCTATGAAACTCCAGATTGTAATGTAAAAGCAGCTAGGCAACCAAAAAATATACAGGCTAATCTAACCTCGTCTTTTTTTCACTACTCTCATGATTAAGTGTCCACACTTTGTAACTTTCATAAAATAATGCCTCCAAATATTTTTTTGTCTGGAAAATGGACAGTTCCTGAGTCTGTGAGGTGTCCTTTTACAAATCTAAGCAAATAGAACACAAGGGGTGAGCATTTCTTTTGTGGATTTCTTTAATAAAATGTATGAAAAGTACTTTGTTGAAGCAAAACTTGTTGTTTCAGGTTTCGGAAAAAAACACACAAAAAGCTAAACCCTGTAATCAGGGTCCTATTATAATAGAGATAAAACCATCCGTTACACGTAACAATTTTTAGAGCTACAGATAATGCTAGTAATACGATGAAAATTTTGAAATATAATTGACTTAGTATCTGGTAACTTCACAAATAACTACAGCTGACTAATGTTTCAACTCACCTTATCATCAGCTTACTCCACCTTAGGCGTCTGAAGGGAGCTTGAGTTGGAACAGGCCACAGGACAAGGGGAAATGATGCCGTGAGAAAGCCCATGCTGTTGTTTTACGTCTTTGAAAATGACATCACTAACCAGATTGTACTCAGACTTACTCTAAAGTGAGCATTATGAAGCATGTGGATTTCAACATTATAAAACAATATTTGTTTGTTGTGTAGTTTGTAATGTTTATTGCAGCCCTAATCATGGAGAACAGGATGCCCCTCAGAGGCCCTAAGTAGTAAGGTGAAGTAGACTGATGGTAAGGTGAGTTCAAACATTAGTCAGCTGTGATTATATGTGAAGTTACCAGGTACTAAGTGCATATTTATAAATGTTTATTATTTACTAAGTCAGTAGCTCTAGAAATGGCTATGCGTGACAAATGGTTAAATCTCTATTATAACAGGACACTGATTACTGGGTAAACATAAATGTGGACTGGATTGCCACATATAACTGTAAAGCTTGCTGGCTCTCCTCTCATCCCCAATCTCCTGGACTCCGTTTCCCATAATCCACCACCCGAAGGCATCACGGTCACATGTCCACCATCTCCCAGTCCCGCTCCGTCTCTCACGTCTAGGTCTCCAGAATATTGAGCTCACCTGAGGCTGATTAGCTTCTGGTACAGATACTCCTCTCTCCCACTGACCCGTTGCGAAGTATTGCCTCATTGTGCGTACTGAGCGGTTTCCTCTGTAGTTGTTCTCCTCGTTTGCTTACCTGGTTTGACTCCCTTTTGACTTTCTGGTTTACTCTTTGTCTTTCCCCTTTCAATGCTGTTGCTGGTCTGATTGTTTTGCCTGGTTCTGACTTCTGCTCGTCTCGTTACTTTGACTCGGTCCTTGCCCTCTTGGTTGTGTCCGCTTGTGCCTTGTTGCTGCTGTGTTGTGCTACGAGCCTGTTTAATAAACCTAGCTTTGCTTTTAGCTCAGGGCGTCACTGGAAATATACCAATTTAGGTTTAACTTTTGGAATTTTTAACGGTTTCTCCCAAAATCAGAAACAACAAAACAAGTTCTCTTCTATACCACAAACTACTTTTCATACTAGTTCTATTTGCAGCTTTATTTCCAAACTCGCCAAAGAACCCAGGAAAATGTGCACATTTACTGTTGGCTCCCACTCCCTAAAACATGAACTGGTTAAGCCTTCCCTCTAGAAACTAAACGTAAACCCCACTCTACTCTGTGAAAACTTCTCGTGAAAGTGATTCTAACACAGATGAATATAAAGTTTTCTTTTTATGTTAGACTAAACTACTTACAGTGTGATGTGGTGATGCTACAATACTGTCAAACAGCACTCGCAGCTCAAAAATGACATACAAGGTAAATGTAGCCTGTTAGCTTACATCCACAGCTTAGCTAACATTAGCATTAAACTAGCACATAACATAATAGGGCATCAATAATTACCTGTCCAACAGAAATAATAGTAGCTTAGCGTCACTTTCCAGGCCCTTTTAGTTCCTTCTCGCTTGCCCACTATTGCCAAAACGATGTGTTGACCACTTGGCTTTACTAAACTTTTTGTTTTTGTGCAAGACCTTTCTACTTCTGTTTTTTTTTTTTCTTTTTTTTTTCCTTCTTTCTTTTTTTTCTTTTGCAGTATAAGCTGCTGTAAGTACCTAACTTTCTATACCACACTCGGACTCCACCCATGCACAAATCAATACAGGTGCTGAGGACACACACATGGGCTAGCTGGTAGGCTGTCCAGTCATCTCCATTTTTACAGTTCTGTGGCCTCCACAGATAACGGCTGGTTTATCCTTTTATTGTATTGTACTGATTGTTAGTGTGATGTAAATCATACTAGAAGGAATAAAATACAAAGAAATGACCCATTCCTGTTTTACATCTCTAAATCTGTAGTTGTTGCAAACAGCACAATTCAGACAGTTTACATACAAGTACTTTGCCCTTGCGTAATGCTCCAATCCCTTTTTAGGTGCACCTAATAAACTGGCATGTGGATATCTATACAGAATATATACATATATACAGAACATCCTATATAGACAATATGTTTGTCTGTGTATTTATATATACTTTATAGAAATACACAGCAGGTTTATCCTATTTTCTCTCTCTCTCTCTCTCTCTCTCTCTCTCTCTCTCTCTCTCTCTCTCTCTCTCTCTCTCTCTCTTTCTCTCTCTCTCTACATATATAATTCTTAAATTAATTCAGAAATTAACATATTTAAGAATTGCTGTGCCCAATAAGTTAGGCCCCTGTAGTCATAGGGCCCTTTCCTTTCTTGTTTAAATACTAGATGTAAATACCTATCTTTTGACTTTTGATTATGCAACACAAAGTGCAGGCCTTAGGCAGGGCTGATATAAAACATGTCTCCAGTCTGGCAGTCTTCATCTGACCCAGTATAGTGGATATCAGAAGACCACTTGATTAGCAAACGTCACTGATTCTGCATTTGCATGTTTGCGGTAGATGGATATTGGCAAACCAGATATTCCATTGTTTTCAGTGGACCCCCAACAGAAAATTCTGCCAGCATAAGTGGCAACATTATGCAGACTGCAGTTATAAACAGAATTCTCCATCGAGGGTTACATGTTTTCAAACTTTTGCCATTAACCACAGCAATGGATAATGATTCTGGATGCTGATTTTTTGGAATCCATGGATGTTATGGAATTGTTTGTAGAAATTTAGAAGAACACACGAAAACAAAATAAAGATTGCATAGCATCCCTTTTTTTCATCACAGCTAAAGCTCTTTTCCTAACATTGTTTGACACCAATGAACACGTTTTAGTACATAGGAAGAGCTTAAGGTCTTTAGAATTTTAGTCCAAAAAATTACACTGAATAATTGTCTATTTCAGTGATCATTTGTTTCTTAAAATAACTTTTAAGGATGCCACTGTGCTACACTAATCTTAATTTTACATTGCCCTCAATGATCAAACCTAGAGAAAGCATAACCCCAAATATAGTAACTGGACACTGTAAACACAAAGTAATATGAGGCTCAGATTGCCTCGATTAGATTCCTCTTGGCCTCATGACAGACATGATGAGCATGAAGAGCCAGGCAATATATTTTACACATGACTGAGACTGTATGCATGTATCGAGGCCATTCTAGAGCAAGTACCCCGGAGTAAGTGTGTGTGACCAAGTGAACAAAGACTGTCATTATATTCTAGTCACCTGAACTGGCTTGTTATTGCTTCAGGTCTATTATTTGACTAGTGTACGCTAGGTTTAAATAGACCTGCTTTTTGGTTCTACTCAAAAGATGCTAACTGGGTAGCACAGGCAACATAGCTACCTAGTTAACAAACAGACATTTATAAAATTATTATAATGTGCTTACACTTCAGCTGTGCATATATTTCTTGGTAACAGTTATGACAGTTAATTATTAATGTTAGTTATGTACATTTGGAATTGCTGATTTAAGATAAGATTCTGTAACAGATATTTGTAAAAAAGCTTAACTAGGTTTCTTTGAATAAAACATGAATAAATGTAGTTCTTAACATGCTGCTTAAATAATCTTTGTATATGCCACACAGAAAAGAGTTTAAGGTTTGAACACTTTGTATTAAATTGTGCAATTCAAAATGTTTTGGCCTTATACTGCATTGATGATTAGGTCAGTGGAAACACAATAGTTGATTTGGAGACATGAATTAGAAGACAAGACATCCTACTCTCCAACACAAACACACACACACACACACACACACACACACTGCCCATACCTTAAAATGCAGCACCACACTCTTTGATCTTCTGATCTAGGCCAAGGACATGTTTTTTTGTTTGATAAGTACTGGTGTATTTTATAGGTATTTATGGCTATGGTTGAAGGCCGGTTGAAGGACCCCTGATGTGCCCTCTAGGCCCAGCTGTTAATCTGCTTCTGCTTTAGTGATCTGCTGTTCAACTAGAATTTGGGGTATGCAATTTAGGAAACACTTTATATTGGAGGGCATGTCTTCACTACCCCAAATATGTTTCAGTTATCCGTGCATGGGGGGGAGCTGTAATTAAGCACGACAAAGCATTGTTTACATTGTTTGTCTGTCTATCCCATAGGGTTGACCCACTTTCTAGGGTGACCCACACATAAATGCACCCTGCTGTTTGTGTGTATTTGCTGTGGCATTAGTCGTCATCTGGACCAGCCTGTCCCTTAATCAGCTTTAGACTGTCTTGCTTGCCCACTCTCTCTAAAATCAGTAACTGCTCTTTGTCCTGCTTCTTTTGCCACGTCTTGTGTACTGTCTGGTATCTGGAGGTGTAGACTTCAACCACACACCACTCACAGAGCAACTTCAATAGCTGTGCGGCGTATTTGTGACCTCATTCTACACCAGGAGGATTGGTGTAACATCTGTATGGTCCTAATGCTGTAATCTGCTTGATCACATGTTATCCTCCACCCCATTGACCATTCGAAAACATAATTCACAATGGCTTTGCTGATTCAAAGATAGGAACAGAAAGGACTAGAGTTAGCTCCTGCTGCTCTTCTGCACTGAAACGATTTCAAGCTGTAATGGATTGTAACAATGGGTAGGCAACATATTTGAGGTAGGTGTTGATTTTGTCTCTATGATCTGTAGGTATTGTTTTACTTTAAGGCATAATGTGTCTGATATATGTTAATGATAATGAAGATGATAAGAAATGCAAAATAATAACCTGACAATGCCTTTTTTTCCCTGATGTATATTGCGATATGAATGAATTGCTTGACTTGAATAGTACACTTGCTTGTTTGGCAAGACATAAACATTCTAGTATTTGTGATATTGCAGCGAAGTGCATCTGCATAGAAAAAAAAAACATTACAGTAATATATAATAAAGTAAAGAATCAGTAAAATAGTAATAATTAAATGAAAATGTATGTTTTTACTCAAAATAATTTTTGAGAGTGAACCAAAACTTGCTATTTAACTGGTTTTAATGCACCCCACTAGTGATACAAAGTATACTGGTATAAAAGTGAACACCAGTTTGCTAAAGATATATTTGGATAACCTGATAAGTCCAAACACAGTGAATCCCAATCAGTGGAAGCAAACATAGTTATGTTGGGACTGCTATATTGCCTTGGTGCATTGTCACAATGTTGAAATGTAATTCTTTACACTGTTGTCAGTACGTTGTCGCAACCACTAGAATCCCTCATTATATTATTTCTGCCTGGAACTTGTCAACAGGTAGTCATCATATGACAGCGTGAGGTTGTGACAACATAGTGACAATGTCCCCCATCTCAGAGAAACATTATATTCTGTTCCATGCTGGTCACATAACAGTTCTGTTTAGCTGCTTCTGGTTTAGGAAGTATCAGAATAAAATCCAGAATAGGTTATTATTTGTAAATAAGGACTTAAAAACTAAAGTGAAATAAAAGTTAGAAACAATATACAGTGCAGATTTTATTTTTTATTTTTTGTCCCGCTCTTCGGGACTCCACTTCCCAGAGGGCCACGCTCGATGACGTCATGTCTATGCGCCCCCGTCCGGACTCCGTGATACGCTCTAGGTCACCTGAGTTTTAGCCACAGCTGTTAGCAGTCAATTACATCCGGTATTTAAGCCACACACAAACGCTCACACTTTGTGAAGCTTTGCAAAACTTAGTTTAGCAATCCTTTCTCGTGTTGTCTCATTCTGGTTTTCGACTCCCTTCGTTCCGCTACTCTTTTGCTTTATTCCTTTTGGCTCTGCGGTTTGTACCTGTGCTTCCTCACTTTGGTTTTCCCCTTCGGTCTTCCCCTGTAACCTTGTTTGCCCTCGCTGCTTGTTCTACCTGGTTCTGACCTCCGCCTGTCTCTGACTCCGATTTAGCTTCTCCCTTTGTTATACTGTTTACTAGTGCTTGCTGAGCTTGCCTGTTTGTGAATAAACCATTCCTGTTTTTTTTAATTCTGCAAACGTCGGTTTCGAAGTCTTTTGTCTAACATTTTTGATGTTTTATGACCAGGTGTTGGTAGGCACCTGCTCATCCAACATTGCTTGTGAACTCAAGGGTTGTAACAGAGCATTTACCCTTTCTTGCTGCAGTAACAGTTTGTACTTTCAGACAACGTTTTACACGAGATGTTGGAACATTGCTGAGGGTGTGAGGATGCAACTGCATTAGCCACAAGAGCATTAATGTTGGATGATTAGTTCTGGAAGTCAAAGCTGTCAGGCAGATATGTGTGAAACCACGTAAGGACATTTCCAATCAGTCCAATAGAGTTTATTACAAATGTAAAAATGAACAATGATCTACAATGTTGAAAAGATCATATTTTTAGTTTGTATTTAGTTCCCCATAATATTAATGGTGTTACAGTACTGTGTGATCATTTTTCTGAGGTTTCCATAGTGACTGTGAAAGTCATTGCATTATTAATGACAGATCAGGTTGGTCAGTTGATCCTTATGAGTAAGGAAGACACAGAATGTGGGGAACAATAGTTCAAAAGAGTGGCACTGGTATTTGATCTATTGTCCCAGCTATTCATGTCTTTTGATGCTACCACACACATATCACATACCACATAGTGGGTGCCCAGACAAAAAGAGGTTTTGGGGGGCAGAAGGGTGGAAAAAAGATTGATTTCAGTTGATGTATAGTAGGGGTGGAGAAAGTAGTGCTTTTGTCTGCCTGCTGGAGGATAGGCTTGTTGTCTCCCTACGTTTAGAATATATAACATGAATCTAAATATACATACAACACAGAGCTATATAAGTCTTATGAACTTGGAGGATGTAGTTAATAGTTGAATGAGAATAAAGACTCCCCATCTGTGTAATCACATTAATAATAGTTACTGGGTAAGATGAGTAATACTACCTCTGTAAGATTTTATACATATATATATATATATATATATATATATATATATATATATATATATATATATATATATATATATATTTAATAAGAGCATCTGACAAATACATACATCTGTTCAGCTGGCTGTGTGTTCTTCGACATATATCAGGATTGTTTTTTTTTTCTTTTCTTTTTTCTGCAGATCCTCTTCAGCTTCAGGGATATTTTACTTCCAGTAATAATGAAAGCTATTAAAAAAGTCAGGTCCATAAAGACTTTACAAGTGCGGTTAGACTGAACAGGATTTGGAATTTGTAGCAGATTATTAAGTTCCATATAAATAATTATGAATTTAATTGTCTGTTTTTTGTTCATTGTATGCAATTATGAATGCACAGTACTAAAGTAAGGCTGATTAGACTGTTGAAAATCCTTTTCACGTGTCACGTGATACCATCCATTCTTTTCGGTTGTAGTATTGCGATAAATACACCAAATTGCCAGTTTATTAAGTGGCGATTGCATTTAGCACATAGACACAGTAACTGATTGTACCTCATCTACTACTGCCCAATTCATCAGCCCGGTTCTAAGCTGTCAATCAGTGTAAAGAAATTATTATATGGCCAAAGCTTGCCAGATTTATTTAAGTGGAGGATCACTTTCAGCAAAGGAGTGACCCTGACATGACATAGTGGTGTGTTGTTGTGTGTTGTTATTACAGTTGCATTCAAAATCATTCAATGCCCATAGCAAAAGAGATTTATTGGCAACATTTACACATTTTCAGCTGTTTGCCATATATATATATATAAATAATATAAATTTTTTCACTAAATAATTTTTTCCATTTCTATATGATTTACTCACAGCAAACGTGCTTGTCAAAGTGTGTTATATAATACAGTGAAGAACTGTCTGGTTCTATGTGTTGTGCAAGACACATGTGTTACAACTTCAGTAAGTATTAGCTTGAAACATACATTTTAAAATAAGATTCATATTGTATGTGACTATGAGGAGGGAATGCTGCCTTTCAGATGAGCTAACAATGCTAATATTACAAACATAGGTGATGACTAGTCATCTTCTAGCACAAGTTTTTTTCTCTACTTAATTATATGTCTGCATGTTTGCTTGGTAAGATTGCACTGGAAGTCATATTAAATCAAGTTATATTTAAAACATTTTTATTCCAAATGCAAACAAACACTCTCCTGTAAATTTCTGTTGACTAGGGTGCTTGTTGTACTTAGATTGCATACAGAAATACCTTCTTCAAAAAACGAGAGGAATAGCAAGATGGAAATGTGAGGGGCCACTAAGTTCTTCCTAGAGCCTCATCTAATGGTACTTTAAACATTAAAGGTTCTTCATGCTCAAACTTTACAGCAATCTGTAAAAATAAGGATTGTTTGTTCGGACAAGCTGCTTAACAGCGTCAGTGAGTAGAAACTCAGCGTTCACATGCTTTAACTTCTCGATGGATATTTTCATGCGAAAGACAAGTTGTCCTATTTAGAAGCTCTCACATGCCAACCCCTTGATTTCGCCTTCGAATATAATTATTACCTATACTAACCAATTTTGATGCAAACGAAACAAAAATGTAATGGCAGGCCCTGAAAAAAGAGAAAAAACAAAAAGCAGAGTATCTCAGTGGCACACCATAATGAAAGAGAAAGGCAGCAATGAAATGGTAATTATAAAATGCCATATTTTACCACCACTGCAGACACTGAGAAATGTCTCTTCCTGTCATTATATCAGTCCAGGAAACACACGAGTTTACAAGAACAACTCAGATTTGATGACCACATAGATAGTTAACAGTATGTAGTAGTTAAATAGAATTGTATAGAAAGTTTGTGCACCCTTGGTCAAATCCCATGTATAGTCTAGCTTCTAAGTGAAAATAAGCTCTTGAGAGATCAAGACAAGGACAACCCGGGGTTAACATTAAGGTAACAACTGTAGTATTGTTCAACAAATACACTTCATATAGGTAAATAGTTGTAGTTTCCCATTGCTTTTTATTGTAATAGGATTTAAAAATGATTTAAATATGATAGTTGTATTTTTTCTAAATATGGAGAAACCCTTTGAAGTGATCTTCAGAGTTGTACCAAATGCAGCAGCAGTAAACTGTAATGACAGCTGGATAAATTCTGAATGACAGGATGAAATTAAATAGGTTTTTGATTATATTTCTTCCCCTTAACTGATATACATGATGTGACAGATCGGCACCGCACCCTCACCTATGCTTACTCTCTGGAACGTGTGAAAAGCAGCTGAAAGACTCATCCCTCATTTCACTCTTGACAGACAAGATATGGCTTCATGACCTTCTGACTGACAATGACACAAAGGAACGACTAAAGCTTCTTGCTGGAGGGCAGAGAAGCTGAAAAGCATAATTTCTCATCAACTTAAGAAGGGAATGCAATCCCTGCTGCAAAAGACCAACAACAAAAATAACATTAATAAGAAAATCATTCAGTAAGGTTTTATTACATACTGTCTTATAGAATAGAATCATTCAAATAAAAGACATTATTGGTGGATTTGTTCCATGCAGTTTTTCATTTGGTATTGGTCAGGGCAGTGACATTTAAATAAAATCATTTTGTTGACCAAATATAAGATGTGGTGGAACTGGTGCTAAATGGACTCTACCAAACTACCTCTGAAATTCTGGTGTGGAATTGTTGGCACGAAGCATATGAGCACAGATGTGTGTATGAAACAACTGCCCATTGCTCTCTAATGTGATTTTTGAGTTATTTGAATAGAAAATTTCAGGCTCAGTTGAAAGCTCTGTTGTAGATTGTTTTGTGTGCTGTGCATTCAGCTTCCTCCTTATTTAATGGCATCTACATTTTGTACTTGGCAAAAGTAGGTTTGAAATGTAAGACACATCTCTTTGCTGTTTCAGCAAGCTTCGTGAGCATGATATGTGCAGGTTAAGTCATATGGTGCATTCCAATTAGCAGACTAAGCTTTGGTATCATAGCCCTAGGTAACAAATTATTGACTCACATTACTGTTTTAACATAGGACAGCAGATCCTGTGATACGATATGAAGATGAGGCTTTGCTGCCAGTAGCTTAAGGGATAGCTGCTGTGTGAAAGACTATCACAGTCAAGGACACGGAGACTGGGTGAGAACATTCTGCAGGCAGATGCAATGTTCCATTCTACATTTTTTTTAGAGAGCATCTAATGAGGGAATGTTAAATGGAAGTTCCTTACTGCTTGCACTCCAAAAGGTGCAAAGAAGTGTTGATGTAGACAGATGAGGATTGGGGTATATGAGCTTAATTACGTCACGTTATTTTCTACAATTCAGATGACAATGGCATCTACCACGATGTCATAAAAAGTGAGCAAAATAATAATGGTAACAATAAAAATAGCAATATAAAGAAACAGCAATGTAAGTATTATTACTAGTGCTACTGTTGTTGCTGTTATTATTAGTAGTAGTAGTTTTATTTTATTTTATTTTATTTTATTTTTTGCAGCAACTAACAAGTATTTTGCATTGTGTGAATGCTACCACACAATCTAATAACTCCTTCATTATAGAAGCAGTTTTTTAGTTGTTCTTTAGTGGGGCCTGTCCTAACTGTAGTTTTGACTCTTTACTTGACCTCAGGTCCATTTGCATCTTGTATTTGGTGTCAAAAATAATATATATATATATATATATATTATTTGCTATGTTTGCTTGTTTTCATCATCATGCTTAACAGTTTCCTGGTACACTGCTCTTAAAATGAATACCCACTCAAAAAGCTGTCCAGCAAACAAAAGTAGAGTAATTTGGCACATTTGGCACATGGTGTTTCGGCATTTGGCGAAGACTGTGAGAACACAACCTCAGCTGTAAAATTTGACCAATTAGAAATAAAGGCATGCTGCTGTTGTTGTGGTTTGGGTAGGTCCCGTGATAGAAACTCTTAACGCTACAGTATACAAGGACTATCTAAAGAACAGTGTAATTTCAACTTTTGGCAAGGGCCATTCTTGTTTCAGCATGAACATTCTGACTGCTGTAAATAAAGCCCTAATCTCAACCCCACTCAATACAACTGTGAGCCAGCCTTATCACACAACCTCAGTGGCCAACTTCAGCTATAATCTGTGGCTGAATGGAAGAGAATCCCTGCAGCATGTTCCATCATGCACTGGAAAGCCTTTCTAGAAAGTGAAGTCTGATACCGAAGCAATGTGGGGTCAATTTTATATTAATGTTCAAAGTTCTGGAATGAGATTTCCAATAAGCACATATGGATGTTATGCTCATAATTACAGGGAACTTAAAGGTTGTGATAAATGATGCAACATGTGCCAGAACTGGTCAAAACCTATCAATCACATTTTTCTAAACACGAGAACATATAGGTGTCATTCAGAAAGAGTTGCTTAGCTTGGAGCTATTGAAACACTTAACTGTGTTATGCTTCATTTAAAAACCTTCAATCAGTCCAAAACTCTTTAACGGAAAACCAGAGATGCTCAGAGATATGGCTCAGAGATGAAGTTGAAGATGTGAACATCAGACACTGATACTTTTTGGTCTATATTCATTAACATCATGCAGTTCATGAGTGTTTAACAGTTTGACTTTGTTTAACACTTGAACACAGTAGAACATGCATGTACTGTAGGTATATGTATATTTACCAAAGGTGCAATGTGCTACACAATTGATATCCAGTTTATCTCCTTCTCCTTCTTCTTCTTCTTCTTCTACTACTACTACTACTACTACTACTACTACATCTTTTTTTTCATCTTCTTCTTTTTCTTTATCTTCTTCTTCTTTATCTCCTTTATCTTTATCTTCTTCTTCTTCTTCTTCTCCATCTTCTTCTTCTTCTTCTTCTACTACTACTACTACTACTACATCTTCTTTTTCTTTATCTTCTTCTTCTTTATCTTCTTCTTTATCTTCTTCTTCTTCTCCTTCTTCTTCTTCTTTTTCTACTACTACTACATCTTCTTTTTCATCTTTTTCTTCTTCTTTATCTTCTTCTTTATCTCCTTCTTCTTCTTCTTCTTCTTCTTCTACTACTACTACTACTACTACTACTACTACATCTTTTTTTTCATCTTCTTCTTTTTCTTTATCTTCTTCTTTATCTCCTTTATCTTTATCTTCTTCTTCTTCTTCTCCGTCTTCTTCTTCTTCTTCTTCTTCTACTACTACTACTACTACATCTTCTTTTTCTTTATCTTCTTCTTCTTTATCTTCTTCTTTATCTTCTTCTTCTTCTCCTTCTTCTTCTTCTTTTTCTAATACTACTACATCTTCTTTTTCATCTTTTTCTTCTTCTTTATCTTCTTCTTTATCTCCTTCTTCTTCTTCTTCTTCTTCTTCTTCTTCTTCTTCTACTACTACTACTACTACTACTACTACATCTTTTTTTTCATCTTCTTCTTTTTCTTTATCTTCTTCTTTATCTCCTTTATCTTTATCTTCTTCTTCTTCTTCTCCGTCTTCTTCTTCTTCTTCTTCTTCTACTACTACTACTACTACTACTACATCTTCTTTTTCTTTATCTTCTTCTTCTTTATCTTCTTCTTTATCTTCTTCTTCTTCTCCTTCTTCTTCTTCTTTTTCTAATACTACTACATCTTCTTTTTCATCTTTTTCTTCTTCTTTATCTTCTTCTTTATCTCCTTCTTCTTCTTCTTCTTCTTCTTCTTCTTCTTCTACTACTACTACTACTACTACTACATCTTTTTTTTCATCTTCTTCTTTTTCTTTATCTTCTTCTTCTTTATCTCCTTTATCTTTATCTTCTTCTTCTTCTTCTCCGTCTTCTTCTTCTTCTTCTTCTACTACTACTACTACTACATCTTCTTTTTCTTTATCTTCTTCTTCTTTATCTTCTTCTTTATCTTCTTCTTCTTCTCCTTCTTCTTCTTCTTTTTCTATTACTACTACATCTTCTTTTTCATCTTTTTCTTCTTCTTTATCTTCTTCTTTATCTCCTTCTTCTTCTTCTCCTTCTTCTTCTTCTTCTTCTTCTCCTTCTTCTACTACTACATCTTCTTCTTCTTTATCTTCTTCTTCTTCTTACGTTTTTGTTTTGATTGACAGATTTATATCCATTAACTTGTCACACAGTCTTCAAGATATTAACACTGTTCCAACTCCAGATTAGTCAGTGTTGATCAGGAATGGTGTGCTTGAAAACAGCTGTTTTAGCTGATGTACGATTTTCTGATGAAAAATGAATGCCCTATCTCACAAGCACAATTTCATTGTTAGTTTGACCCCCCCTTATCTGCTTGTCCCTTTTTCCCATCCCTCTATTCTCCCATAGAGTCCCATTCATTTTTGACCTTACCCAAACCCTACTGGTTTTTTTAGCATGCCTGACACCATAGCCATAACATATTTTGATCTCATAACATGTGAGTGTATTATGCTGTGCAACATATAACTTAGTTGGGTAAATAGAATGGACTTTCTATGTAGGGAAGTTGGTACTGCTCATAAAGACCATTCCCATGGGAAAGTTTTTTAGAATGTCACTTTTTTTCTCCTCCACCACTTTCCAGTGCTGTTCATTATGCCATTAATTGTGTATGTGGTGAGACTTGGAGTAGTGAAGAAATTCGGGCCTTGCTGGGAGCCCTAAGCAACCCACATCTTGTAAATCAGGTCTTCATGTTCTACCAGTCTACAAGAGTACTCATCTCTGTCTTTCTCCCACATTCCTTCCCTCTTTCTTGTCTCCCACTACAAAATGTGAGTGGCTGAAAGATACCCACAAGATACTGTACTAACATGCATGAGTCAACTTTTAAGTATATGAACATACAGCAGAAGTGTTGTGTCACTCCATGACATCATCACTATGAGTTGCAAGCAGCCAATCAGTCAATTGTAAAACACAAGTCTGCAAGCTCAGCCCCCACTAAGCATGGGAACTACACAGTTTCTCATAAAAAAGGCCTGTGAGCTTTTTCTTGGCTTCAAAAAGAGTCGAGACGTGTTTGCATACCTCTAAAGCTAAGCTTTCTCTTTATCTGCTCTTGCTTCGTGCAATACTGGTGTTACAAAGGCTTAACTGATTTTTAGCCAGCATACAAGTCTAGGAGCTTCTGCAGGACATAGGTGAAAATGTCCATTGTCTTAAAATTAAAGATTGCACTGCAAGCCAAGCTAACAAGTCTGCACATGTTTCTTCAGTCACTAGATGCATGTCTTTAAATGGTTTGCTTAGGTGCCTATGACTGTCCAAAAAATTTAGACACCCTTTCTAATTAGTGAATTTAACTATGCATTTTCACACTTGTCCCAAGTCTGCACTCAGGACTGATTGCTGTCATTGATGGAGGGGGTCATTATCACTGGTTTGCATTCACACATAAGAATTTCATCCAAACTGTAGATCGATTCGTAATGCACAGGTTTGGAAATTTGGTAAACGCTTGCTTCATCTGTTCGCCTCTTTTTAAAGTTCAAATGTTCACTCAGTAAAGAACAGTGCTTTTGGATTCATGGCATTTCACTACGCTGGAGCACTGACAAACAAGGAGCCGTTAGTATATGAGAAGGTTTTTAACCAAGTAGGACAGCACGAGACATGCAGTAGTGATGAAGTCGAAGCAGTCACGTGACAAAATGAACCAATCATACAACCCCACAGGTGGCAATGGTAGCAGATGGCTTCCATATGTGCAATGAAGCACACCCCTGACCACCGATTTCAGGAAGACAAGAGGTCAGCTTTCTCGACTGGTCCTGGGCTCAGAAACAGGTCAGGAAAAAAAAAAAACACTGGCATTAAGAAACGCCCTGAGGCAGGGGTCTCGAATCTTTTTTCCTCTGAGAGCTAATTTTACTAAAGAAAGGAGATCGAGAGCTACTCGTGTTTTTTATTATTAGCAACATGTATTCAAATATTTCATCCCCAATCAGAATACGCATTTTTTGTAGGAACATTTACATGTTGATATCCAACACTCTCGTTTTGCATCGAAACACCTTAACTTCAGCATGTGCATGTCTTTTTGATGAATGACTTTACAATTCCTTTTTATAAAGAATCATGCTCATACCATTAAACTCACATATCTGTCCACATATCACCATATTCCTTTACTTCCCTTCACCTTCTCTTCATCATCTGTAGTTCTCATGGATGTGCAACAAGTGTACATTCTTTATCAGGCACAAGAAAGATGAGTCATCACGAAAGATGTATGCTGGAGCCTCATTTATATGTTCATCTGTCAGTCTTCTTTTGATCTTGGAGTTCGTTACATTCATGTCAGAAATAACTGATTTATGAATGTGCCTCAACCCATACAAAGCAGACATGTGCTGAGCGAGCTGGTGAAGTTTTTCTATTGAGATTTTAAATATACATTACTTTGGAGCTTTATAACCCTCATCTCCATTTCCACAGGGCTGACATCGAACAATGCAGACATCTGTCCTGAAATCTCACCGCTGTTTACTATCATGAAGGAGTTGGCAATAAATGTCACACAGGGTTCAAGTTTCTCAAAGCCACTAAATCTCTCTGCAAACTCCTGCAAACACTTTTACAGGAACATTTTGAAGGCCTTTACTTAAAAGGAGTTGAAAATCTTAGCAACATATGTCAAAACATCCCATATGCACATATACACACATATTGATGTGTTGATAATCTAATGATACTTCCGAAATATAGGAAAGTCTGGATCCTCTCTGCAGTGGGCAATCTGTCATTGCTGTCATGCTGCCATTTCTTACAGACAGTATGTTTTCAACAGGGTATGCTCCTCCACAGCTCTGTAAATATGAATTCCTTTAGCTGTAGTTTTCTGTGGAAGTATGGTGCAAAACTCTTCTTTCATGGAAAGACACTATACAAACAAAGATGGCCAGTTGGACCATATCGCTTCAGTTAACTGCCTTAAACCATTTGCATATTAGTGTCCCGTGTCGTCCGTGCTGTTTTATTGCATTTGCTAAGAGCACTAACACTCCTTGCTACAGCATTAGCACCACATTGTACATCAGCAATAGCAGAAATAATTGTTTTACTTTTATGGTCCTTAAATAATGTTTTGGCCACTATAGTTATCGTCTCTTTTACAGTCCTGCCATTGGTAAAGAAACCTTTTGTGCTCCATTAGTTGCTATTGTCTTTTAACGATTGTTTAAGCTCCTTTCCTTTTCTGTTTATTGACTGTTACCAGCCAGAAAATCCTGTGAACTTTGGTGAAATGGTGCACAATGTGACATCTTTTGCTGACTGACAAGCTTGTATATATATTTCATGAGGAATGGGGAACATTTTTTTTTTACAAAAAAAGATTTATTTTTTTACATTGTTAAAGCTGGTGTGTGCTTGCTAACATCACCCAATTACAATTAATGTGTCAATAATCTGCAAATTATCCTTTAGCTTCTGAAGTGGGTGGGATGTCTGTGAATTGGATAGGTATTTAAACAGTTTGCCATCTTTGAAATGATAGAACATTGTCTAGTAGCTTTGGGATGGGACTCCCAAGTCTTGGCCCCATAATCAAGAGGTAACAGATATAAGTAACAGGTTTGGCAGTTGTCTGTTGTTCCCCTCCAAGTACGTTTAGCGCTCCAGTTGTGTTGGCAATAGATTCAAAATATGCAGTGGTGCTCACATGTTTGGGAGAAAGCATGCCCTAGCCTCCACCCACCTTGCTCAGTAGCGTTGTTTGACTCCGGGAGACCTAGCTAGTGAGGCAAACTGGGAAAGACTAAACTGGGGATGAGTTGGAGAATGAATCAACAATCATCAGTACCTAAATTACATAATGCTTCGGTGGCTGACGACAATCAGATCCTTACAGCAACGTTCCAACATCTAGTGTAAAGCCTTCCCAGAAGAGTGAAGGCTTTCAATGCAGGAAAAAGAGGAGAAACTCCCTGTTATATGTAAGATCATGATTCATGAGTAGCAGAGTCGACTTAACTTATTTCTTAATGAATTAGTTACGTTCCTGTGGTGAGTGGAGAGCTGCTTTCTTTGTATGCTCTGTGACCATGTTAAGCAAAAGGCAATCATGGTATGTGGGCTGTGGCTGTGAGGTCTAGAAGGGTGGTGTTATGAGTCTGACTGTACCTCTGGTGGTGAAACAAGAAGAAAATGTAACTGATTGAGTACGGCTCAACAGTGGGCATGGTCGTGTCAGCCTGTCCTCTGTGAAGAACAAAATAGGAGACTGGAAACACACAGGAAATCACAGGAAATGTTCAATATGTTTCAAAGCATTACAGCTATGCTGTAACTTCCTTTAGCAAGGAGCTCCTTCTACAGTGCTGGCATGTAATGTTGTTTTTGGCTGGTGTCTAAGCCTGCTCCAGGATCTAGCGCACTCTCTGGTGGTGAGAGCTGTCAAAACAATGAGAGTGAGACAATGAGCCATGCTTAGAAAGAAAAGTCATTTGGAGAGGACTAAAGGGATGTGGGAGGGGATGGTTATGGATGCCATGAAATGTGTATCAGTAGATTTCTGATGGCCTGTTGTTATTTTGTAGTTGTAGCATTAGCACCTGTTCAAGGCCTGGGTCAAAACCTCTATTGTTAAAATGATTAGAATGTGCACTCCGCTAAAACAGCAAACCTCTCACACAGTCTTATACAGTCCAGTTTGGGATTAATTTGAGAATGAGCCCAATTTTCAGCAAAGCACACATGTATTTAAAGCTTGCAATGGTAACAAAATCAAGCAATGCTTATAGTAATAGTGGCTAAAAGAAGAAAACAGTCACCATGTGAGATGCCTGCTTTGTGGGTTAGAATCTCTTATCACACATATTAGCTAATAAAAACAAACCTACAAGCTACAACCAAAAAACAGCCACATGTAGAAGGGACTAGTTTGGAAATATGCTTCTAGGAAAAACCTTTTTCTGGTGTAGACCCTTTACATAATGTTGCTTGTTAAACCTGAAGGTTCTTTGCAAACCTCATTTGCAACAGCAGCTCTTTAATGAACCATCCCCTGAAAAGTCCTTAGGGGAACCAAAAATGGTCCTGAGAAAGAACTCTTGTTGGCACTGTTACATTTATAAAGGCACTCTAGTATTGTCTACATTACTGCATCTCCCCATGTAAAACTAGCACACAGGAGAGTGGTTACTACAAGAAGTTGAAAATATTGGATCTGTCTCGCCCACAGTGTTTACTGAATGCGTTTAAAATGTTATCTTGCAAATTGGTTTCAACAAAAGCGGTTATCTGATGAAATATTCTGCCATGCTGGACAACGAAAGCATTTTTGTGGTTCTTCAGCAACCACACTCAAAGCCGTAAATGGCAGTGAAAGAGAATCAGAGCCTTTCTTGTGGAGGGCGCCTTTCCATACACTCTAGTGACACTCTGTGGTGGCCTCAAATAGCCTGGTCTATAACGCCTTCGCTCACTAACTCATCATAAAAAGCAAGTCTGCATAGAAAGCACTCCATGGTTTCTTGGCATGGCATGCATGGACAGTGGTAGATCAACCAATATAGAATGTAACTGATATACAACCTGTGCATACAGGTATTATAGATCTTGTGTGGAGGTTCTTTAAACTCTGTGTTGCTTCAGGAACCATTCATTAAAAGAGTTTTTACGCAATAAAAGACGTCGCTTTTTGGCTGATCATTTTATAAGAGTGCATCTGATTTTGAGAGAATGGGACCCTGCACTTTTCTGAATTTGGACCCACTCATACCAGCACAAAACACCATAGCACACTACCACTAGCTCATTGCCACTGCAGTTTTAAACTTGTATTCGTAAGTGGGGTCAGAATGGGTTACATGTGATATAGAACATGTTATCTGAGCATTAGAAAGTCTTAAGTGGGTTGGAACTGATCTTATAGAAAAAACACACTTTTACAATGAGCTGGTTTTGTCTCATGCACTTACCAAGCACACTGCCATTTTGTAAATGAGGTTCACAAATTCATAAACAGTCATGTGACTGCATCCAGGGTGTCAAGGTCACTTAGACTCTCAATGACTTTAAGAGGAGGAAAAAAATGTATAAGGAATTTTTTCAAGGCTTGTGACACATGCGTCACCGTGGGCTCTTATTGGTTAAGGACCTGATAAGACGTTACAGCAGGAAATATGTGGTAATGCAATGATGAATAAGAAAATAAAGGGAGCTTTTGTTACTGTTATTCTCAAAAACCCACACAGCCTGACTTACAAATCAGTATTTCTGAAAATGTAGTGTAAACGTAATACATGAGTAAGCAAATGATGAGCAAAATCAATTAAAAACTTTTCTCTGACTGTCCATTAGTTGGCTCATCCGTCTGTCCATTTCTTTTACTGTTTGTTCATGCCTTGAAGAATTAAGATGTCGCCATAATAAAACATTCAATTGTGCATTTGTCTTACTAAACAAATGATGTGTCTTAGAGCTGGCCAGTATGAGGGCTCATTCTAAATACGATGTATTTATTTAAAACGTGTGTTCTGGTTTTATGCCATGGATTTAAGCCTGGACCCTGGATTTCCAAGGACCCCGAAGGTATTAGCGAACAAGTTTGTATGTCTGTATCTATGTTTTAGCATTTGGCCAGTGTAGAGGTTTGCATAGACATTGTAACTGGTGAGGACACCTACTTTTTTTTTTCTTTAGTTTTTTAAACTTTCACCTTTTTTATTCCCCATATTCCTTATGGCTGCTCCAAAACCAAGGCCTTAACATCATGAAATGTGTTTGGAATTACTTACTTATTAACTGACTTACTTACGTCCTGAAGTTCTGCAATATGCTATAGAAATAGTTTTAAATCAGAAGATCTGAAATTTTAATTAATGTAACTGTATTGATGTGGGCTACTTAATTTGTGATGAACAGGCATCTATAGATTATGAATGACTATTAAGTCTAATGGATTAATGGTGAGAACATATTCCCCATTGTTTGCTGTGTATTTCATATAAACCTACTGTATTTCTCATATTATGCAAACAAGCTCTGCTAATTGTATGCACACACCTCCTTGCCGTACCATGAGGGCAAAGAGAGGCAAAGAGATATACCCACTGCTTTCCATTTGAAAGGCTTTTAATTAAAACCAGTGTTTATCTCAAGTGTTCACCTGACTCACAGCACATGGCTCCATCCAATTCTCTTTCATCCCACTGCTAAGCAACACGCTCAAAAGAGTACATTAGCAATGCTTGCAGGAAATCTTTTAGAGCTTAAAGAGGCTCATGAATTAATGTGCTGGCTGGAAACCATGATGCCTCATTTGCCTCCATTACCTTTGGGGAAGCTACAGTAATTTAGCTAACAAAAGCAGGAAACTGCACATTTGTTGCTTTGAATTTCTTTTAAGTTTTTTGAGACCTAAGCCAGTCATTTCTTTGTGAGCCCTCCACCGGAAAAACAAGGCAGATGTTGGAAAGGACACGACAAGGACATGGTAGGCAGATAAAGATGCCTGGCAAATGTAAGTCCAAGAAGAAGCACGGCATCCTATCTATGCAGAGACTGTTTTGTTGCTCCTGCCTTCCGACAGGTGAGAAAGACTCGTGTCTTAGGTCTGAGCACAATGAAGAAAATGATTCGACTGGTGGGGACGGAGAGAATGTTCATATCGTTGTGGAGGATTTGGGACTGGACAACCCCAACTTTACACTTCCGGAAATGGAGGACTATGTGCATGCCCAGAGAACTGTAATGGGTCGCTCTGCAAGCTCGGTGTCTTCATGCCAGAGAGCAGTGCAGAAGAGAAAGCTAGCACCACTTTCCTCAATGCCGCTTCAGTCCAGTACCACCCAGAATAACCTGAACAGTGATGAGTACGATTTTGCTGTGGACTCTCTGTTTTCCAGGACTGGCAGTGTCAGTGTCAGTGCCAGCGAAGGTGGTCTTCTCACTCCACCCGTGATCAATTTAATTCCACCTACACCCTCAGATGTCATCGATGATGACCAGTTTTTTGACACCAACTCAGAGGAGGAAAGTGTTACTCATACTTCAGGAAGTGAAGGAATGGACAGCATGGGCAGTGTAGCCCCAGGAGAGCAGGAAAGTGAAGAAGAAGACGAAAAAACAAATCAGGGTGTTGCACCTGATGAGATGAATCCTGAAGTGAAGGCAAAGCATGAATGTGCAGACGTTGACCTTAAAGAAACAACAATTGAAGCCAAGGAAGAGAAGAATAAGATGAACTTCCTGCGTAGCTACTACCAAGTGCCCCCTCTTCCTGAGTACCCACGGAAAAGTAAGAGTGTCTAAAACACAAGTGGTGTATTGGCTCAACACTGGTCGCATGTTTTTCTGAGGGAAGGGATTATAAGTTTGATCCCAACAATTCCTCGGGTTTAAAAAGTTTGCTTATATTGGCAGGGAGCTTCAATGCTGGAATCAATTTACTGCAGTTTACTGAACACAACTTGGGTGAGTCTGTATACTTCTGTATCTTGTGATATACTTCCGTGTCTATATACTATTCTATAATAGTTCCGATTTTTGTAAATGTATGCTTATGTTGCTGCAACTGTCCAAATGCACTTCTCAAACCAAAATCTATGTTCCACACCAACTTAACTAGAGCCCGTCCAATCAATTGCACTACTGGGATACAGTAGGTAAAATGCTAATAAAACCAGAAAGCAGTTATTAGGAAACTGTCTTATAGGGGTATTTATTTATAAACAGTTAAATAAAGAAATATTCAATTAATTAATTTTCAACATATATGCTAATTCCAAATTTCAAACTCAACCCCTTCTAAAAAAGTCGATAGAAGGCCAGTATAAAACTGGGAATGTTGTGGAAAGACCAAGAACACCTGTAGATAGGTGAGTAGGTATCAGAGGATATGTGTGTGTGTGCACTGATCAGGCCCAACATTATGACCACCTGAGTGGGTCAGACACAGCAGTCCTGCTAGAGGTTTTAAACACCTCGGTGTAACTGCTGGACAGAGAATAGTCCACCAACCAAAAGTATCCAGCCAATAGCATCCTGTGACCACTGATTAAGGGTTAGAGAATGACCACTACTGCAGCTCTGCAGCAGAAGATGAGCTATCGTCTCTGATTTTACATTTACAAAGAGGACCAGCAAGGTAGGAGTGTGCTGAGAGTGATCCACCAACCTCATAATACCTGCTTTGTGGTGGTCCCGTGGAGGTCCTGACTATGGAAAAACCTAACTAACAAAGTATACAGAGAAACTGATGGACTACAAGGTACACCTATGTGGTAAGTGGAGCTGATAAGATGGATGAAGATTGCAGATATATTGCAGTTGTTTGAATGTTACGGCTGATCGGTGTATATTTAATCAACTGAAATATTAATTATTATGTCATTTAACAGTTTTTTCAGTTGAATATGAGTCAAAAAAGTTTTGCATTTTTTCTGTTTACATGTTCAGCATGTCCAACTTGATTATATTGGATATGTACAAGGCTTGGCTATAGGATGCTAGTTAAAAGTCCAGGGTGTATCGTCTGTACAGGTCTTTAGTACAGTAAAGGTCTCAGAAAATGGCTGGCAAAGTAAGACTTGGACCATTCCCATGGTCCCACAGGCTATTACCTCCCTCCTCTTCCTGCTTCCTTGCAATTTAAGCACTTGTGTGAGAATCTTTGAGTGTCTTTGTAAGTGAGTGTCATGTGTTCTTGGTGCTTGCTGTTTCAGATGTAGGCCTGCAGTAACTTATCAGCATTACAGAGTTTTTCCCCTCTGTCATGAGGCAGGCTCTGCGCATATACTCTTCCTGTCCACAAGTCTGGAACTTTCAGAGCCTGTCAGAGGGCATGATAGCAGGCTATGGCATGTGCAGTTTTTTCCCAAACCATTCTTTTTCTTTTTGTCACCCGTCTGCTCTGTCCCAGACACATAAGTCGTGCTCTACACAAACAGAGATGTTTTCTACATCAGTCGTGGATGAGTGAACCTGCGAGTGCATCTTGTTCTTTGCGTCTGTGCATTGAGACATTTTTTAGCTTTCCACACAGGGAATCATCAATCACTGTAGATGGATTTATTTAAGCTGCTTTATTACTGAGGTGCGCCAAATGCTCGACACAAACATTGAGTCATCCTACAACTTGAGCCACTTGTTGAGCCAGTTCAAGCAGAAGAGATCGTCATAGCCAGGGACGTACACACACAGTTTGAGGATTTGTTATTCTAATCTGAAAAAAGGGCAGTCAGCTTCTTTCCTATAGTCCCTTAGGTTAGCCCAGCCAGCTGGTTAACTGAGATTGGCACGTGCAGCAGCGATGACGCTTTTTTATAGCTTGTATAAAAAAAGTAAGATGGCACGATATGATGCAGCTGTAACAAGCTATTCTGTAAAAAACAGAATCACCTCTTACAGGGGCTGAAGCTGTACAATGAGTGATGCAGGTATTCTTGTAAATGAACGAATACAAAAATGAGAGAATAAGTTATGGTTATATGGAGTGCTCACTGTCATTCCCCATCCTGTCAGCTCTCATCCACCATATAGTGGCTAACCTCTGCATTTTCATAGTCAGCACATTAATTGTTTTTGTATTCGGCTACAAGCGAGAGCTTTGCCGCCATCCTGACACACGATTGACTGCAATCATGACAACCAGTCCCTGATTGGTCAGACTGATTTTAATGCATCCTTATAGCACAGAAACAGAATGCTTTCAATAAAACGTGTGCAATAACTTACAGACATTTGGGGTGATAGTCTGCATTACATTTGCCTTAATGTATGTACTCAATGTGCATTTTTTGTTGTTGTTGTGTGAATTGACCTTAAGTTTAAATCCAATGGTATGGGCATCATTTCCACCCAACTTTGCGTTCTACAGAGACATGACTTCCAAAAAGTATTTTTTGGAAAGACCATTATGGCTGACTTTTTACAGTCAAAACAGAAAATAAATGCATAAATAAAACTATTATTGTTGTTGCTATTATAATTATTTTCTCAGGGTGGCTTCTCTGCCAAAGAGCACAAAGAGGATATTTCCAGGGCAACTTTCTAGGGCGGCTTTATGCATGTCCGTGGTCATATCAGAACGACAGTTTCCAGCCTTTCCATTTTTGTACTTGTTATGAGAGAGATGTAACTCATGAGCAAGCGATGTGGTGGGAATGTTAGAATGTCTGGTTTCTGTGGGAAAGTGTGGCTTTGTCACAAAGCTATGCCACTTGCAAGCCAGAGTTGTTCTTGTCCCATTGAGTTACCAGGCAACTGCAATCACAATCTCCTATTAAAGAGATGTGTTGATGCATGTTTAATGTAAATCTCTGCTGAGAAAAGGAGATATCACCAAAAGTGATAAAACCTTAAAAGTCTCTGACATCAGTAAGGCTGACTGATGTGTGTGTTTGTTTCCAATTCTGCATTGTTGCCAGCTCCAGCAAAGATTCTTTTGGTTGCTAATGAAAATTTAGACCAAATATGGATATACTGGGGTCCCAGAGGAAAAGGTTTAAGCGGTTTTCTTTTCCAAAAGAACCGTTTTGTCTTCAAAGGCAGTTGGTTGCTGATAAGTTATCAGAACAGTTCTGCTTTTTTTCTTTATGCAGATGATCTGAACAATAAGGACAGCGCAAACCATGATTTACTAAAGGCAAAGCTAAGATTGCTGCCTTTTAGCAATAACATGGATTCTATACATCACCAAAAGGTAAGATATGTTCTATACCAGTTATTCAAGCATACATGCAAATCAAGAACCATATAGTACCCTTTATTATTATTATTATTATTATTATTATTATTATTATATGTATAGAACATTTACATTGTGTGGAAACGAAGTTTAAAAGGTTATGCTTATTTAATTACAATGTCTTGCTTCACAACCTTGTGATAACTAAACATAGTTTACTGGTTTGGCAAACTTTTTCTTTGACGCAAACTTAAATAACAATTTTCAGTATACACATTTGGTGTTCATCTACACTAGAAGACTCAATAGAAGTCTTTAATGGCTTTATATTTTATGAAACATAATGAACATACCTGCAGATTACCTGCACTAGAGCTGTATATTTCCAGGATCTTTAAATATGAACTACTGATTAAAAATCTATACTAATATTACTATATTCAATATAGATTTTCTTACACCTCTGTTCCGCACCTGTATACACAAACCTTACTATTCTAAATGTTTTCCTGCCCACAGAAACCAGTTGTACGGTCTTACAGTTTGGGGGAAAAAGTGGCACGAAGTCATACCTTTCCTTTCATACATCATAGTGTAGCTGACATTTCAGACGATGAAGGATCACCAAGGCAAAGAAGAATAACTGTTGGTAACAACCTTTTTTGGCTTCATGTTGTTATATATAAACCTTTTGGGCTTTTTATCTATTGCTGTATCCACAGTATTTCTAACTCCTCTATACCTATGAGAAGTAGAAAATGGTGGTGGATGATGTAACTGTAAACAAATGAGACTACAAGCAAGCAAATACTTTACATTTTTCTACTTTCAGCATCCTACATACCTCAACCGAAGGACCAGAATGGAAATGTTGCAGCACAAGTAAGCTGGGTGGGCGGAAATACCAATATTTATATAGAGGTATTCCGACATAACATAGTAACAAAGACTATACTGTGGTCTATTTACACCAAAAGCATTAATTAGTAGTATTAATTCATATAGTAGGATGGCTGTCACATCTAAATTTCAAGTTCTGAAAAAACATAATTTGCTTCTGTTTTATTCCTAAATTTGTAATGAACTTTAGAATTTACTATTAGTTTAATTAAACAATGTACCATTAGTTTAAAAAAAAATGCTATCCCATGGTCATGTCATGTCATTTTCATTTATTTAGCCATCCCACATTTAAGCCTAAACATTTGCTATCTTTGTGCTTCATGTCTGAGCAGAACACAACATTACCACCCCAGAATAACTGTGATGTATGTGAATGGTTTAAACTGGCATGATGGAAAACCTCAATTAAAATTCACATTTTTAGTTTGGAACACCAGGTGAAATGTTGAGATGGGTAAAGACATCTAGCTGAAACATGCTCTCGGTTTGTGGAAGAGTGCTCTAAATTGCACTAATGCTTGCTTGATAGGATTGGCGGAAGGGGACCAGGAAAGAAAGAATGATGTGTGCAAATAATATTTATTTATTTATTTTTGTTTAGTGAGCTTATGAAGTTTTTTGAAGAACTGTGAAGTTGCAATAATAATAATAACAATTAATAATGGTCCATCTAATTCCTTCCTGCCTTGTTTGTTTTAGTTTTACATTGATAATTGGCCGAGGCACAGCTTTTTGCTTGCAAACCCCCATCTACCAATAGAATATATATCCGACACATGACTACAGTAAAAAAAGTAACAAGAATTTCCAACCATCGCATGGATTTAAGGGTTAATAACATTGTCATATGAAAATCTCTACTTATTACATTACTATGAATTGTGTGCTGCAGGACTCGAGCAAACACCAAGCCAAAGCACTGGCAGAGCTGAACACAGAGGAGGTCTGTCAGTGGTTTAGCAGCATTGGCCTTGAGAAGTGCCTGCCCTTCATTAAAGGTAGAATCTGGCTTACATGTTTGTTGCTGTCACACAGGCCATGCTTTCACTCTCTTTCACCTCTCTATATACTGGCTACAGCACATTATTATTAATTTAGAAGTTTGTATAGAAAGGTTTGTGGAAAAAGAAGAGCACCGTGGGCCATTTATTTGATGATGCAGGCGTGACTGTAGACCGTCTACTGCTGCACAGGTTATTAGCACACCCTATACCATCCGTCATTGAAAAGGGACCGCCATAACATAGAAGTGACACTGACATGCCCATGGACATGGTCAATGTTGCTGGAGTTTGTCCACACAAATCAGTGTCAGTGCTGGATTGAGAACAGTCCATCAACCAAAATTTGGTCAGCGATTGCCCTATGGTAGTTCCATTTTACTGATGGGGATGGTAAATTGTGCATCAACACATGGTCTACTTTACAGTTTACAGTATAAGGGGCACATATATAGTAGGTGTTCCTGAAAATATGATCAATGTGTATGCATATTAAATGTGGAGTTTCTATTATTTAGTACACCCCCATATATGGACATTCATAATGCATGCACAGATCATTCTTTGTTTCATTCATGTGTCTGTTTGGCCAACATTATGTAAGTGGAGTCATTGCAGTGATATGGACTGTTATGTTCTTCAGAGGCAGAACTAAGTGGGTCTCACATTGCTTGCATTGACCTCAACACTCTGGATGTCCTCCAAGTGTCTGGAGTGGAGGAGCGAGAGAAGTTGCTGTCTGCCATCTACAAGGAACTTCACCCACCCAATACCACCACTCAGAAACTTGACTCCATTCTAGGTAAAACACATCATTATTTTAACCAAACAGCACAAAGTAAATGCTATATGACTCGGTGTAGGTTTATTTTATCTTTAAAGTTTTTGTCTACTCCTTATAATATAGTTTTTTGTTAATAAAAAAAGTTCTTTAGTTGCAGAAAAGTGGTTCTTTAACTTACATGATGTAAACAAATCTAATATTTGGATCATATACCAAATAACATATAATAGCTAGGCTTTAAGTGTACACATCTCCTTATACAAATATTACTGTTAGCTACTATATTTGGTACATGCAGTAGGCAGTTCATGTTGTAGTGCTTTGAACTTATATAGACAATTGGTAGTATGAAATTTGTTATTGTTCATAACACAGCTATTCAAGAATCATCTGAATATGAAAACCCTCACTGGTCTTTAGATAAATCACTTTTTAACTCTTTAAAAATGATTAATAAAGGATAAAAAAAATAGGCTTGTTTGAAATAGACTATGAATAAACATTTTAGAACATTTTAAGTGTAAATTATTATTTCTGGCAACAACCACATAGGTATGAAAGCAGCCCACTGAAGATTTTTTTTATGGCAGTGGCAACAAGTCTTAGACCTACCCCCCTGCCAAGCTTACCTTTAACCCTAATCTGTTACGTCTGATCCAGGTAAAGCCTTCAGGAGCACCTGACTATTAGAGCTAGGTGTTCCCGAATTCTCCAGGGTGCCAGATCTCCAGGACAATGACTGAGCACCCCGTTTAGGGAATTTGTGCTCTAAAACTAATTATTATGTTGTGTTTTGCAAATTGGATTAGACTGAGAATATCCTCAGTGCTCATGTTTTATTACATTATTATGCTGTTTTTTACCCCCCAATAGAAACATTTGGTCCAAACAATGTTGAAGAATTTACTGCTGCTTTAGTGTCCATGACCAAGTCAAAGTCCTCGCCACAGATCAACTGTGTTACCATGAACCAAAGTTCACATAAATTCAGGTACAAATCAACACATAGCGTATTTAAAAATATATATGTTTAGCTCATACCCTTAACAAAAGTGATTGAAATTGTTATACATGAACCTACATTTTATTTTCACAGGCACAAAGGGCAAAATTATGCTCATCATCGCAACTCTCACCTTGTGGAGATAACAATTACTGGTAATGTGTTAACAATGTTGATTTCTGCATAATTTATGATAACTAATTAACTAACTAAATAACTAACTAATGATGCCTAACATCATAACAATACTAGCAGACACTGCTTACTATGATCAAGATCAATTACTTCACAATATCTTATTGTCTTAGTGCAGCACAGTATGTGAAATACTGAGTACAAATCTCTTTCAAATCTCATCATTTTTGAAAGTTTTAATTTTAAATGTGGCAAGACTTTGTCTGTGTCAAAGAAACTGAAATATTGTCATATATCAAGTACAGTAAGAACCTTAGTGTCATGATGTTACCATACCGGCCTGTTGTACTTAATATTAAGTTAGTATATTAAGTACATTCCTAAATCATTGTAACACTAATATTGACAGTGATATAGCTAGTCGTATTGACTGTTTTATTTATTTTTTTAATCTTTTAACTGTTAAACTAAATTGTTTCTGTATTGCAAGCTTTCAAACTTCTGTCAAAGGTCATCAAAAACCCTGTCGGAGCTTTTGCGTTGTTTTACAGTTTGTCTAAATTTCTGCTACCTTGGCACAAGAGGCTGGAATAGTTTAGAAATATACTGCAGTCTTTGAGAGTTAAATACATCTGATGGTGGTTTTAATTCCAGCATTAAGTTCCAAATATGTAATACATTATAGGCTTTATGATGTTTGGTGTTTCTCTAGTAGTGAAGCTTTACTAAAGCAAAAGGTTATTTCTGTTGTTTTAGCATTTGAGAGAATAGTACATTTAAGGACACCTAAAGATACGAGTGTGGGAAAAGTCATGGAATCCTGCCTGAGGATGCTGGGAATAAAAGAAGATAAGGGAGATTTCAACCTGAAAATAAAGAAAGGTATGGCCCTTAAAACCATGGAGACAGCCAGGGTGGATAAAGTACAAAATATATAAGTATCCCAATTATATTTCTAACTCAGTAAAAATACAGAAGTACTTTAAATGAATGTAAATATAAAAAAACACTTATGGCATTACTCTACTTTGCCACATTCTGCATACCCTTAAATCAGTTAGTTTGAACCAAATAGTATTTGTCTAATGTAATGGCATTGATTAAAAAATAATAACAATAAATACTTTAAAAAAAACACACATCCCAACACAACATTTCATGTTGCTTTTTGCAAATGCATAATGCTTATTAAAATTAGAGTTATTTAATAAAACTTCTAAGGATGCTGGGAAGTCCTTAGGCACAAAACTTTAGTGCTGTTAGTGCACTGTGAATTTTTTACAGTGAAACTACATTTACATTATTGATGTGACAACATTCCAAACTGGCATGAATTTTTACTACAGTGTTATTTGAAAAACAACCTACAGGTCTGATAGCCAACCCAAGACTCTGCAACATCAGATTTTGACCATGTAAAACATCAGAGAGTCGTTCTCATGTCTGAATTAATTACTGATGTAATGACTAATTATCCAAACATTCAGTCTATAGCCACATATATAGATTTACTCTACTGTGGTGATAGCTTGAACCAAGCATGTAGTCCCAGAACTTCTAAAAGACTAGCTTAAAAACAAAGACATTAGCATTGCTACACCGGCAACCTCCTAACAAGTTAGCATTGCTACACTGGCAACCTCCTAACAAGTTAGCATTGCTACACTGGCACCCTCCTAACAAGTTAGCATGGCTACACTGGCACCCTCCTAACAAGTTAGCATGGCTACACTGACAACCTCCTAACAAGTTAGCATGGCTACACTGGCACCCTCCTAACAAGTTAGCATGGCTACACCGACAACCTCCTAACAAGTTAGCATGGCTACACTGGCAACCTCCTAACAAGTTAGCATGGCTACACTGGCACCCTCCTAACAAGTTAGCATGGCTACACTGACAACCTCCTAACAAGTTAGCATGGCTACACTGGCACCCTCCTAACAAGTTAGCATGGCTACACTGGCACCCTCCTAACAAGTTAGCACGGCTACACTGGCAACCTTCTAACAAGTTAGCATTGCTACACTGGCACCCTCCTAACAAGTTAGCACGGCTACACTGGCACCCTCCTAACAAGTTAGCACGGCTACACTGGCACCCTCCTAACAAGTTAGCATGGCTACACTGGCACCCTCCTAACAAGTTAGCATTGCTACACTGGCACCCTCCTAACAAGTTAGCATTGCTACTCTGGCTTTTCCAAAACAATACTTAATGACTTTTTTGTTCTGCTTTGCCCATACTTCAAAATACAAAATACAGAAATCATAAAGTAATTGTGGATAGACAGAGTCTCTTTTGAGTGCTACATTATTTATATTATCTCTCTATTTTAAAGGCTCTTCGGAGGAGTTCTCTGTTGACCAGCAGATTGGCAACTTGTTGGGTTCAGAGACAAGACTGCTGGAGCTTGAATTATGTAAAAAGGTAACCTTGTTATGGAATAAACAAAAAGATTACTGAACCTCCATCTTTACCTGATTTTTCATTTCTTTTTTGAGGATAAATTCTAGTAAAATTATTTACATCATGTTAATCACAAAAGTCTTGGTTTGAAATAGTCATTTCTGGCACTTACCTCTTCCAACAGTTTTTGAATCAGCAAGGCATAGATGGCAAGATTCAAGAGCTAAATCAACAGGTGGACTATCTCCAAAATGTCATCCTGCAGGTATACCATTTTCATTTGTTCCTTTCTGACTTTAGAAACTATGGTTTTGGGAAACACACCCCCGGTTGGGAAAGAGGACTGGAAGAGAGGACTAGTTTATTAATTTAACAATAAACCAATTGCTAAATATGTTGGTAAATAAGATTTTAAATTTAAGTAGAGATACTTAAGGTAAAATATTACAAGTCTTCCTGATGTACTAATTACATTTACTGTGTTATTGTCCACCACGGCCCCCAATAGTCCTGTGTTTTTTTGCTATGGCCTCTAATTAATGTTAGCTTTACTACTACACAGCTTGTTTCCCTCGACTTATTTTACTTTATGTTAACTTTACACTTGAGTGTGTGAAGCTGAATATACATGACATGTTTTTTAACTTTAACTTGTTTCAGCTTGATCCATTGAGGTACTTGCTATTATCCCCAGAGCAACCAGCTCCAATCTGGAACATTTAGAAGTAGAGAAAATTATTGTAATCACATCTACAACAAGATCAGAAAAACAGAATAATTAAATAATAAAATTAAAAAAGCAACAATCACAGAATTAAATATCAAATAATTGAAAATGATCTGTACACAGAATGATTTATTCTCTTTTACTATTAATAGAGTAGGTTAGAATGGGGCCTTTAAATGCTGTTTGGCTAGGCTAGAGTTGCCCTACTGTCTCTCCTCCACATTTCCCAGAGTGTGAGTAGCATTTTCCATACAGGGTAAGCATCCTGGTGGTGTAGAAATTATGGAAACTGTGAATATATAATACTACATGATTTTTCCAAAAGCATCTATAGCTGAATATTACAATGACTTCAGTGTAATGATTTTTGTAACCACAAGGGCATAACTTTAGGAATAACACGCAGTCTGAAGTTTCTCCAGCATGCACTTGAATGCCATGAATCTACACCAGAAAGAGCTCATGAATGCATGATTACATTAACATCAATTAAGGCTACAGATGATAAAGTTGATTTACTTAGTATGTTATAATTTAATATGTGGTTAAATAAAGATGAAAGATTTTTATAAAATGTTTAAAAGATTTTTATTAAATCAGTTAATGTTTAAAAAGTCATATTAGATAAAAGTAGAATAGAGAGTAGATCAAAGCTGCAGTAGATCTTGCGTGTCAGTTAGGGGAGTGGGTAATATGATCAATAATCAAATAATAATTTATTAACTAGAAAATATTGCTATAATTATGTTTAAAATGGCTTAATTAATGTTAACTTGACTAAAATAGTTTTATGTTTAATTGGCTTTAACAGTTGCTTTTGCAACCATTATATTTTTTGCTAGGCCATTATAAAGCCATATTTACCGGATTCCCCACAAGAGATAGCCAGTAGCACTAAAGTCCTTTTTATGAGCTTTATTGAAAAAGCAGAAACACACACCAGCAGGATCTCACAAGTGTATTTACATTTGTAATTATTAATTTCATGTATATGTTTTTTAATACAAATTGTGTGTACACAGTAGTATGTACTACTTTTGCTTGAAACACTGCTATATAATATAACTAGATGTGTCAAGTTCTTGTAAAGACTGGATCAAAATGGCAAATTATGACACTAGTTTGGGTCATTATTACCCTAGTTTGTGATATAGTTTAACTTGTCATGATACAACATTAAAGTTGTATATAATTCTCATTCTCAAAATATAATTCTAAGGTCCAGGAGCTACACCAGGGTCTGGTTGCATTTTGTTCTGAACTGAAGAACATGGACAGACAGCAGGACATTGAAAAGTTGGACAGCCTGGAGCTTAAGAGACGTCTAGGTCAGACCCAGGACAAACTGCAGGAAAAGAGACAGAGTCTTCAAATACTGAGGGACAGCCTCAGTACTGCTCCAGTGCAGACAAGCAAGTAGGCACACACTTTACAATGTTCTGTCATGATGGTGGACAAAGTTGGGTTTTACATATAACTGTAGCACATATTAAGAATACAGGGATGGGCTGTGTCTGAATTGGAACTGTGTTTCCTGGCTGTTTTTTATGGAGCAGTCCAGTTGAAAAAAAAGGTCAGCTTGAAACGGTCAAGTAGTCCACATCAAGAGTTCTTTTTTATACGCTGACCACATTTATCCAAAGGAAGACTGGCACAAAATTAAAGGTGTAGCAAAATCAGCCATTGCATTTTTTTAATGTTATGTCCATATCTATGGTTAGGAAAAAAAACAGGCTAATGATGAGAAAGTGGCAGAATTAATTCACTAATTCATTTGTTTTTACAGCTGTTAAGTAAACAAAACAGCTGTATAATGTGGGAGTAGGACTCCATTTCAGTCACAATCATGAAATATATGTGTTTAGCTATTATCGCATTTTCAAAAGGCAACATTCAGAATACTGCTATGTGTTCAGGAGAATCACTTTAGAATATTTCCCTGCCTAATAAAAATGGGATCATTTTGATCCCTTTTTGAACATTGTTGTAAAACACTGACAATGTAAGAACAACTATTAAGGAGACTCAGAAATTATTTGGAATAAACCTTTTTTTAAAATGAGATAGAATAGCCCCTCACAGAGAGAGTTGGGGGGAGAGTTAGAGAGAGAGAGCGAGAGAGACAGAGAGAGAGAAAGAAAGAGAGATAGCGTCATAGTAAGTCATAAAATAGATATATTGATAAATAAAAGAAATGAAATGAAATGATATAAAATAATTAGATTAAATATGCTCACTGAGATCACAGGATTCAGACCTGCGTTGGTTGATATAGAGAAAAGACAGAAGTTAAAGGGTGTGGAACAAAGCATATTTAGTCAGAGGCTTCACCAGAAATCCCCTCCATTGTTTCAACATTACTCTTTGTGATTCATTCTTACATTTGTTTAAGCCACAGCTTACTGGCAAGCATTGATAGAAGGAAGGACAAGGTACAGTAAAGCATCATCTCCAGCCACATTTTATTATCTGATAAGCCACTTAGACATTGTCATGGGCTACAACCCTGTAAACATAGACTGTACTGTGGTACCCTTCCACAAAAATAACAAAACTAATGCCTTAGTGTCTCTCCTATTTGTCCAGGACAAGTAAAACCTTTCTTGGTGTGGATTATTGTCTTTATTGGAAGTGGTTTTTACCATGGTAGTTTCTGTCCCTGGTCCATGTTCCCTGTTTGTTGGGCCACAATCACTGCTACTTTTGTCTTAAAATGTAATAAGACGTTTATGTACAGATATGAAATGCATTGTGCATATGAATATGAAATGTTTGTTTTCCAGACGAACGGAGGTTTGGCTACTTGACAAGATGCGACTGAACTGTCAGGTGTTTCAAGATGAAATTGCACTGATGCACCTCAGTCGGCACATGGGCCACCTGCAGAGAGCGCTGGAGGAGGTGGAGGCTAAGGTGTGGCAACTCTGTGTGCTGTCTTTTTAGTATTGCAAGATATTCGACAAACATACCAGTTCTGCATATTTCTACATATTTATCACATTTTCTACATAATTGAATTGTTAGAATTTAAAGGTGCAGTGAAATATACACCAGATTTCCTTAGAGTTGTGGTTAGACACCAGTGGTCAAGACATCCACAACAATGTCCACTAAATATTAGCATTTTATTTACCATACATAATGACCAGCTTATGTACATGTGTCTTATATGTGATGCTGGTAATGGTAGCTTAGTAATAAATAGATGTCTATACATAGAGACACATAGAGAAATCTACAAGGGCCTGGCTAGAGCCACAACCTCAACTCAAAAGATCACATTCGGGTTGAATTGGCACATCGATTGCCAGTCAGGCCTTCTCATCTAACATCACTGCCTGATCCTATTTGTTTGTGAGTGGCTTAGTGTGCTTCTCTAGTAGGGAACATTTCACACTAAAACACTGTGAATTACTTGGTTTATATTGTATATTGATGCTCTTTTCTTCAATGCAATCAGAAATTAGGCATGACTAATACATTATTAGATTACAAAAGTCACTTTATCAATATTTCATGCTTAATGCCAATGTTTAGCCACATATGTTACAGTTTGGATTCACAGGAATTCCATATACCATTTTTAAATCATTCAGTAATGTACAGACCCCCTCAGATTCTCTATCTGGCATAAGAGAGCGGGTGTTTATGAACTAAAATCATACTAGCTGTAGTCTAGAACTGTTCAAATAGCACATTTTATTTATAGTTATTTGAGCCTCTAGTCTAGCAAGCAAGCCAAGCACAGTCGTGGCAATGGAAGAAACCATAAGAAGAGCCAAGACACTGGTTAGCAAAACAATAGCAATGAGAACTATGAATAAAGAGCCAAAGTGAGTAAAACAATAATAAAATAAAACTGTAATTTGACCTTTACTTCTGAGTATTTTGGTCACCACCCATTCGAAGAGATATAAGGCTGGTCTTATATAAGGATTTTGCATAAGCCTGTCAATGGTTATCTAAAAAGAATTAGAATTTTGATGTAAATAAGTTAAATCTGGTATACAAGTACGGTTGATATAATAACATATCATGATAGATATGAAGCAATATTAGCATTAGCCTACATGTTACAATTAGGAATTATACAGTGGGGTCTGAAAGTCTGAGACTACTAGAGAAAAGTCTGAGTAAAAACTAGAATCCTTAGCCTTATTGACAGCATGCACTCAATCTGGCATAAACTCCATACGCCTTTGATCAACAGCTGAGAGTACACAACCCAAATAGAAGGAATTACACTTTACACAAACTGACTTTTCGTACAACAATTCCACAAATTTGCTTCAGTTGAAACAAATCTTGAATGTTTCATCTTCATTTTACTTCTCTGTTCTTTTCATTTTAATTTTCAATTGTCTAGACTTTTGGACTCCACTGTGTATTCATATTCACTTCCCTGCCCATTGTCGTGACATTTGAACCAGTTATGCCAATAAGTACTTTATTTAACATTCAGTGGCAGCCAGAGGGTCCCTGACAGTATGCAGTGAGCACAATGCAACTCAATTTACAAAAGCAAAACTGGCTGTGGCCGAATCCCCTTGAACATAAAGCTATCTGCATTGTGTCTCCTAAACCTCTTTTCCCACCCCCTCCCTCTTGTTTCTTTCATCCTTTTGGCGGAGGGCTAACGAGGTGCCATGAAAGGACACACGCAGACTGAGCTTTGAAAAAAAAAAAAAAATGTGTCACATTGCTGCCCTCAGGCCACAGCATTCAGGTGCTGAGCTGGTGGGAAAAAGGCAGTGGTGCTAATGTTTATCATATGACCTAATCAGAGTCAAAGGCACATGTCAGGGCACGAAGCAGTCTGGGAACCAGCTTGGCCCTAATAAGGAGCAGACTTCTGTTTATTTGCCTGAGATTATCCATCAATAAGGAAATATTTCATTGCCTGTAATCTTTGGGATCTGTTGGACTGTAGCAGTGCATCAAGGAGGAACAAAGAAAACTAAGGAAGAAAAGAAGACTGTGGTATTTGTTCAGGCAAACATTTAAAAGTTTGCATGCAAATGTGTGCATACTCCAAGTCAAATGCCTTGTGTTTTTAATTCATTATTTTCTAACTGGAAATGAATATAACTTGTAATGGGAATGCACATGAATATTGCATGTGTCAGCTTGTTTTTTGCCAGATTTCTATTAATTTGCCAAATTATAAAATTACATAAATCATAAAACGTGCCATACATTTTTGTTTTAGAGTCGATGTGGTCCCCCTAGAAAATCAAGCTTATCTTTTTGTATGAAGTCAGTTGATACAGTATTGTGTTAGTAGTGTAGTAGTAGTGGTGGTGGTGATAGTGGTAGTAGTATTGAATTCCTGTTCTTGAGTTCTTAGAAATGATATGATGTCTACCGTTTCATTTGGCATTGATTATCCTGTTCTTTTTTTTTTTACTGTTCTTTTATTTTTCCTGCCAGTTTAATAATAATAATAATTATAATGATAATAATAATAATAATGCATCTTCTATCAGGCCATAGAGGTGACTGTGGTTGAAGGAACAGACTAGGCTTCACTGTTCCTGTGGGAAAGGTGGTCATGATATGGCAATTGTGGTGGGCGAAGGGATCCCAGCAGTCAGACTCACTTTGATTATTCCCCCTTTCCAGTCTTCTGGTGGTCACCGTGTTGCACAGTCTCAGCGGCTAACAGGCCCAGTACCTCATAGCTATAAAATCTTTTGGCTCCGGCACTATAGTGGAGTAACCCCCTCAGACCCATTATTATAACTGACAGCACACCACTTTTAACATTAGCATTGACCACATGTTGCTAACCAAGCCCCAAAAGCCTTTCTCTTGCGAAACACAATCCTCGGCTTGGCAAACACTCACTCTCCCATCATCAAGATGCTTGTGGATTTCTATAGGTGCGCCCAAAGAGGGCTGCTTTTCATTGTGCTTTATTAAGCATAAGATGGCTCTGTATGGTTTGAAGGCCAAGCATCATGGGAAATCAAGTTTGATGCAGCATGTAAACATTATTAATGTTTCAGAACAATGCCATAGTGAATGGCCTGTCCACACTCCATAGCATACATAAAAACTCGTCACTACTTGACAAAACGCCATGTTTTTTTTTACAAGTGAGTGATGTCTGCTGTTGAGAGAGAATCCTCCCCTCCCCCAAATACAGCACAGCAGCAGTTCATGGTCATTATTCAGCCACCCCACAGGTTTATTTTTTTATAGGCCAACCAGACCTGAGATAATGATAAAGAAACATGAAAGAGTTACTTCGTTTAGAAAGTTCATTTTGTTTTCACATATTTGGATTTATTTCTTTAATAGCTTTTTGCACTTTATGTCCATAATATAGGCAGAACATACTCATTTCTGGAAACTGCCGTAACCTCTATAAAATCTAAATGAAGGTCTACAATTTATATCCCAAGAGACAATCACCATGGCTCAAGGGCTGCGCTCTTTACAAAGCCAGTAGTACACAAACAACCCAACGTTGTTAGAATGATGTGTATTTAGAGTTTAATTTTATTTATTTGGACATAATGTGTATTTGCACAGTGCAGTAAAGTTACTAATAGCTACAGCTGTATTTTCATTTCATGTTAGAATGACTGAAATGTTCTCCAAGCATAGCTGCTATGCATATTGTCTGCATGTATACAAGCTAAGCTGCAAAAAAGCCAGCTTTTGGATTTGAGATGTCCCCTAAGTCAATACATTACATACATTCACTTTTTCAATTATTTAATTAAATAATTAAATAATTTACATATCAATTACATATAAATTTCAATTACATTTATGCCTCAAAGCCATAGTTATAAACACAGCCTGTTTAATTGTAAGAAAAGGGAGGTTAAACTGCCATATCAAATACATTATGAAAAATAGCATAATTTATATAAGATTGTATAATATTAAAAACCATAGGTTTCACTATACAGCTGTTTTCAGGTTGATAATATGGTCTGTCTTAGTTTTAGTCTTGTGTCCGGAAACTGCGGAGTGTTCACAGACCAATAGTGAGGTGGTCCTCACCTTGTCTTTAAACTCTGGCCTCACAGGAACCCAAGCGCTCCTCGGTGCCCCATGTCCATGTGTTTATTCATTTCCTCTATTCAATCTCTGTCTCTAGTTCCTTACTCCTAATAGACTGCTAAAGGTCACATGAGTAGTTACACCATCATTGCTCTTTAAAAAAATAGAGGTTACTATACTAATTACACAAATGCATGATCAATTACATAGTTACGTAAGAAATGTAGCTTAAGCTTCTTCAGTTTTTCTATTTATTTAAATATCAAGAAAACAAGAATACATGCATAACGTTAACTTTTAAACTTTAAACCTGCAATTAAACATTTCCTCTTCTATCTACAAATAGACAGTTCATGTGAAATTACTCTCTAATTTTTAGCGCCCATTATAATATCAATAGGGGTTAATGCACACATTCTGATTGGAAGGCTTATATTAATGTGCAGTTTAATTTGATAAACCCCTAAATCATTTGATTACACAGTCTGATTAACAGTGATTACTGATCATCTCTAACAATGCATGTCCTTGGTTTTACAAAATGTAATGTTTAATTAATAGATAATTGGACTTATGCTATTTTTGTGACGTTAATCAAAGACCCCTTTGATCTTCTGTGCAATGTAGTCACTGTTTTGGGTTTTCCAGGGTTATCAATGACCCCTGTATCTTATGAATTTGTTGTTTTTAGGAAAGAGTCACAAAAAAGAACTCTACTTTGGCTCAACTGGTGTCCCCAGAGTGTCCCACTATGCTTGTGGCCATTGAGGAGCGAGCAGGCCCAGATGGTTGCTATAGCTTCACTGTTCACTGGATGGAAGGCCATGGGCTACAAGTGGTACATGCTGGGAACAGTAATCTTCGCCTCAATGACAGGTAACTTATAACCGTTTCGGAGAATATAAAATACAACACAGCATACGTACAAGTTAAAGAGAGCCTGTTAATAATAACCAAATTACTCTCTCGCTCTATATTTACAAGCTTTATTTGAATCAGTTAAATGTCCAGGCTTTTGATCAATTGAATCAAACAGTCTGAAAGAATTGATTGAGTAAAATGAATCAATTTTCCTATCGCTAATTTGTAGTCTTGGAGACGAGTAAATAGGCAAAGCCGGCACAGATAAACACCCCCGTTATAGCATGCCAAGTCATTAGGTGTTTTCTTGAGTGCGTATAAGGGAAGATGAAATTACACCCACACAGGAAGGAAAGAAAAGGAACAGGAGAGAACAAAGAAGGTGAGTACAACCTTACCGGTCACATTCCGATTAGAAACTGGTTAGCAATTAACTGGAGCCAGGGTTCACCTTTGTGTGCCAGAGATTCAGAATGTTTTCTTTTTTGACAAACTGACTCTCTAATTGGCTCCTCATCCCAAAGTTTCCAGCCTTTTGCGCACTAAGGATCACAGAGGTTCCATCAGGCCTCCGGTTTTCCCCATGTTGCTATGGTAATAGGTAGGAGGCAGAGAGCATAACAGGAAAACACTGAAATGTAAAACTTGGATGCTGAATTGAGTGGGGAGGCACAGATAAAAACTAGAATATACATATATATATATATATATATATATATATATATATATGTGTGTGTGTATAGGTGCGTATATATATTACACTCGCAAAATTAGGGCTTGGCAGTAAATCGCATGGATGATTTTAAAACTCACAGACACTTAGAATCACAGTTTATTAGACACAACAAGGAGGGAGAGAGAAAGAGAGAGAGAGAGAGAGAGGGAGGGAGGAGAAAGTATGGGTATCCCCTGCCTAAAGGAAGTGGAATCTCTGAGCATATTTCTACTATATTTGCCCTTTGCAGCAGTAGAAGCTCTTTACACACTCTCTACACTGAAAACTGGTCGTGTTAGGGCAAAATATCAGAGTCTAAACTATAGTTATTAGACGTAGCAGCAGTCCTGCCTCAGCAATAACACATACAGCGGTGTAGCTTCTCAGGTGACATCGTAGCAGCCTCTGGGTAGTAAATAATTATCTTGGTGGTAGGTAATTACCAAAGGCAGCCTTTAACTTGCCTTTGAATTAAAATCAGTGATCTGTAATGGGTTCCTGTGTGCTTTTTAGACCCCAGAAGGACCTGCTTAAATGATGTGGTAAGCTAAAGTGTTAAACCAGAAAGTAAAGTACTGGGTTTTATGTCTCACTTCAATGCACACTTTTGGCTAACAAACCTTTCGCCTTTAACAAAAAGATCATTTGAAGTCCGTAGAGAAATTCTGTTGGATGCAGAGATTATAGACTTTCAGTGGATACCACAGATTTAAATGCAATATCCTAGACAGCAAAAGGTATTTTAATTGTTTATCTCTTCAATCATCTCAAACAGGTCATTATTTAGTTTTCAAACATGTATTTTTTTATCTGCATTAATTGTTTATTTTATCATTTTATCAAAATACTAATTAGTCTCTGAGATGTCTTGGTGGCCTTGTCACCAAAGAGCTGGGGATGATCCACCGTCCAAATAATACCTGCTATGTATCAGTACTTTTTGCCGTTTCCAGTTGCAAAAAGGGAAAAGGAACTAAGACCATTCCTCCATGCAGAATCTCTCCAGATTCTTCAGATTCTGTGATTCACACGTATGGACTCCCGTCCTCTGTTTATCTCATATGTTTTCCCTAGGGTTAACTTGATGAACTGGAATGGCCATAGCAAAACCATGATTCTATCTTCAGTGAACCATTTCTATGTTGAGTGTGTTTTGAGTAATTGGTCCAGTTTACGTTTCCTGGATGAGGCAGTCATTTTTTAAAAATGTATATCTGGTACTTGTTGGAGCCCATGATACAACATTAGGGCTCATGGAATAAAACAGCATCATAACATCACATATCCACAACCATGTGAGGAAGAAGTACTATTGTCTCTATGGCTAACCCACTATCGGTGTCTGTTGTGAAGAAGCTCCATTTTGCTATCATCTAACCACAGAACACATTCCACTAAACGCTTCAGTAACTTTTGGCAAACGTGAGCCGCTTGAGTTGGTTGGCAACCTTCCCAAACTGTTAGTTATTTAGGTGGCTTCTGATTGTAGTTTGGAATATGTTCTGTCTCTAAGACCTTACTAATGTCTGCATTTCTCAAGTTGTGGATCTGCTGTGATCCTTGGAGATTCTTTGGCCAATCAAACCATCCTCCTTACTGGGCATGGGACCAGTCTGTTGCATCACTCACTACAGAGTTCCAAACTGCCTTTGAAAGCATCATCAGCACAGGAACTATGATTCAGGACCTCCATGAAATGGGTTTGAATGGCTAAACAGCTGCACAAAAGCCTAAGATACGGAGGGGCTGGTGTTGTAGGCCTGCATCAGGGTTTTAAATCTGAAGCAGGCGTCTACAGGAAGCCAGGGTTTGATGGCTCACAAGGTATACCAGCCAAGAGCAAGATGTAGTAGTCAAGCCGTGAGATTACAAGAGACTGGACCAGCATCTGGGTGGCCTCCCTGGGTGGTTCTACCATGACTGTGTCCCTGTGCACAAAGCATAAAGATGTGGTTTGAGAAGTCAGACCCACTCCAAAGTCTCAGGAAGCTTTCCCAGAAGAGTAGAAGTTGTTATTGCAAAAAAAGGGGAGACAACACCTTTTTTAATATCCATGGTTTTGCAATGGAATCCAACAAGCTCATTTTTTTGTGTACTTGCTTAGATTTTACTCATAAAAAACATAGGTGTGCTTACAGTTGTGCCACATACAGGTTTGAGGAAAAAATATTTATTCCCTGATACGTTTTTTTAAATCTGATTCTTCATTGTACTTCAGATAAAGGTTAACTTGATGGAATGGACTGATAGCAGAACCTTGATTCTATCCTCAGTTAACCGTTTCTATGGTGATTTGAAATTTGTTTTGAATCACTGGAAGGCCCAGTCTAGGCTTTCTGAATGAGGCAGTGGTTTTTTTTAAATTAATATCTGGTAGCTGTCGGAGCCCAAGATACAACATTACCAGGGCTCATGGAAAAAAAAACAACATCACAGATCCACAACCATGGTTTGCTTTGCTGCATGGCTAACCCACTGTTGCAGTTTGTTGTACAGAAAGCTCTATTTTTTTCATCTTACCATACAACACATTCCACTGAAAGTTCTAGTAACATTTAGGAAACTTGAGCTGCTTGGGTCTGCTGCCAACCTTCTCAAACTTGTGGGCTTTAAGGTGGCTTCTGATGGTAGTTTGGAAAATGTTCTGTTTCTAAGGCCTGACTACAACAGAACTGCTTCCATGGCGATTTAAAAGGGCTATACATAATGAAGCAGGCATTTCATTATATAACTATAATTTAGCGTGTGATTAATGTAATGTTTTGAGAAGTGACGGAAAGCAAGTTATACATGTGATGTCTGACTGATCATACTTTGGCAGATCTGAGATGGTCTATGATAAGTGATGATCCAAGTCTCTCCTTTCTGAGGTATGCTGACTCTGTGTATGTGTGTGTGTCTTCTACAGACTGGTGGAGGTGAATGGGGTGAGTGTGGTGGGGAGCAGTGAGGAGGAGCTAGTTGCTATCCTACAAGGGCCAGTTTCTCAGCTGGTCATCCTGCGCAAGCCAGACTTGCAACACTCGCCTCTGGACTGCACGCAAAACCTTCAGTGCAGCCCTACCACAGCCATGAATAAGCCAGATGGATCTATGCCACAGTGACCCTGGCATGCTACTGGTGAAAAAAAAAATAGTAATAAAAAAATAAAAAAATAAATAATAATAATAATACTAATACTATGTAATAGTAGATAAATAGTAGAAATTTAAAGCTGCTTCAAACAAGGCTGAATTTGACTTGTATTCACCAGCTTCTTTAGCTAATATTCCTTAAATGCTACAACTTTTTTATGAGAACCGGCAGACTGCATAGAAGTGTGCTTTATAGGATGAGGAAGAGCATGGATTATCATGACACAGATGCTGAAATTATAGGACAGACACACAAAAAAAAATGTTTTAAATGCAGAAAATTCATATATCAAGGTATGTAAATATCACTGCATATGAAATACTGGAAATATTATATTACTGGAAATTCAGCAGTGTTGTATATTAACCAAATACATTTTTTTTCCATAACTGCATGTGTCATGGATGCTGCTTTGTGAAAAAAACTTTAAAAAAAAAGTGTTTAAAGCATCTGAAAGTACAATGTGACAGCTGACTTGTGTTGAGGAAGACTTTTAAATCCTGTATTGTAATTATATTGAGAAGGTTTTAATACTGATACGCTGTTATGACTGATATATATTATCACTTCATTATGTAATTCATCAAAAGAATAGTTGCACCCAGTAGGAAGTGTCGGCTATTTGGAAGGAAGATAAAGGTTAGCTGGATCTCGGCAATATTTACTGAGCTACTCATACAGAAGAATTCTGATGCAACATGCAAGATGTCTCAGCATGGAGTTGTAGATGTTCCTGATGATGTCCTGTGATAATCCATCCCGTGCAGCCTAATTGTTCTCACAGAGTTCCTGCAGATTTTTTGGTAGTGTTGGAGGTGGAGTGACACCAGCCCTTCTGGAGGTGTGATGCATGACAACAAACTATTTATCTTCGTGCTGATCCTGGTGTCTCCACACATCTTCAGTGAACTGCGGTCATCTCCACCTAGGCAAAAGTGGGACTCCCCACTGAAAATGACCCATTCTGAGTCACTACTGACAGTATGGTCACTATTACCATTGCAGTTTAAAACATACACATGGTGTTACAGTTGGGTCTTGGACGTACGTTGAAACGTGAAACCTGATAAACGTTTCTGGTTTTACCCACACAATTCATTTATTAGTATACATGTATATATACACACACATTTTGCGGGCCATATACATACGTCAGTATGGTCTTATATATATATAATATATATACTATATCCTGCACAGTGGTACACAGAGGGATACATTTTAATCACCATTCAATTCATATGCAGGATAGTGGCCAGGTCACATACATATATATATATGGTATATATTCGTACCTATATTAATATGGTATATATGATATATTACCCTGGATACCGTGGCTCTTGATACCTTCACAAAGATTTTTGCTGATTTTTTTCGTTTCTTGGTCACACAGATGCGCTAGCAGCAAGACAGCTCATGCACCATACAGTTTTGTCCTCTTTTGAACTAAGGTGGTATGTCACCCAGAACTAATGTGTGTGTGCATTGGAATATTTTTGAGCTGGGACTGTGCTGAATGGCGACCCAACCAATCAGATTAAAGTCAAAGTAATAAATTTGGGAACCATATATTCATTTTTATTCTGCTCTTACTACGGGTGCAAATGTGCCCTTTTTTACTTTTATTCAATTAATGAAGATTGTTGGCCACTGTGTGGCTGGTCCCAATTTAGCAACCATATGAACTATTCAGCCCCAGCATTTCCCAAAACCATGGTTGGACATGGTGTAACTTTTCAGTTTCATTGAACCATCATTAAGCGACCAACCCGTAATAGTGTGTATAGTTGTGTGTATATGTGTAGAAGTATATATATATATCATATATCCTGGTACGAACATTTAGATACACACTAAAATGTACTTCTTGTGGTTTAATGTATGTGTTTATTATGGGATTTTATTTGTATACATATATATACACACACATATATAGGTGTATACACACGATATATGCAAACATACACACACACATACTTTATGAGAGATATACAAGATAAACAAATAGGAGATACATACAAACACATATGAATACACATATACACATGGCAGGGGGCCACGTCGCACATACATACGTTATACATATGTATATATTGAGGCTTGTGATTATATATGTGTATATGTATGTGTGTATATATGTGTGTGTAAAACTCAGGTGTGTGTGTGTGAAATGTGTGTGCTACGTGTGTGTGTGCATATGGAAGGCAAAACCCAGTGCAATATATATATATCACCCAATATATATATATATAGATTACCTAGTAACTATATATACCTAGTATATATATATATATATATATATATGACCTGCTAAAAGCCAGTGAGCACAAGCTGATATGGTATAAACACTGCATAGCCTAAAATTGCTTATACTACTGAAGAGCCTAGACAGATAAAGACTAGGAGGGAAAGAAGGAAAGACAAAGTTAGGGGTACAAAAGTCACAGAAGTATTAGACTTCCCAGCGGATGGTGACATCAGTTTACCCCTCAATTTTGAGCAGCTTCAGAGTCAGGATGACACACTAAAGCCACTTTTTGATAAAGGTAAACCGCACAGTGACTGTCCAGATCTAGGTTGCAATTTAACTGTAAAAGCAAACAAGCTATACAGAGTCACTGAAAAAGGAGAACAGTTGGTACTTCCACACGATCTCAGGGAGGAGGTACTTAAGCTGGGTCACTCGGATCCTTGGGCAGGTCATTTTGGGCAAGCTAAACTTTTTAGCCGTATTGCACAAAGGTTCATTATGCTGATGTTAAATTCTGCAAAAACTGCCCAGAGTGTCAGCTTATTGCACCTCAGAGGACGTCAGACAGGGTTCCTATGGGGAATATGCCTATAATAGATGTTCCATTCTCATATATAATCGCATATCGATGGATGTCATGGGGCCACTTCCAAGATTGAGGAATGGCAACCGATACATCCTTGTGTGATTATGCCACAAAGTACCCAGAAGCTTTTCTACTCAAAAAAGTAAAAACACGGCAGATCGTCAATGCTCTTATACAGCTCATTTCAAAAGTAGGGATCCCAAGAGAGATACTGACAGATCAGGGCACTAACTTCACCTCAAAATTCATGAAAGATGTGTACAGCTTGCTAGGTATTAAAGGTATTCACACCATGCCATATCACCCTCAAACTGACGGTTTGACTGAACGCTTCAACAAGACCCTAAAGCAGATCCTGAGAACAGCAGCGGAGAAGACTGGGATACATGGCTGCCATAAGTTCTGTTCGCATACCGTGAAGTACCCCAAGCTTCGAGCGGATTTTCGGTCACCAGGTGAGAGGCCCTCTGGATGTCTTGAAGGAATCCTGGGAAGGTGAGAACAGAGAGCAGAAGCTGAACAACAAAATGAGAGACAAGATGAGCCGACTGACTGAGCTCCTCCATACCAACATGGAAAAGGCCCAGGAACATCAAAAACACTGGAATGACAGCAGCAAGAAAGAGTGCTACAACCAGGACAGAAAGTGCTTCTCCTGTTGCAGACCAGTGACATAGGACTACCAAATGGCAGTGCCCTTATGAGGTGCACAGAAAGACTGGAGACACCACTTATGAACTGTACCTGCCTGACAGGAAGAAAAAATTCCAGAACTTCCACATAAACAGGTTGAGACCATGGAATGAGCCAGACACTTAGAGCTCAGAACAGCTGTGGATAAGGGCTGTTGAGGAGAATGAGGAAGCAGTAGAGCAGTACTTTCCTACAAGTGGTGCGTATTCCGCTCTCCCAGACGTCGCTCACCTGAGTGCCCAGCAGCAAGACGAATTACAGCAAGTAATTCCACCCAAGCTGTTTTCTGAGGAACCAGGACGTACAACGGTGACCCAACACAGCATCAGAATCACCAAGGACGAGCCAATCCGGCAGACCACTTGCAGGGTACCAGCGCGACTCGTCCCAGAATTGAAAAAGGAGGTTGAGGAGATGCTGAAGATGGGCATCACTGAACCATCAAACAGTGAATGGTGTAGCCCTGTCATCCTAGTGCCAAAAAAGGACGGAGGCTTGCGCTTCTGTGTGGACTTTTCAAAGTTGAATGCCGTGTCAGCTTTTGATCCTTACCCCATGCCAAGAGCAGGTGAACTCATTGAGAGGCTGGGAACCATTACGGGAAAAAAAAATCAAACCCATCTTCACCACTGTGTCACATCACATTCATATGTTTATCCGACGTACCACTCTGGCAGGCTGGTTATCGTTTTTATAGGAAGTGTTATCCATTAATATTACATTTATATTGAATATCAACATTTATACTACATTTATACAACTATTATGACTCATAGTGGTGGTGGATAGGTATTTGTTTACAGTATGAATAAATATATGTAGCCTAAATAATACTTTAATTATGTATACTGATTCTCAAATTTTGGCCCTATATTACAAGGTATGTGAGTTTTTGCATGTCTTCCATTATGAAAGTCTCACCAACCACGAAATATGGTGGTTTAAACCAACAAGATTAAAACTACTACCAACAAAGAATGATGGTTTCGGGAAACTATCATACTTTAGAGGTTAGTTAGTTTAACGATGCATCATACTATGTTAGTTCAGTGCTAACCTTTACATTGTATGGGAAACGCACCTAAGTATTGCTGCAGCAAACCCAGCATATTTAGTTTTGGATGCTGCTATGCTGGGGTGTATTTCCTGTACAATGATGGAGGCTAACGCTGTACTAAAGAGGTATGATGCATCTGATTATTTGAAGTTTCCTGAAAAAAAATTACAATGAACATAAGATTTGATATTCATTATAAATGTAGTTTTAATAGACAACACTTATGAAAACATTTCATCCAAAAGTATAAAAGTACTATTAGATGTAGAAAATAAAATGGTACAGTTGGATAATATAACCAATATAACATTGAATATAATCTGACACTGTGTCTCAAGAGTTTCTCATACAATCATGGGTTTAAAATCCAGGAGACTTTCTTTTCTTTTTTTGTAATGGCAAGCTCTCAGTGATTAGAACTGATTTATTAAAGCCCAGTAAAAATTTCTACATTGTTTTTTATAATATATATTTGTGATAAAAATGAAGTCGATGACATCTTTTTTTCATAGGCCTAGGCTAACACAGCTAGCTTACACGAGTTATAACCCAAAAATACAGATATATATTAGGACATACATTAACAACTGCATGTTTGCAGAATTTGACATTCTAAATATTTATACCAGACACTGATGGAATTTTTTTTTTTAGCTTACTGAAATCTCTCTTTCTACTGTGACCTGTGTCGTCAATGACGTATCCACCAGGCTTTTATACTGGTATAATATTCAGTGTGACCATGATGAACCACCTGCCAAATTAGCTGAGACCTGCATGTAATTTATGCTGGAATTCACAAATGTCCTTATTTCCTCTTGGTCATGTGTAGAATCAAGCAAAGCTCACATTTTACAGTTGAATGTAAAATATGAGCATTTAAAAACATTCATTCAATGGCTACTAGCCATTTGTGTTTGTCTCTCATATCTTGCCTTGTGTGAACTTTTAATAAATGAATCATTCTAAAACCAGTCTCTCAGTACTATACTTGAGTAATTTTATTCCAGTGATGGTCGTAGTTCATTTCTAGTAAAGAACGGAGCCATGCTTTTTCCCAAACATACTCCAACCCAAGAAGTTTGGGGATCTCAAGTTTAGTGGAAAAAGAAAGAAGACGCTACCAGCACACACAAGATCTCTGCTCTCCACTCTTTTCCATGCCTTTCGACGTACAGATCGACTATTCACTGTTGCCTTAAGGTAGGGTAAGGCTGATCCATTTTTGTCTTTGTAGGCAAACATGAGAGTTGTCACCAAGCAACAGGAAGTGAAGGGTACACAGCATTAGAGTGCCATTAATGAACTTCAGGAGACACCACTACCTGCCAAGTAGCCACCACCACACGTGGGAGACTGGGGTTTGAATCCCAGGCTAAGTGACAATGCTGTGCTATACCAATAAGTGTCCTTGGGCAAGACTCCTAACACTACGTTGGCTTGTACTTGTAATATGATTAACCTTATAAGTCGCTCTGGATAAGAGCGTCAGCTAAATGCCATAAATGTAAATGAAGACAAGCCATGTTGCTGCATTTTGGATCAGTTACAAAGGGCTGGTGGCCTAGTAGCCTCCCTGGAGAGAAAGAGTTAAATCCACTGGGTGTTATAGAGAAGGGACCTGCATGAGTCACAGCAAGAGTCTTGCTAGGAGTGAGCTTCAGGTGGTACGTTGTCATCCATGAAAAGTTGTTAGTCAGACATGGCAAGATGCGACTGGAAACCTGAGTATCAAAAGGTGGGAGGGAAAGCATTAGTTGAGTGTCGTCAGCATAGCAGTGATAGGAGAAGCCATTAGAGGTAGAGGCATCGCTAAGAGAATGAGTGTAGAGTGAAAAGAGAAGTGAACCCACCACAGAACCTTGCGGGACACTAGTGATAAGAGTGCCTCTACAACCAAACCCACACTGACTCCGCGATTCCGAGGTTGGTAAACACAGAAAGGACAATCTTGTGTTTGACAGTGGTAAAGGTTACACAGAGGTTAAGAAGAATTACTCAAAAAGATGAAATTAAAAGATGGGAAGATTTGAATGGAGTGAATGTCATTAATATGTAACACCAAAAAACCATCCCTCTTTTGATAGATTCATAAGACATTCAGCAGTCCTGTTTGCAGATCATGGAAAAAGCATTGGACTGAAGCCTGAAATAAAAGCCTGAAATAAATTTATGTAGTTTAATTTTAATTTTTGTAGTTTAATTTTTTGAACTGCAGGTCCAGTTCCATATTTCACAAATCATCCAGCCCTGTTATAAAACCAAACCAATAAAACAAGCAGACTAAATTGCTAATATTTTATTCATTATGCATATTTTTAATGTGGATTAAGCCCGTTCTATCAAAATTACCAAACTGCATTTCTGCCTTGATCCACAAGATGGGGCTGTTTCCTTCTTGCAGGACCAAGACTGTCAGTCAGAGTTACTGTCAGTACTGTTATTGTAATAAACACAGAATATAGTGGAGAACATGCAACCTAGTTCACACAGTAATCAGAAATATGCCTTTAATATACACAGGGTCACTGCCAGGGATTTTCTGCATGATGAAAAGATATCATATTGCATCCCACATCCTCAACAACACAGGCCACACCAATGCTGAAAATCTAAAACTGTTGTTCTTCCTTCAAATAAGAGTAAGGAGGGTAGTAAAATGTGTAGATTCCATAATCCTAGACTGTTACGTAACAGTGTTGACTGCACTCAGTATGTAGCCCCCAAAAATTCCCATACACCAATACACGTTGCAGCCCTGCAGAAACAATGATATTGGAGCCTAGTGGAAAAGCAATGGCACAATATGTGCAGAAATATACCTTTCCAGGCTGCGAAGGGCACTTCAAGCCAGCTTCACCTCCCACATATGTAACAAGGTCACTGAATCAAGGTTGTTAAGACCTTAACTACAAGACCTTAACAATAATCACAACCCCAACAGCAATCTCTGAATAGCAGCCAAGCTACTTTTGATGCTTTTTTTGTAAATGGCTTATTTTCTAAATCAGAAAATTAGAACAGAGTTCATTAAAATAACCCCCCAAAAACAGCTTGTTTCATTCCAGGGCCAAATCTTAGAGTCTGGACATTACTCACATTTTCACATATATTCCATGTAGACATTAGAGAAGGATTTAAAATGCTTGCTATGGCACTCACAATTCCCTGCTAGCAAGTATGGCCAAGGAACTCTTGTTTGTAGCAGAGCACAAAAGCTTATTCAACATGCAACATGCTGACTGTAGAAACTGTGATGCTGACTGGTATATTCAGCAGCAAGCTGATGCGGAGTCTGGAATAGAATATGGTGAATTGAGTGTGTGTATCATGTTGCCTTTCGTCGATGTCCAACGGATGTCCAATCATCTCCATTTTTGACGATTTTTATTTTTATGTATCATTTGATCACATAAGCTGCCATTTACACTGTGTGTGAATTTCATGATGAATGGACCCACAGAAATGGCCCAGAGATAGCTTGGAGAAGGTCTGGCTCCATTGACTTATGTTAGTATTGAATTGGGTTTTGGCCTCTCCTATAAAGTTCCTATTTTGAAGTACTTGTTTTTTTTTTTGGACAGCGACGATTCGCTGCTGCTTGCTGGTCTTCTCATTCAAATGAAGCATTCATTAGCTTTTTATCATCATAAACTGCATCAAATGCTCCCAGATAAACAACCAAAAAAGTCTTTAACCACCACATTTCTTTGATCAGCGTTTGTGCTCTTCTACATACAAGGCTTGTGTTGCCATCCTGACACACATTTGCCTGGGCTAAAGTCATGATAACTGAGCACTGATTGGTCAGCCAGCTTCTAACACCCCTAGGGAAAGTCTGGTAGCTTTAGCCACTTGGCTGCGAGTAGACTCAGCGTGAATAGGCCTTTAATTTTTGGTGTGATGACCGTGTATAAATACTAGCACACTGCATGCACAATCAGTGTACACATACTGTGTTCTAACCTACTAGATTATATGACTGTTATAACTATTTTGTCAAGGGCACTGAGATCAGTAACATGTGGTATTTAAATTTAAGCCAGTGATGCATGGATAAAAGCACAAGAAACTAAAACTACTCCTCCAACACAAGAAACAAACGTAGGAAGAAATATTTATAAAATATCTAAGAGATTAAAACACTAAGTAACACACAGCACACACAGGGGTTGGACAATGAAACTGAAACACCTGTCATTTTAGTGTGGGAGGTCTCATGGCTAAATTGGACCAGCCTGGTGGCCAATCTTCATTAATTGCACATTGCACCAGTAAGAGCAGAGTGTGAAGGTTCAGTTAGCAGGTAAGAGCACAGTGCTGCTCAAAATACTGCAATGCACACAACATTATAGGTGACATACCAGAGTTCAAAAGAGGACAAACTGTTGGTGCACGTCTTGCTGGCGCATCTGTGACCAAGACAGCAAGTCTTTGTGATGTATCAAGAGCCACGGTATCCAGGGTAATGTCAGCATACCACCAAGAAGGACGAACCTCCACCAGCATCACGTAGTGACCTGGCCACTATCCTGCAAGAAGAATGGCTTAAAATCCCTCTGACCACTGTGCAGGACGCAGTATATGTCATTCCCAAGACCAACTGACGCTGTATTGGCCGCAAAAGGAGGCCCTACACCATACTAATAAATGATTGTGGTCTAAAACCAGGTGTTTCAGTTTCATTGTCCAACCCCTGTATGTCAGCTGGCCCGCCCCACCCCAGGTCTACGTAAACATGACTAGAAATCAATAGAAAAGAACAGTCCATCCACCTTAAGTTTAACTGTGTACAACTTATATGACTTTATTTATAAAACAAAACAATTACAACGATGGTTTTACATTATATTGCTTTACTTCAATGAGACTTTGTGTCCTAGTTTTTCTATGTTGATTTTTTTACTTAAAAACACTGAAGCAGAACAAAATGTAAACTGCATTAAAATATAATCATAATAATTTCCAGTCAAAGAGAATATGTTGAAATATATCATAATATGTTGCAATTGCTCACAAATTGTAGCACAATCATATCTTGGGTCATGTATAATTAGTGTAGATTATAGTGTAATGTGTATCCGTCCTCAATAACACCAATAAAACTGCCAGAGCCATAAGAATTCCCACAGTCTTCAACACACTGACCGCATCACAATAGCCAGCAGTATATGAACCACAATCATGCTTAGCTATGCATGACATAACAAAGAGCAGCCTATAAGCCTTATTCTACCAGAGCTCGCCTCAGCTGCGCACTAATGCCGTTTAAGTAAAGGAGCGCTGAACTCACTTTGGTAAACAGCACTTGCTGGCAGGCAAATAAAGGCATCCTGGGTTCTCTCACACCCACACCCAGCCCCACCCAATCTAGTCATGACATGTTTCATAAAAATGCTCTTCCTTTCCCTTCGTTTTCCCCTCAAACAAAGATCAAAGACAAAACAGGACGGATCGACTGAGTATAGCAGAAAAAGAAGAATGTTAATTATAAATGGCACCATGTGCCATTAGACAATAGAGGCGTGATTACGAATGGCCAGTGACTCATAAAAGAAAATAAAAGGTCATTCTGTAAATATCTAACATGATCGAAATCGACAACACGAAGCATGGATTGTCCTTTGGCTAAATCTCCTATGCAGAATGGCAGAAGGCCTTCCTATTTAACAGCTATGTTGCTATTATTGTGTTCTAGACCCAGGATACCACTGTATTGAAGAGTCCTGTATTGAAAAGGTTGTGATTTAATCAGTGCTTCCCCACTAGAATCCTTTTTGCTCTTGTTCTTTAGCATTCACTCACAGAGCACTTTATTAGGTACGTTATTAGCTATACTCTGTGTCCGTTTCATTAGTTCCACTTACCATATAAGTGTATGTTGTAATTCTACAGCTATAGACTGTAGTCCTTTGTTTTTCATTATACTATGTTATAACATCTTTTACCCCTGACAGAGCAGATGTTATTTGGGTGATGAATCGTTCTCAGCACTCAAGTGACACTGACATGGTGGTGGTGTGTGCTGTGATCACACACAGCAGTAGATGTAAAGTCAGAGTAGACTAAAGCAGAGACGAAAGCTCATCTGTTGCTGCACAGTTCATCTCCTCTAACCCTTCATAAGCAGTGACAGCACACTCACACAGGATGCAGGCACCTTGATATTTCTGGTTGGTAGTATAGTTAGGTAGATATGAGGTAGGTGGGGCACAAACTATACATACCTCCCTTGGTCACTTTTGGTAGATTGTGGTGAAACTTGTCTTAGCCTGTCTTAGCATATAAAACACTTTCCAGTAGACGCTGCTCACTAAAATTTCCAACACATGGAAGAAAACCTGTGAATTCTCAAATGCACTCTCACCAGTCCATAATAAAATGCAGAATCCATAGCCAAGTAGACATAGACAATGGTAAACTGTCTGTTATTATGTTTATATCGAACCAAATATATAAACTATACTTTTGATGCAGTTCCAGTATTACAAGCAAGGTCTACACCAAATACAGTTTTGATGCAGATCAGGAAACCCATCAGTTGGTTGAAATGTAGTCAACAGTGCAGAGAGTTCCAGCTACAGCCAGATGCCTCTTCACAGCATTTTAATCTAGACTGTTAAGACAAGACTAAGGTCATGAAAGCAAACACAGCTAAAATATATTTTATTTTATTGTAGTTTATGGACAAAAAATTTGTGTTTTGATAGTGACATTAAAAGTAATGTCATATTTTTATACTTGATAAACGTTCAACAGCAAAATATGTAAAAATAAATAAATAAATAAAAACTAATATATGTATTATTTTCACAAAAGTCATATCGTTCATATAAGCTACAGACACTAGAGCACAAAAACCAGCAGCACATTCATGGAACTGTAAAAACGTTCTCCTCTCCCACCTATGCTTGTGATCCTATAACAACACAACAGCAAGCTTTTGGGCATCTGGTCCATTTTAAACGCTCCAGATTTGGCCATCTCCAGTCCTAAAGATAAGCTAAGAGCTCTGCCTCTGACTCCAGTGCTTCCAGGTGCATCTCTCCTGTCTGTCTCTCTCTGCTCTGACATTTAAGAGCTCCTGGCATCCGTTTGAAGTCACAAAGAGCATTAACTCTGATTTCCTGCTTCAAATCCCTGCATAGGCCAATAAAAGGTTTGTGTCGGTCAGAAATCTACCAAAAAGGATTCACTGTCCACAAAAATGTTGGACAAACAAACCTGGCATTTACTGGTTATTAGGGGGGAAAATTAACTCCTTGTATTTTTTTTTTTTTTATCACAAAGGCAATTCCATGAGTTTCACAAGCCTAACTGTATGTCTGCACGTTGTGTTTTCCACTAGGAATGTATGGGGAAGGGTCTATTCCAGTAGTTTTGCCAGAAGCATTCTCCTATTTGTGAACTTAGTTCTACAAATGTACATCTGTCCCAAATGGAGCTACCCTCCTGGCATGGATGGAGTCATTTTCACCAGCATCTTGTTCTGGAAATGTGATCAAAGAGCTGAGCCTGACTGGGACAATGCAGGAGCAGTGTTGTGAAATTCCATGCTGTGACTGTGACTGAGGGCTCTTACCCTCAAGGGATCTCGTCATACAAAAATGCATACATAACATACCTAAACACACGCTGAAATTAAAGCATGCAACACATTCCAAAAAAGTATGGACCGGTGTAGTTTAAGACGTGGAACAGAGTGAAATTTCTATAAAACAAAACAGGCAATGCAGTCATGCTTGAACGAAGGGAGCATCCACGAAAGCTGGGACAAGGCTCACCACTTTGCCAAAAATGCATCAGTAATAATCAGTAAAAATCAGAAACACCATTATTCATGGATAGACTGATGCACACTGAAAGCTTGTATGCTTCAAACTCTCAGACTGTGCTGGGAACTTATAGGCAATACAGATTGTTACCTGCGTACCCAGCATATTAGTCTGTAACTCGCACGTGCTTATTTCATCATGACAATGTGAAGCCACATTTTGCATGTTTTACAATAGCCTGACTGCATAATCAGAGAAAGTAGATGCTAGAGTGGTTGGAATTGGTTGATAAAAGGAAGGTGATGTAATGCAGGGGTAAACATGCTCTTGTCCATTTTTGTAAACAGTTGAGACCCAGGCATCAACGCTGAAATTAACATACAATAAATAAATAAATAAATAAACTTCAAACTTCATAAGATAAAACATCGAACATTGTGTTTTTGTGCCATCTTCACTTTAATAAAGGTCATACAGAATCTAGTAAACACTGCTTTCTGTTCTTACGAACATCTGTCCCAACTGTTTGGAATTGGGTTTGACCTACAGATAGCATATTGACCTTAATGGGTATAAGTATATATCATTAGAAAATATCGGATCACATGGGGAAACAAGAATGAAACTAATTTAACCAACTTAAAAATCTCACGCGTCGTATAATGTGATGCTGTCAGTTTATATTTCATTATTTATATTGATGTTTAGTTTGTATTTCTTCCTGTAGAATGACTGAGTGGTTTGAGCATGATAGCCTCCTTTTTAAACCTCTTAACTGAAGAACATCCCATAATAGCATATTTTAAAAATTAGTATTTTGTAAAGAAAACAGTTGTACAAATATCATTTTTATCTTTATTTATGTGTTTGTAAGTAGTCAGTTCCTCTCTCTCTCTCTCTCTCTTTTTCTTACTTTCTGTTGCTCTCACACACACACACCCACACCCACACATACATCTTACTAGGAGACAGGAACGAGGAAATCCTCATGCGCCCCAGTCCCCCATTTCATTTCCCATGAATTTAAAGAAGGGGCTTTGTCTCTCAAACTGATTACTCTCGCACTAAGACTGGGCTGGAGACAGTTGAGAAAGTCCCTAAGGATATTCACGTTTTAACCTCAGGGTGATTAGTGGTTACCCTTTTGACTTTGCCTTTGGCTTCCTGACATACTTTAAAAGCCAGAGTCATAGGCAGTGCTTAGTAAATGCCTCTATTGCCATCTCTCTGTCAAGTAAAGCACTGCAACCACAATCGTTCATCGTGAAACACCCATGTTATAATAAGGGTTTTTGCATTTAGCCAGCTCTGTCTTTTTTGTATATTGTTGTCAAGATCTGCATCTTGTGCATGTCAACATGGCAGATAGGAAGTTCAGTTTGTCTAACTTCTTCCATAGAAGCTAATTAGTTGGAGCAGGCAGACACACAGGAAGGTAGATCTTCAGAGGATGGTGGGTTGGGTTAGTAAACTTTTCTTATTGCTGAAAGAAAGAAAATTATAAAAGCTTGTTTCAGGCACTTTGGGAAAAATATGGCACGTCATATTAACAATAACTTAGGGCCATGTAATAATGATCTTCTCATAATATGAAATGATAAGTCATTATTTTAAGATACTTAGTCAAAAAAGTGCTACAAAATATGAATTAATTAAATATCAATTATAATTATCATAAAGTAAGCCATTAGCCACAATCATGACATGATCATGTGATACTAACTCATAATTATGAAAATACATGTAGTATATTATATATATGTAAAACATAGTATTTTATTATTATTAGAAACAAAGTCATGAATCACATATATTAATTCATCATCATGCAATAGCACGTCAACAATATGCGACAGATTCATAATAATGAGAAAACTTCCCTTCTTTACAACCAGTAAGCAAATTTCTAATGCAGTATACATACATCCAAGCAAGTTATTCCTTCAGAAGCTAGCAACTTACAAAAATCAGTTTGGGCAAGGACATATCTATCTGCCTTCCATGCTTTAGGGTCATGCATATAGGATGCAGCTTAATGTGTTAATGGCCACAGAGCATTTTTATTACTATTGTTATATTATATTATATTATATTATATTATATTATATTATATTATATTATATTATATTATATTATATTATATTATATTAGTCAGTAATCTTAATAAAATGAAATACTGATGTTAGTGAAGATTAAACTACACATGTCTAACACAACTTTCTAACTGAACACATAGGCCTGTGCTACAGGGGCTGAGGCAATTTTACATGAATGTTTCTTTCCAGCACTATAACAGTTTAAAAAAGCTCAGTTAAATCATTAAAAACATATACAGAAAATAACATTTCTTCTTTCTTTTAATTTCTTCTTATTTGTTTTTTTTATCTTATGCTCCAATCCCCTTTATAAAAAAAATTGTAATATAGGAAAACATATACAAAAACAGATTCAGATTTTGACCTGTATTTATTTACAGTAAACAGACATGTTTCAACTAATCCTGTAAGACACTGTGCTCACACACTATCCCAACGTTTTTGGAGTTTTTTTGTTTTTTTTGTTTTATATGACATGGATGTACACATACACAAATGCAAGAAAATGCAGCTTCCCAGGCAGCCAACCTGAAAAGAACTGCTTAAAACTGAAACTTTTGAGCACCACAAAATAAAAGATGCTTATGGAAAAATTACAGTTACTAGAGCCTAAATCAGCATGCCCTCATACAAAAGCATTCCCAGTGTAGGTCAGGAGAAATATAGGACTCCCATATCTCGCTGCTTTTTACCCTTTCTTAAAATTACAGGTGCCAAACAGGGTTCTTTAGTGCAATGACACAGAACCACTGAATTGTGCTCATCAGTACACAGTGCTTGTGCTTTCCCTTTTAACAGCATCCACTTCAGCTAGTGGGTTTAAATGGACTCATTGGTTGGATCAGGCTCGTTTGGAGCAGGAAAAACACTGAAATGTGGTAGAACATTAATTTACCATCAAGCCAATGTGATTGTATGCTGAATTATACAGGGCCCTTATTGTGATAACACTACGGCTGCCCACGATGGCACTGAACACATCCGCTATAAGCAGTGTGTCAGAAACATGAGTGACGCTGATCATTTTGAATGTGCTTTGAATTTCTCACATTTTCAAAGCTGAAAGAAGTTTTAAAAGCATTTCCGTATTGGAGTTACCGGCTGCTCTGGCGCGCTCTCGGTTCATGAGCAGCACGATGGACCGTACCACATTTCCGGTCCAGGAGGGGTGAACGGCTTTGATTGGCTGGGCTAATTTAGAAACGGTTAAAGTTGTGATGTCTCCCAAATCGTATTCAACATCGTTAGGTGTCCAAGCATTAAGCTGTTTCACTGACGATACGGTGCTCTACTCTTCTGGTGTACTGCATTCCGTCATGCCCCAGCTCTCACCCTGCTTCAGCCAAGGAAAACGGCGGCGGGCCACACAGAGGAAGCCGCAAACCGCAGCCAATTCAAAGTATAAATGTGAGTGTAGTGATTTTAGTGGGATGTGTTTTTATTAGAATGAGCCTCAAATTTCTGAAACTTAATAAAAGATGAACTCGTGTTAGATGTTCAGTTAAGGGAAATAGCAGAGAGTAGCCAGCAGCTAGGCTAAAACGTATTTCAGGTTACCTGAGCAATGCTAGCAGAGGCTGGCTCCAAACAGTGGATAAAGAGGATGGGGATAAACAGCTGTAGGGGTGAGGTAAATGTGAGGTGTGAGGTCATGTGACTATATTAGTACGTCATTGTATGTAACACAGGGGGCAGTATGCAGTACATACTACGGTAGTATGTAGTATAGTAGTATGCCATTTTGAGTACAGTCAGTTTCCTGCTAGCTTATTTATCTTGGTAAGAGTATCACCAGCTACCATGACCCTGTTCTTTAAAGTATTGCCATTGTGTGACTCATGACATTATGCATGGTTGTAACATTAAGTACAAATGATGAAGTGTTGTGTGATACTGTTACCAAGATAGTCAGAAGTGCAATAAGCTAGCAGAAAGGCTAGCTTGATGTGTGCTGTTTGTTTTATTTCCAACAGCACCGGTAATGAACAGGCGATCCTTCTCAGTAGGTCGCATCAGTACAGCAGGTGGCAGTTCAGCATTTACTGAATTTACTGAAGGTACAGCCCTCTACCCTAGCACCATGGTCTGCCAGTCAAACTTAGACCAACTGCTTCCAGAATCCTGGATTTGTCAATCCTAAAAGCAAAACTAAAACCTCAAGGGCACAAACAGGTGTTCACATACAACAAGTGCTTGTGACCTGAGCTCTAATTTACTAGTCGCAGTAACAGTTGACTGTACAATGACACTACTTCTGTGTTTATAGAGACAATCAGTGAGCAAAATGTTGAATTTGCAAATCTATAGACCTGCTGCTGTATGTTTATAACACCAACCAGCAAAAACATCTGCTGCACCTCCACTTCTACTTCTGCCAATACTCACTGTAATCCATCACTTTCTCTGTATACTTTACTATCCCCCATTCACCCTGTTCTTCAGCGGTCAAGACCCCCACAGCACAGGTATTTTGTGGCTGGTGGATTATTCTCAGTAGACCAGCCAATCTATTCAGCCAACAGAGTCCTGTGGGCAGCACACAGTAACCACTGGTGAAGGACTAAAGGATGACCAACATGTTGGTCAGCAGTAGAAAGCTGTTGTCTCCAACATTACATCTACAGGGTGGACTAGCAAGGTAGGAATGTCTAATAGAGTGGTCAGGGAGCGGACACAATGTTAAGAACTCCAGCAGCACTGCTGTGTGTGATTCACCCCCAGCAGAACAACACACACACACCACTTCAGTATCACTGTGTTGCTGAGTGATCCACCACCCACTTTATACCTGGTCTGTGGGGGTCCTGACCACTGAAGAACAGGGTAAAGGGGGCTTGTAAAGTATGAGAGAAACAAATGGATGGACTACAGTCTGTAGTTGTAGAACTTCTACATGGCGCTCCTACATAATACCATGATGCCAAGCAAGAGGGCATAGGAGTCCCATGTTGCAGCCACAACTGTAAACGTGTACCTGAACTCTGCAGATTAATTCACAGTCTGTGACAACAAATGGCTTGTTAATACAGAAACAGCTGAGATGAAAGATGTGATTTATCCACATGCCAGAGGATCCAGGTTTATACACTGGTATCATCACAGTCAAATGTGAGACGATTTTATTGTACACTTGGAGTGTTGTTATACACACTGCTCTCTCTTTGCTAATATTCATGAAACATTCATGATATGGTGTTCTCAGGATGCTTTAAACATAATTCATTATATAGTTTTGAATTTGCAAGATCATTGTCACAATGCATTTCTACATCCTACAATGTAAGCCTATACTTTATATATACATTTTATTTGACTTGGTGTAATTTTTTTCATTTCTCAGAATTTTCAGCAGATTTTCATCTGTGCCTTGTGAAATTGTATGGTTAAAGATTTGGCTCTTGCCAAATTGCCAAGTCACAAATTAAATTTTATTAAAATCGAAACAAGAGGCAAACATTTATTTTATTTTACCGATTGGAAATATGGGGTACATCAATCAAAGTATACTTTGGGCTACTGTCTCTGCTTCTGACTGTACAGTTCACCACAAATTCTTCTAGCTTTTATATAGAGAAAATTTTTTTTTTTAGGCGTGAGGTTACAGAATACAGCATGGTTGAGAGACTGCAGTATATGGAGGAGACCCAGAAAGAGGAGATCAGCAGCTCTTGGTCATCAAACCATGAAGAAATTCAAGGCAGCACTCAGGAAATAGAACTACTGAATCTGGTGGAGTCTGCTTTCGAGGAATAAAGTGCAAGGTGAGTGTTTTAGAGGCAGTGTATGATGCATTATCTGCTGTTACTGTATGATGCACATGTATAATTACAGCTTTGAGAACTGGCCTTTGTTTGTAAAATCGTATGCGTGTACCAAGGTCTGCTGTGGTTGTGACCCTTTGCTGTGGACAGGCCATTGGTTGTGTCCACTGCACTGAAGACCACTTCTTAGATAATGACAGCTGTTCTCTCTGTAAAGCAGGAGATTTAGTCATGAAGCTAGTTCAGCCTTTAAGGCTTTGAGGACATTATCAAACTCACTTGTGATATATCAAGGCGTCCTATACACGGCACAGTAATTTCCACTCACTCTCCCCTCCTTTGGACACTACTACCTTACTGGTCCACTTTGTAGATGTAAAGTCAGAGACGGTAGCTCATCTGCATCATCCTCTAGTCCTTCCATTAGCGGTCACAGGATGCTGCCCACAGGATGCTATTGGCTGGATAGTTTTGGTTGCTGGACTATTTGTTAAAAACTACAGCAGCACCTCTGTGTCTGATCCACTCACACCGTTCATTTAAAGAAATGGGGGGATAACAGTATGCAGAGAAACAGATGGACTACAATTGTAGAACTACAAAAGTGGAGCTGATACAATGGATAAAGATTGTGTATTCATTGAGGTGGTTTTAATGTTATGACTGATTAGTGTACATGTTCTCTAGCTGTAAATGAAGAGTTCAGAAAAAAGGCAAAAACAAAAGTTTCATCAAACTTTAAGCATTTACATGATTGGTAGATAACAAACCTCCATTTTTGTATCGCTAATTAGCAGAACTGAGCTGTAATGGAAAGTATCGTATGAGTAAACATTGTCTCATAGGTGGACAGTTGGCTTCACTTGGTGTTAAGCACATAAAACACACCCCTTTTTACACTGTTTATGTAAAAGGACATCTAAACGAAACACAAGTTTTCAAATACAACATCGGGACTAACACAGCAATCCTATAGATTTACTGGTGTCTGTTCAGATTCTGAGATGACACTTTTACAATAAAGCCAGCAGTTTTGTATGTACTCTGTATGTGGCCAGCGCATATCAGCATATCTGTGTGGTTCCCAATCCTGCTGACAGTTATTCCCAGCTGAACTGATGATGTGAACTGCGTGCTGTTGGCTAGTTGAAGGATTTTAATGCTACATTGCCTGTTTGGAACCAAAACTGCTGAGGTCTGTGACTGTGGAAATTCTAAGGAAAATGAAAAGTCTTCTGTGTATAAAAGCTAGAACAGTTTGTGGTGAATTGTACATTCAGGAGCAATGACTGTATAATCTCAAATATAATTTAATTGATTTACCCCGTATTTCTAATCTGTAAAATATCATAACATTTGCCTCTTGGCTCGGTCTGGTCCTTGCAGCTTTACCGCACTTTTAAGAGCACAACATTTCAGACTTGTCAATTTCCAGAACTGTTATTTCCAAATCTGTAACCATAAAACCTCACAATGCACAGATTAAAATCGTGTATGACTGCTGAAAATGCTGGCAAATGAAAAGATCACATCAAGTCAAATAAAATATATATGTAAAGTATGAGCTTGTGACAGTAATCTGGGAATGCATAACTATATGCATTGTAGAGCTGTAACAGTGCATGGTGGAGGATGAACGTTCTATGAATTGCGTCCACCTGTTTTTTGACCAAGAATTTGTTCTAGAGCAGCCATCTTATGCTACCCAGATACCAACTTTGGAAGGAAGATATTTTGTACAAAGTTCTTGCCGCACACCAAAAATGGCACAGATTGGCCTGATGGTGGCACTGTAGCACAAGCCTTCTCCTGAACCATGAGACATAGAGCCAAAAATCTTTCTTTGTTTTAATCCTTGAAGAATTCAGCAACAACACCTCACTCCATGTTATTAGGTCTGCCCACAACTACTGTAACTACTGAACAACTACTAAGACTAAGCTGAACTAGTCCCAGGTTTTTCATGATACCCCAACAATATAGTTGCCAAATGTTCAAATGTATGGCTGCCACAGGCCAATTAAGGCGTAGTGGGTGGAGCTCACTTCACAAAAATGCATTTAAATCTGGAAAGCTAAGGTCAATTCTAACCAGACTAATGAGGCTAATTAGGTATGTGACTCTCGGGAAGCCTACCTAAATTGGTGTTATATAGTCAATAGGGGGTGCTATAACAGACAAAATATTGTTTCTCAGCTGCTGTATATCAGATTTAGCTGATTTTGCATGCTGCAGCTTGCATGTACTCTATAAGGGAAATATTAAGGACAAAAAAATATGGCCGTAATTAGCCTATTGGAATTAAACTTGCTTTTGCCTGACTTAACATCGGCCAAACATCATGAAACTTAAATGGTTAGTCACTTGGTTACTAAGCCACACCGGAACACGTAGACGTTTTCCAGCTTTTATTCAGTTTCAAGCATTTGAGTCAGTCCAAACTTCAGAAAATAAAGACACGAGAGACAGAGCTGTTACAGCGCGACAGACAGCAGCTATATTTCTATAGCAATATATTATAAATATATATATATATATATAAATATATTTAGATGTATAGTAGTGGCAATATCTGCTTGCTATCTGGGATTTAGTCTTTATGCAGAATTTAATTTATGCAGTGGTGAAAAAGTGACAACAATAAGAAGACACAAATATGAATGCCAAAAAGGCATTTACTTGCTTCGATTCCCAGAAGGCAAACAAAAAAAATATATAACTAATTATATCATTTGCAGGGTCCAAGTTGTCTTTGCAAATTAGCAAAGTTGTATGCCCCTTTGATAGGCGTGTAAGGGTCCGGGCTGTACCGCCTGCAGCCAGCAGAGGGCGGCAGCAGCGGCGCCGTTCTGGGGGAACTACAGCCCGGAACTCCAAACCCCAGAATGCCCCAGGCTGATCAGGCCAACGAGCGGCACCTGGGGCATCAGCAATATAAGCCCCCACCACACAAACACCGTTGCTACACCTTTGTAGAGGGGTAGCCGATACGGTACTAGAGAAAAAGGCGAAGGGCGAAGTTAAAAAAAATAAATAAATAAAATAATATATATATATATATATATATATATATATATATATATATATATTTGAACAACTGCACAGCGTTTGGGTCCAACACCCAACCGCACCGTTGCCCTTATGGGTCTGTTGCCTAAAATTTCCCTCTGGGATCAAAGTATTGTCTATGTCTATCCTTCTATCTATCTATGCGTGCATAAGGAGTCTAGTGAGACCCACAAAATGCCCCAGATGATGATCAGGGACCATTTAGCAAAGTTGCATGCCCAGTTGTTTTTGACCTTCGTGTAATGACCTGTAGTCTTTCAAAGAATAAGTCAAAATTCCAAAGGAGGGACATCAGCAATACATGAAGCCCACGAGCATCCACACTTGACCCTTACGCGCAGCGATTGTTCCAGATTCTCTAAATCTTTTGATGATGCTATGGGGTGAGATAACTTAAAAGTATTTATGGTACTAGAGAAAAGGCGAAGGGCGAAGCTTCAAAAAAAAAAAAAAATCATATATATAATATATTGGTCTTATATATATATATATATATATATATATATATATATATATATATATTTGAACAACTGCACTGCGTTTGGGTCCAACACCCAACCGCACCGTGACAAGGCCCTTATGGGTCTGTTGGGCCTAACTTGAATTTCCCTCTGGGATCAATAAAGTATCTGTCTATCTATCTATCTATCTATCTATCTATCTATGCAATGCATACAGGAGCCTAGTGTAAGAGACCCACAATTTTTTTTTTAAATGCCGCCATATATTATGATTAATGATCAGGGACCTTTTAGCAAGGGTTGCACTGCCCAGTTCGTTTTAATGATTTCCTGTCGTGTAATGAACCTGTAGTCTTTACAAAAGAATAAAAGTTAAAATTCCAAAGGAGCACTAACACTTTACTGACATCACTGATGTAATTACATGAAGGGCCTGGAGATCACGAGTTAGCATGTGAACATGCTCCTGACTAAGGAGCTCTCTTTTTTACGGCTGCAGAGACCCTTACAGCACAGGAAGCGATTGTAGCCCCAGATTCTCTGAATCTTTTGATGTTATGCACGGTTTGATGATGATGATAACTTAAAAGTCTTTTGCTATTTTACGCTGGGTAACACCATTCTGGTATTGCTGCACTATCTTTCTGCAAGTGCCAACAATGGTGGAATTGGTGATCCTCTTACCATCTTGGCTTCAGAGAGACACTGACACTCTGAGAAGCTCTTTTTATACCCAATCATGTTGTCAAAGGCAGCATTGACCTAATTAGTGTTAATTGGTCTTCCAGCTGTTCGTTATATGCTCAATTTCCTTTTTCCATCCGCTTATTGCTACTTGTCCCAACTTTTTTGGGATTTGTTGACACCATGAAATTTTGAAACAACATATTTTTCCTTTGAAATGATACATTCTCTCAGTTTAAACTTTTAATCTGTGATTTGTGTTCTATTCTGAATAAAATATTAGATGTTGGCACCTCCACATCATGGCATTCAGTTTTTATTCACACTTTTTGTTTAGTGTCCCAACTTTTTTGGAATCTGGTTTGTTTGTGTGCCCCTATTGATGTAAATTCACCAAACTTTATAGGCTTCCTCATGATCTATAAAACCTAAAGTTTTTCATGATAGGTTAAGTTACAGTTTTTTTTTACAAATGAATTATGTATTTTTTCAGAAGGGTTAATTTGCATATGGCAGCGACTATTGGGGTTCAGGGTCTAGAGAATGTTTTGAGGTAGTTTTTTCAGAATGTTTGTGTGTAAACCCTCAGGTTCAGCCTGTTATGCAAAATTAGTTAAAGCTAAATAGTCCAAATGGCAGATTTATTTGTTTTGTCTGTCAATAATTTCCGTTAGGAGTTAGGGGGCCTTGTGTTTTGCAGCAGCACTCCCTTAAGGCCTGTTGGGCTTATGTCTAGTGCCTGAGCTGCAGGAGGCTTCAACTATTGAAGTTTATGTCTGTACGACTTACGGTTTGGTCTACGAGATTCGTAACTGCACCAACCTTGTGCAAGCAGCCCAAATAGCAGACCATCCAAGCTGCGCTAGTGTAATGTGTAAAGTGCAAATTTAGCTTTTTTCTCCAGTCAGAAAAGGCTAATAACCTTATAACAGAATAACCTAATAAGAGTCAGCCAGTTGGGCAGCTCTACGCATAGGCTGTGTCACTGCATAAAGGACTCCATAAAGGTCTAACACTGCCCATAAAGCGCAGTGTTCGCCCTTTATGGGCCCACTGTGAGCTGCCCAAAATTTAATAGTAGTGCAGTATTGAACTCAGAGCATTATTACAGAAAGACTACAAAAACTATAATAGTAACAAAAATGATATAGTGTGTCTATTATAAACAGTGTGCCAAAAATAGTACACCATGGATAGAAGTACTTTAATACTGTATGTAGCATGTGGTTTTGAAAGCAGCTATAGTCTTTCTGAAGCAGTGCTCTGAGTTCATTATTGCACTATGCTGAAAATCTTAGGCAGCCTACAGCCGTCCTGAAGTAGGGCACTTTTTCTGAAGGCAGCACATGGTTCGCCCCTCAATAATGAACAAATCGTCAGTGGCTCGATGTAGGCTGCCTACAATTAGCCAATGCTTTGAGGCCATTCCCGTACTAATGGGCAAATCTCCATTGGCCTAATGTAGGTCTGTGCTAAGAGTAAATTGTCTGGTGGTACTATGTGGGTTGGTCAAAGTGGGCCAATGCCGTGGGACCGATGGTGTGCTTACAAACCGGGCAAAGTCCAATGGTTTTCAATGAGGAAAAGCAACATAGCCAAATAAGACCTTTTGAGCATGTTCACCTCATTCTGTAACTGAAAGTTTACAAGTGATTACACTAGCTGGTGAAATCTCATTTTCAGCTGGTTCTGGAGATTACAGGTGGTATAGGACATATCAGAATTACCTGACAACAATGAAGAACTTGCTCCCAGATGCTATCACTGGGTGTCCTTCACTATTACAACAGGATTTTCTACAGGTCCTGATTATTGTTTGAGAGTTGGTGTTTCCAGGAAGGCTGCCAATACATTTTCACCCAGCCACCCACCATAATTACAGGCCACGCCAACCCTGAAAATATAACACTGTGCAGGCATGAAACATTTTACAGTGCAACTTGCTATTTGATAAAGACTGATGGCCGTTATAAAACATCAAACGGAAAATGATCTTGACATTATAGAATAACTTAAAATAAAAAGAACTTAAATATGCATTACCTACCGAATGAATGAACATAGTCAGTATTAAAAGGTTGCTAATGGTGTCCATAATGCTTTTGAACTCCTCCGTCCTAGCTTATGTCACATTCGCAGCCAAACGTTAAATCATTCACACGTCACACGATGTCAGACCTACCCACCATCATTCATGTCTGTCAGTTGATTTAATTTAATGATTGGCGCAAATAATTTGTTGTGATTTTGTGTCTGTGCACTTTCCATCCAGTACTGAATTTGAAATGATTCCCTACACTATACATATACCTATAACAGTAGTCTTAAAATAAAAGTTCCTGCACCTAAACAGTCTGTAGTATTCCTAAAGGACCATTCGGGATTTAGCTACAGTGGGGCAAAAGAGTATTTAGTCAACCACTGATTGTGCAAGTTCTCCTACTTAGAAAGATGAGAGAGGTCTGTAATTTTCATCATAGGTACACTTCAACTATGAGAGACCAAATGAGGAAAAAAATCCAGGAAAACACACTGTAGGATTTTTAAAGAATTTATTTGTAAATGATAGTGGAAAATAAGTATTTGTCAATAACAAAAGTTCAGCCCAATACTTACATAACCTTTGCTGGCAATGACAGTGTAACAGTCACTTTAAGGCAGGTGCAGTGCGCATGTGCACGGTGGAGAGCCGGAGCGGATGCTGTAGAGTGTAGAGGAAAACGCGGGAGATAATGTTCGTGTGGTGAACTGTACTAGGTTGTAGCCTGGGTTCTCCAACTGGTGTTATCTGGGAACTTGTGACGAGTGAAGTCTTGGTGCTCTCATTGTTCACTAAACTGACTCCGAAACCCTTTCACGACATCTTCCGTGCGTGTCTCTTCATGGAAGCTAAGTATCCACCTCTCTACGAGAGCACCCACCTAACACCCTACTTCCATTCGTTACAACAGGTCAGACGTTTCCTGTAAGTGTTCACCAGGTGTGCACACACTGTAGCTGGTATTGTGGCCCATTCCTCCGTACAGATCTCCCGCTAGAGTAGTGATGTTTTGGGGCTGTCGCTGGGCAACACGGACATTCAATTCCCTCCACAATTTTTTTTATTGGGTTGAGGTTGGGAGACTGGCTAGGCCACTGCTTTTTACAGAGCCACTCCTTCGTTGCCCGAGCGGTGTGTTTGGGATCATCGTTATGCTGGAAGACCCAGTCACGTTCCATCTTCAATGCTCTCACTGATGGAAGGAGGTTTTGGCTTAAAATCTCACGACACATGACCCCGTTCATTCTTCCCTTAACACGGATCAGTCGTTCTGTCCCCTTTGAAGAAAAACAGCCCTAAAGCATGATGTTTCCACTCCCATTCTTCACAGTAATTATGGTGTTATTGGGATACAACTCTTCTTCATCAAACACGACGAGTTGAGTTTTTATCAAAAAGTTCTATTTTGGTTTCATCTGACCACATGATATTCTCCAATTCTCTTCTGGGTCATCTATACGCTTTCTGGCAAACTTCAGATAGGCCTGGACATGTACTGGCTTAAGCAGGGGGACACACCCGGCACTGCAGGATTTGAGTCCCTCTCGGCGTAGTGTGTTACTGATGGTAGCCTTTGTTACTTTGGTCCCAGCTCTCTGCAGGTCATTCATCAGGTCCCTCCGTTTTGTTCTGGGATTATTGCTCACCGTTGTCATGATCATTTCGACCCTGTGGGATGAGATTTTGCGTGGGGCCCCAAATGGAGGGAGATAATCAAGGGTCTTGTTTGTCTTCCTAGGTTCTGGGACTTGTCCTGCACCAGCCACTAGGGGACAACGCAGGAGCAGGCCCCATTAAGACAGATTAAAAACACCTGTGGGACACTCTACTTAGGAGCAGTGCTTCAGACCAGCGTTGCTCAGTCTTTGTTTTGACTCAGACGGTAACCTGGTCTCTCATGGGAAAAGAGAAAAGAGAAAACTGAAAATTGAAAATAAAAAATAAAATAAAGATTCCTTTGTTAAAATCACATCTCTGTTTTGTTGCCCTGATCCCTTAGTCTTTTGGTTGGGGGAGACTCGTTTTGATTTGTTTGTTGCCATGTGCTCACCAGCTCCACGCAATCCTTTGTTCTCCTGGCCGCCATATTTGTTTCCCGTGCCTTTTTAGTTGCCACCTGTTTTTGTTTTCCCACCTCATGTGCGGTGGCGTAGCGGTAACACCCCGCAGTTACCACGCGATAGTTGGTGGGTTCGAAAGCCACTGCTCCCAGTTGCTCCCTTTCTGCTCTAAACTTGTGTTCCTCAAGCTTGCCGGTGGCTCACTCAGTATACGTTGGACTTGCACGTGGCAGGTCTTGGTTCAAACCGCCTGGAGTGAGTCACCCGTTATACTTCCATTTTTTTACGATTTATTCACACCAACCTGCTTGCCTATTGTAGATTCACTCTTTCCAGCCTGGTGTAGGTCTACAGTTTTCTTCCTGGTGTCTTTGGACAGCTCTTTGGTCTTGCCCATGGTTGAGTTTGGTGGCTGACTGTTTGAGGCTGTGGACAGGTGTCTTTTATACAGATAACGAGGTCAAACAGGAGCCATTTATAACAGTAACGAGTGGAGGACAGTGTTACAGGTCTGTGAAAGCCAGAAATCTATGATGAAAATTACAGACCTTTCTCATCTTTCTAAGTAGAAGAACTTGCACAATCAGTAGCTGACTCTATACTCTTTTTCCCCACTGTACATGCATATAGTACTGGACATATGCTGCACTGCATTCAGGCCAGATCTAAGCCGTCGTTAATTTGTTCAGGTGTCCTGCTGAGGGAATTCCATGCGGTGACTGGAGTGCAGTGATAAGATAGGAATTAAAAAACCTTTCTACCTGTATTATTTTAACCAACATATTGATATCTGGTAAACACTTATGATCATGATAAATAGTTTTTAGCGATTTTCATTTCTGTCCAAAATACTAGCTATGTGCTATATTTAGTCCAGTGAAGTATTCATATGTGTAATGGTCTATTGTTAATGATTATTTTTGTGTGCTTAAGTATTTTTTAATAATATTTTTTACTTTGCTACCGTTATTATTTCATCCTTTTTGACTCTGGGTTTAGCCTATATTAAAACTACTCCTAATACTGCTGCTAGATGAATTTTCACACTCTTTGTTTGCCTATACCTTTGTGTGATGATGTAGAGCTACACATCACCAGTGTATAATAAAAGATATATATATATACTTACCCATGACTAGTCTTTACCCGTATGGTCTAAAAGAGTATTGAGAGCGAAACTCAGGGTTTTACTTACCGGTGCTAGTCTAACCTCTGCAGAAGGGGAGGGAGGTACAGAAATGTTGATTATCTATATAGATATGTGCACAGTGCATAATGAATTTAAGAACAACGAGGTCATGACCTGTAAAATAAATTAATTAGCTGTGAATTGGCCAATCACTTGTTGCACCTGAAATGTTTTTATATTCATTGTCCTTGTTTACCCAAGGTAAGAATAGAATATTCTGGGGGAGGGGCTAATGGAATATAACATTGTGTAACAGGGATAATGGGGTCACTTTTGGCTAGACGACCAGGCTAAAAGTATTGAATGAGAGATCTATATGACTTTGCAGTCATTGATCTGTTTATCTCTGTATATAGAGTTTGTTATATGTCGTTTTGTTTTTCGTTCAGTGCACGCGCTTGTAAATATGTAAATTACTGTCTGTGTCGTGTGAATAAAGGTGAAAAAGGGGAGGATCTCCAGTCCTCGTGCCGACAAACTTTTTCCAGGCCCTAAGGCCTCTCGCCCGACACTACCCATAGGGTGTGACACACCACTCCTGCACCCTGCAGGGGCTGTGGGCCAGACACTATTACATTCTGACTTTCTCATTTGTTTTGTGTTTACTTGGATTATTCTCTCTCTCACTATGTGCTCGTTATCCGTCTTGTTTGGTAATAACTTTATTATTGCATTTTAAAGAGGATTTAACTTAATGATATATCTCGTGACATCTCATGCATGTTTACATTACGTTTTCACATTACATGCACATTTACATGGTAAGAATCTGAATCAGTAAGTGAAATGACACAAGCAAATCTTTTTTGCAGTTGAATTAAAATTGAGAAAATTCAACTGCAAACCCTAATATTTCAAAACAATCTGAATTATGCTGCATAGTTTAAAACAATCGGGTTTTTTTTTCTAGGTTTTAAAAGTGCATTTCCACAAAGAAACGACACTGTAACAAGGAAGGAACATTTTTATTTAAAGATCAGTAAGATAATGTGCTCATCAGTGAAGGAGCACTGTCCTCTACAATAAACATCATCATCATCATCATCATCATCACCATCATCATCATCATCACCCGGGTCTACAATACCTATTTAGCAGCAACATGTTAACATTAAAGGAGGAGAGGGTGGTATTAAAGTAGTATCATTTAGAAAAAGTCACAGTTTTTCTTTCCTATTTATAGAGTTAAAAGGATTTTTGAGGAGAAACATCTTTAAAAGAGTTTTCTGGACTTCTATTGAAGCTAACACTACTCTCTCAGTGTAACACACGGTGGCGCTTCAGCTGGGGGAATGGGGGGTAATCTATACAAACTTAAACTCTAATGTAAAATACATCTCTGTCACCATACAAAGTTTAAGGATATTCAACAAAAATATACACTTCACATTTGAAGATTTAGAACACCACTAAGGTTTTTGTATTTTTTTGTAATCCAGTAAGTTGGTCAGACCAACCTCTGAAGAAATACAATGTTAGTTTCTCTACTCAGTAAGCTAATGTGTGATCTACATTGTTAAGAGGATAAATATAAATTAATTAATATATATTAAGAGGCTTCGGCTTGTAACTCCAAATGAGGGAACAGAGGAAAATACAGTATAAGTACTGTGAAGGTTTTTTTGATACAATAAATACACAATGCTTCACATATAGAGTGTGTTGGTGTGATACACTGTCAGTAAAGAGGTTCTATGGGATGAGACACTCTAAAGAATAAAAAGGTGGGGTTTTTGTTCGTTTTTTTTTTTTTTTTGTGCAATGCCATAGAGCAAAAACTTCCGATTCCTCCAAGAGCCAAGATGTTTTGAAACATGTGCAGGTCAAAAATGGCAAAATTAGAAAAAACAAAGTGTCAAACTCTAAGGCTTGACATTTTATTGCGCTCGTGATGGAAAATGAGAAACACAGATTAAAAATGCTGTTTGTGTTCTGTGCTCTTCTGTGCTGGCTGCATTCGAACAGTTAGAGCAGCAACAGCAAAAAAATCCGTTGCATGCCACTATGAAGAACCTTAGACACAATATTTATAATCTCTGTTCATATGCAGTATCAAGACGCCCAGGAACTTCAGAAATAGCAACTACAAATAAAACACGATGCACAAAATACAGCAGGTACAGTACAGTTGTCTAAAACCTTCTTATCTATAAACCACAAGCAGAGGAAAAAACTTTTTAAAAAAATGTCTTCGGTGATAAAGTGTTCTGTTCCCTTATTGTTAGCTATGTTGGATTTCTGCCAAAATTTTCATTATGGTGCATTTCTTAGAAAAACTTTTAATGAATGGCTCTTTGGAGAACCTGTTTAAAGTTTAAAGGACAACATAATGTAACTGTTCTTTGATAAAGAACTTTTATATTACATTAGGTTTCTCACTTTCACTTTTATATGCTTGCTTCCTTCAGGATGTTGTTGTTTGTTCAGCTTAACGAATGATAAACACAATTAAAACAAGCCCTAAAGTCTTTATATATAAAAGCATAATTCACTGATATTTCATGTTCAGTGGTATGTGTCATATATCACACATAATAACATACCATGGCAGCCAAACACCACTGTGTTGAAAATTTCCCAAAAATAAACTTTATTAACCAAAAACGTTTGGGCCTTCATGCTGTCTAATGATAGATTGGTAGACCTTGAGGTGGAAAAGCCTGCTCTGGGGAAGTTGTTTTCTATGGCATTGCTCAAAGTGGCACCTTTTTTTAAGAGTGTAGTTAGCGGGTTTTTTCCACTTTTGTGTCTGCCTCCATGGAGATGTCTTACTTTGACTTGTCACGGTGGTGAAACGAGCCAGTAACGGTCCAAAAATCTGTCAAGTCTGTGGCAGACGGTAAAAAAAAAAAAAAACACAAAAAAAACAAAGCAGACGAGTGTATCTGCCCTCCTTTCTTCACTGAGGTGTTCTTGACAAAAACCAAAAACAAAAAAAGGTAAACAAACTCACAGTTCTATCCCGACTGCAAAAGAAAAAAGGAAAAAAGAAAACTCTACCAAAATCTATTTTTTGTCCGTTTTTCTCTGCTTCATAATAAAAAATAGGTTCTGTATCTTACAATAACTCTTCTCTTCTGAGGGAGGCAATCATTAGAGTCCAGCACTGACCAAACAAACAAACAAAAAACATTTATTTAAAAAAATTATAAAGGGAAGTAGACGAGTAAGGGAAGGCTAGGATTTTTTTTTTTCTCCTTTTTTTTTTTTCTCCTTTTTTTTAGGATGGACATTTCATACAGCCACACTTGACCACCTTTTCCACCTCCTGGACGAAGGAGGAGCCGTCCGTGCACTGAAAGGTGTATTTCCTGCGTTTGGTGCGGAGGGCGGAGCAGCAGGAAACCCCGCCCCCACAGCTGCCTTTACACTCTAGACGGGAGACCTTCTCCGTGGTCTGGCAGGCCGCGTAACCCTGCTGCTTCTGATAGTGATCTCGGACCCGTTCTCCCCTACACGCCATCTCTAGGGGGAGACAGATAGGCGAAAGTTCAGTCACAGGCACAAATGTAGTTACGTGTTGAGGCCATGTTTAGGGTCTAAAGGCTGCTGTATTAGCTTTAGCTTTGGAGTTGATATAAGGCCAATGTTGCTAACAAGTAATGAGCACTAATGTTAAGCTGTTTCCATTCTCTAAAACATAGAACGCCTAACCTTAATACTCCTAACTTGGAGTGCTCTTAAAATGTACTTACAATGAATTTTTAGATTTAGTATTTGATTGAACACATACACATGCCCGGATTCCACTGAATACAATGCTAATTAAACATTTTCTGTAGGTGTTACAGGACCTTTTGTTATTTCCAACTACAACTTAACAATTAAATAAAAGTAGTACAGTACCTACAGCACTTAACTGATTCTATTGACTGACTATATAATAAACAATTTTTAATTCCTGAAAATATTTAGACATTACACATTAGATTACAGACAGTATTCAGGCTGATTTTTGTTAAGAACGGGAAACATGGAATTTAAGGTTTGTAATGCAGTGTTCATGCGGATAAGAATTTGTAGTGTGGTAGTTGAACGAATGAAACGTATACTAGACATTAAAAGAAAGCGAGGACAAAGTAAGAGACAAAGCAGATTGTGCCCTAGTGATGCTGTTAATCTGAGTTTCTATTCAGGCAGTAAAAAAAGAGAAAAAGCATCCACATGCAAAAGCAAGAAGCATCCCACCCGCTCACCTGGTGGACCTCGGTGGGGTCAATAGTACTTTCAGTGGCAGCTTGAAATATGCAGAAAGGTTAAAGATAGAGTTACTAGTTAAGCTCATTAGTATTAGTGCAGCATAGCAAACCTGTATTACAGCAGCACTGCAGCATTAGAGATGATAAAGGCAACAATACGTGCAAAATAAAACCAACACATTAAATACAAACAGTTAAACACTTACACACAACCTAGAGTGTTTCTCACAAACCTCTGTCCAAAAACATGTATGGTATACACTCTATATACTATATATATTATTAGATGTAGTATAACCGTATAATGATAATGTTGAATTTACGCTTCGCTGTTAGGCAAAGACAATAAGACCTAAACATTACTTTAAAGTGGGGATATTTTTTATGTCTGAAGGTTCTAAAACCATATAGAACAATGAAGTGCATCTTTGTGGTAAGTAAAACTGGCAAAATGAAAGTGTAGATACAGGGTGTACCTAATGTAGTGTCCATGTATATGCAGATTGTTCTCCCTTGAACACTCTTCCTGACTGTTGGGCTCTTGTGCATGTTTCTAATAAGTTGCTGGGATTAAGTAACTAAGGATGTTTTTGTCCTTTTTCTTCTCTTTTTATTTGCATTATTACTTTTCTATTTACATTTTATTTTCTGCATTGTATTATGTTATGACGCACCACTGAGAGCGCACTAAGATGTAGATTTATTATGAGCTTTGTGAGAATCACTGTTATCGTTAGTTGGGTTTAATTATGTTTATGTTTATGTCAGGTGTATCTTATGTATGTGAGTTATACGTACCTCTGTCACAGTGCTGTCCGGTGTACCCACTGTTACACTGGCAGTAGGCCTTCCCCAGGCCGGATACATGGCAGTGCCCATGTTTGCAGGCCAGAGCCTGGCATGGACTGAAGCTCTCCACCTCATCACATAGAACACCCACATAACCGGGAACACAGCGGCAGCTGTATGAGTATGAATTTATGGCCACACAGGTTCCTCTCACGCACCTGACAGAGGAGCACATCATTCAGTTATCATCTAAAGCAGTCCACATTAATAAAAGTGTAATACAACATAAAATTAGTGCCATAAAAAAGAAAAACTGATTATCAGTAACTTTTGAATTTTTAATGCTACATTTGATATAATTTTATGAATCCATTAAAATATGTAGAGGATTTTTATCAATCCAAGAATATCGGATGTTTCAAATGATCATTTTTATTACTCACATCACAGATCTGTGCATTATTCAAAGTGGAAAGCTGAATGGTGCAAAAAATCTAGATGTGATAGTTGTAATACCTAAAACGATTTTCTGTATCCCTAATTTCATTGGACAAATCACCACTTTTTTAATAACACCCGAGCCTGAATTAAACCTACATTTGCAGTTATGATAGAAGTTGAGGGATGGTTATTAACCCATTAAGGTCAACACTTGCTGATTAATTTACACATTTTATAACATGATTTATGTATGTGATATAACAAACCCAAAAACTCAAGGAATTAAATCAGTTTTTAAGCACTTACTTGGGAAAATCACAGTACATCAGTAAATTAGCCTTTGTGCATGTTTAATACAGGGATAGGAAAAAATACTGCAGCTTCATGCACTTGTGATTAGAGATGCTCCGATCCGATATTAGGAAAGGATTTTGGTTCCGATATTAATAAAATTGGCTGGATCGGATATCTGACAATTAGGCTGATCCCTCACTTTAGTTTGTTTGTGATGTGTGCTATAACGTCAATAGTGTGTGGGATGCTTGTAGATGTAATGGGGAACTTTCACACCTCAAACCACAACATGGAGCGAGCCAGAGAGTAAGCTGTATGAGTAAGCTTAGTAAAGTGTTGTTTATATCAATACTGGTAATTCTAAAACAGTATAGGATCAATATCAACAGATAAATAAAAAGTTTATGTATCGTGCTGGTATTGGAACTGGAAGCTGAATCGGTGCATCCCCACTTGTAACTCCTCTGGCTGGAGATTTAAAGGGACATTGCAAAATTCCATAAAAAATCCATGGGGGGACATTTTTAACTTTCCCAACTAACCACCACTGTTTTTGAATGGATCCCTAGGGAAAACCTTGGCTTTGTAAGGGCTAAAGTGTTAATTTCTGGTGTTTATAAAACCTGCATGATTAAATACGGAAGTGGATGTGTGTGTGTGTGTGTGTGTGTGTGTGTGTGTGTGTGTGTGTGTGTGTGTGTGTGTGCGTGTATGTTGTCCCAAATCAGTGTCGCGAGTGACTCACTTGTTGCCGAGACAAGGGTCGTTGACCTGCTGGTCACACAGCTGACCGGTCCAGCCTGGTTCGCACTCGCAACTGAACGCTGATTGACCCGTAGCATGGCACTGCCCGTGGACACAGACATTGCGCTGGCATGGTTGACACCCAGGCACCACACCCCCCTGCAGCACGAACCGTAAAAGATCCTGCAGTTGATCGTTAATGTACACATTCCGGATACAGCCATGGAAACTAGAACCATTTCTGCCACCAGAGCTCTGCTGGAGAGAGGACAAACCAGACTGATGGGGAACACCTACAGAGAAAGAAAGGGAGGGGAAAAGGAAATGCATTATTTCAGCATATCACTGGATACAATAAATGAACAGAAGAAGTGAAATGTACATTTCAGTTATATATAAAAGGAGTTATATTGTTTTAAAAAATACTTAATTTTTTGTTTTTTGAGAGCCCTAATAGACAAGGATCATTTTGATTTGTGCTTCCTAACAGGCTTACATCACCTTATAGGACAAAGTAATAACCGTAAAAATATCAGTCACCGCATTACCGTACCATTTTAGTATACATTCCAGTGCTAGATTCTAATAATAAAAACAAAATGCAAAGTTTGCAAATCTCACAGCCTCATATTTTATTCACAACAGAAAATAGAAAACATATCAGATGCTGAAAGGGACACATTTTATAATTTTATGTAAATAATTAACTCATTAAGAACTTGGTACAAGTTGGGACAGGAGAAACAAATGGCTATCCCACCATCTACAGTACATGATATCATTAAAAGTCCCTGGGTGGCACTGCATTAATAACAGGCATGATTCTGTCCTGGAAATCAGACGCTGTGTCCTGAGGACATAAGGGGAGAGGGGCCATCCGGCTTATTATCAGTGCCTAGTTCAAAAGCCTGCATCTCTGATGGTATGAGGTTGCATTAGTGTCTATAGCATGGGCAGCTTACACATCTGAAGAGGCACTGTCAATGCTGAATAGTATATAGAGTTTTGTAAAAAAATGTGTATATGAGATTCTCCTAGGGTCCAATTTTACCCTATGTTATTGCCATGGCCCTATATTCTAGGGATGGTCAAGCCAGGCAGGATCACCCTACAGCTTGCAATTGCCATTCATTCATAAACAGTGTCTGCGCTGCTGAGTTATCGACTAAACATTGTAATGTCTGTCAGCTATCAACTGTTCAAACTGTTTATGAATGGATGGCATATGCAAGCTGTAGGGTGATCCTCTGTAGTCAGTGTGTAAAAAAGACTGCCTGACTTGCAGGAAGTAATGATATTGGAGCAATTCTGAAGTGAGGAAGAACACTAATGCACATAACACTAACTGATTTTCTAAAAAGCCATTTTGCTCTATTTGCAACAATCACTGATCACATGCTGTGCCTGCTATAATTCCAGGGCCTCTGCTATAATCTGAGAACTGTATTATTTATTGCCTAGACAGAGATATAAACTGAGGAACATGTATTTAAGGAGTATTGAGTATTTATAGTATCTTTCGTAAGTGTGTGTTTGTGTGCATGTGTTTGTGTGTTAGTTACACACCCCCAATGTACAGTGGTGCAGAGCTGGGTCCTGGGTTGGGTTTGTTTGCAGCTGGGATGGATTTGGAGCTTCCTCCATCGATTGAGAGTGACACAGACTCATCCTTCACTGCTAGCTCCACGACATGGAAACTACCATCATTTACCGTCTCTGCACTGAAGAGATTTAGAGAGCAAAAGAGAGAGTAAGAGAGAGGGGTAACCAGTTATTCCCGTATCTGCTCCATGGTTGCAGACTCATATGATGAACATGTTTTTAGTCAACCCTTCATTTTATGTGATTTTACTTCTTTCTTCATTCAGCTATAATGTTGTAATCGTATACTATGTTAGATTCTTTTTACAAACAAAGATTTCTGAAACCACAGAGGTTTCCTTTTAAACCACATGGCAAAAGACTTTTAATAATCATAAAACTTTTTTTAAACTGCTGTGCATGTGTGACACCTGGTGGTCAGGAAAAGGAACTGCAGGCTAAAGAGAACCATCTCTGTTATACTAGCATCCATATGTATATATGCATCTATGTATATGTGTACCTGTATATAGCTGATGGAGGGAATGATCCTGTATCAATGCTGACCCTTAGTCTGCCTCTGTAAAGCTCCACGGCGATCTGTCCACCATCTGCCTTATATAGCAACATTCCGTTATCCTCTTCTGTAGCGATCTACACACAGACACATTACAAACAGTTTACATATATGCATAATTATTCACACTGCTATCATATTCAGCTTTATTATTTATTAGTCCTAAAATATACTTATATTCATATATATAATATATATATATATATATATATATATATATATATATATATATTATTATATATAATATATATATATATATATATATATATATATATATATATAATATTATATATATATATATAACATTATATATATATATATATATATATATATATATATATATAACAGCATTTCAAATATCTTTTTTGGTGTGGTGATTTATGTATCATCTAAAAGCTAGAATATAATGTTTTGAAAACATGCACATGCATGTCTGTTTAAGTAGACATGTAAATGTAGTAAATGTGGATAATATGATGGCAGAGATTCATTATGATACATATTGAATTAAAATATGAGAGTGTACCTGCAGGGTTATGTTGGTCGGCTCAGGGAGGAGCTCAGAGGGAACCTGGACAAATGCGTCTCCGCCAATGAAGTTCACACTAACCAGTCGTTCACACTTTACCCCAGCGTAACCATGGAGGCACTGACACACAGGGTCTGCATCTCTGACAACGCACTCTGCTCCGTTGGCACAGTCGTAGTTGTCACATGGGCTAGTGCGAGGCAACACCATCGGGGGGGAAAACTCGCAGAACAACCCGCTATACACACACAGACAAATACATAAACACACAGTTCACAGATTCACACATACATACAAAAAAATCTAGTATACACAGTTCCACACCCCAGATATAGTTGATCAGCTTGTGTAGTTTAAATGGCCGCTTTTTGAATCCGTATGGGTCGGTCTACACTACTTTGTATTCTCAGTGGGTAGGGCTAAACTGCTGTGATGTGGTTTATTTTTTGAATAGCCAGTAAGATTTTTGGGGGAGGGCACAGGCCACTATGGCCACTCCAATAAAGGCATGCATGAATGTAGGCTAAATGTGCTTACCTATAGCCTTCAGGACACACGCATGTGTAGCCGTTGAGTGCATCAATGCACTGTGCTCCATTTTTACACTTATTATCCAAGCAGTCATCAAAATCCAGCTCACAGTGATCTCCCGTATACCCTGGAGTACACTCACACCTACACACAGACCCACACATACAATGGATTACTGACTGACAGTGGGGGTGCAATAATTATGCATTATTATTGTTGGAGGAAGTGGGGAGCTAGGGGACTCATGGAGGGGATCACGATCCATCCCTGAACTTTGTTACCGTTTACTCAACCTTACTATGAACTTAAGAATATTCAACATAAACAGACTCATCAAATATATCAGATATCAGATATTTCTTTCCTACAAACCTAACAGCAGTGCAGCAAGATCATCTTTAAACACTGTTCTAGTGGTGTTGATTTTAGCTCAATGGAAATAAGAACATGAGCAGCAAATGCTAGAAAATAACACTGAAGAATAAGAAAGAGACCACACACTGGAGACATTGCACTGTGTAAAAGTCAGAGACTCTCTTCATTTAAGTTCATTAAGGTAATTCGAGGAACAAAAGTAGAAACATGCATTTAGCAAAATAATGACATGATGACAGTGAAGGACAACTGATGATTTATGATTTACAGAACCGGAATCTGAGCTAAATCTTCATCTTTGCTGGTGAAAAAAGTGTTTTTTTTATAGTGTCAGCTGTAATACTAGTGCTGTAGGATTGGCATGGGGTATTAAACAAACTGGAAATCAGCCAGACATTTCGAATACGCATCTGATACCATTTCTGATGCTGCATTCATATGTGTGCAATATAGAAATGAACATCATTCTGCACCTCACGGTAAAACCACCTCATGGTGACAGCGTTCCCGGCCGAAATGGGAGTTTATCAGAGGAACGCAGTGCAGATTTATTTATATGTATATACATATGTATGTTTATTATACATATACATATGTTTATTTATACTGAACATATATATGTTTATTTAAGTTAGAAAATACAGCTCTTTACTTTTTTATTTTTGCTGTATAATACTGGTTTACCATTGTCAAACGTGTGATTGTAGCATTAACTGCGGCACATTATTCCAAATAATGGTAAACATCAAAACTCTTCTTGTTATTTAGAAAGCATGAAGCTCTGATATGTAAATTGTATTATTATATTAATATGTAATTATGCATGATCACGTTACAGTCAAACATCTTTCTTTTTTTTTTAATTGAAATTATATTAGCAAGTGTGAAGTGCCTCAGGATAAAAGCCCTGTGCAGAAGGTTTTTTCCTTTTTTTAGTTTTGCATTCAAAAATTTTAAATAGGCTGTAGTAAATTAATGTGATAAAAGGTACAATTAATAATTGAATAATAAATTCTATTCTAAATTTTATAATGTTTTCTTTAAATGTTTAGATTTTACAACTTTTTTGTTGCGCTGAATAACATATTTTCATGTTTATTATGAAAAGAGTTTGCAGTGAGGTGTATAGATAGAGAGAAATGAAATACAAAGGGAAAAATAAACAATAAAAAAGTTTAGCTATCTGAATCTGTATGGAATTAGAACAACTGGGATTAATGCATCTCTACGAAATACTTCATCATTTTATAAATCATTCCCACTCACTGACCAGAATGACCACAGGGGGGCAGCCAAAAAAGGTTAAATAGTAGTGTGAAATTAAGTGACTCAATTCAGGTGAACTGCAGTTAGGCTAATGACACTTCCTCTATTGTGCTCAATCAGATTAGTTTCTTTGGCACTAACAGAGACAATTCTAAAAGCTTAAACTCACTTGTATCCGCGAGCAGCGAGGATACATTTGGAATCGTGTTGACACTGATTCAGCTCCGGAGCGCAGAAATCCAGCTTATCCTCACACAGCTCTCCTAAACAGGACAGAAAACTCAAAATCAAAATCTCCACCCCAAACTGTTGTACAAAACTTCAGATATAGAGTCATTTGTTTGTCAAAAAAGATTATCACACCTGCAGTATTTCGTCTGCAAGTGTTTATGTATCATACATAATAATTTACATTACATTCAATTAAAACGTACAAAAAGGGTCACAAGGAACAATTTTAGCAATGCTTTTGCTCTATAAGGTATAATGTAATCTAATATATAATTTAAGATTAGAATACTTTGCAGTTGATTATAATAATAAATTATTGTTATTATTCTTCCTGGCCCTGATTCTACTTATAAAGATAAATTATAATGTATATAACATGTAATGTAAAAATTGTGCGCCCAAAGCTCTGGAGCAAATTTATACCGCAATTTTTTATTAAGAGCGATAACCACGCTACCGTCTGTCTGTGTGAACATGAAGCACATAGATGAGCAAGCAGAGCCTACAGAATTATCTGACAGCAAGAGAGAATGAGGAAAGACTCAAAGAACACCAGCAACTGACCTTTCTCCACTTCATTGTTATTAGCAGCTAGCCAAGAAGACAAAGACAAAAAGACAGCAATGACAGAGAGGGAGTGCACGAGACAGAGGCGGGGAAGAGAAAGAGGCAGAATAAGAGAGAGACAGTGAGAGGGAGCGAGAGGGAGAGAGAGAGAGAGAAATAAGACAGACAGAAATAAGATGAAACCGTTAAAAGCAGAAAGTTAGTATGTTAGTTAGCATTAGCATTAGCGAGTTAAACATGGAAAGCACACAAAACAATGAAATGGAGGAATCACTATTACTGTAGACATTCTGAAATGACAGGAGCGTGCCAAGAGAATTTATATCATTAGAACACAAACTCCAACCCAAGCCCACTGGAGGAAATGTTAAAGAACTATATATATAAATATATATATATATAACTGGCGAACAATATATATATATATATATATATGTATATTGTTCGCCAGCCCTGCAATTCTTCAATATTTTGCTCCAGTGGGCTATATATATATATATATATATATATATATATATATATATATATATATATATATAGATAATATAATAAAGAGACACAATAATAAAACAAAATGCTTATTCTGGTGTACAATTATCATATACAGTTATTTATTATCGCTCTCTGTTTGGTCTGCCATTTTATTTAAATACAGATGTTTTGCTCTTCACAATTTCATCACTGATAAATGCTAATGCTGGCTAATGCTAGCCAACTCAACTACAAACTGAAAATAATTTTAGCAAAATAAATTTTAGAATTCCTATTCTAAATAGGTTCTATTGCCCGGACCTCTATATCAGTATTTGAGTAGAGCTGACTAAGTGTGTGTGAGTGTTACCTGTATACTCAGGTGAACAAAGGCAGGTATAGTTGTTAATTCCATCTACGCAGGTGGAGTTGTTCTCACAGTCGTTATCTTCACAGTCATCGATATTAATCTCACACTCATCTCCCTCGAAGCCCTCTGAACACACACACCTGGGAACACAATTAGGAATGGTAATAATAATAATAATAACAATAATACTAATAATAATTGCCATTATTATTATTTACCTTTGAGCTATATAGCAATAACTTTTAACTCCTTAATTAATTTACCATCACTCTCCTTTTCAAATCACTCGTTCTATAAAACACTACAGCACTTATTACCCATATGAACCTAATTATGTCAGTATTTGATAAACTCATCAGCAGGAAAGAGAGTGAGAGCAAAGACAGTAATGATGAAAACTAATGATGATGGTGATTTTGGTGTTACCAGTGAGTGTTCTCTGCTCCGTCCTTCAGGTGGCAGGTTCCTCCATTCTGACAGGGGTTACTGATGCAGGCATGGATGGGTTCCTCACAGTCTTGACCCTGCACACACACACACACACACACAAACATAAGTGCATCAGCTGATGGTGTATATATTTCACGTACGATTGTAAGCATTACAGTATTGTGTGTGTTGAATGTCATTGTTTTGATTCTAGATCCAGTTACAGTTTTCTACATGACAGATTAACAGGAGAGGAAAATGTTCTTAGCTGCTTCCAGGTTATTTTGTATGCATCATGAAATGTTCCCTCAGTTTAAAGAGGATCTGGATGTGTCAAATTATTTGAAAAGAAACTATTACAGGACTTTTAATACAGCAGTCATAGTACCTTGTATCCATATGGGCAGGTGCACCTGTAGAAGTCTATGGGGTGGTTGGTGCAGGTGCCGTTGTTCTTACAGGGGTTGGATAGACACGGGTCACATTTCGCTTGGATAGTGACATCCACCAGACCTGTTTGTGTGTGTGCATAAGAGAGAGTTTTATACACTTCTACACAAACTGACATTGACTGACATACAGAGTAAACACGTGCACCTTAAACGATATTCCCAACTGATGATCTCAGATTTGCATTTCCAAGAAATTATGCCACTGTGCTCAGTAGATAGTACTAATACTGTTATTTGCTGTTGTACCTTAAACTAAACACTACTGAAAATGAAAACATCTTGGTAAGCCATAACCTTAAAACTATTGTTAATAAAGCCATGGCGTTTAATTTGGTTTAAACAGAAGGCTCTATGGTTTGCTGAAATCATGCAAACACTTATTAATTAATTAATTTATTTAGCTAGATGTGCATTTATCTGCCTTTTAACAAACCTTTTAATGCCTACTTTATATTATTTACCAAAATAAAGTTAAAGTCTGGAAAAGTCAGAAAACCATAAAACAGCATCTAGCATTCAAAGATCAAAGAAAATAATATTTAATCTATCTAATATCAAAAGTTAGTACATATCACATTTTGTACTATTTTCTGTAGCATATTAAGTTAACAGCACACTTTTTTAAATGCCCACTTTTTAATGCCATTGTATCTCAGGAACTAATCAAGATGCAAGATTACAGTTTTGACACAATGACATAATTCCTAAAAGTACAAAATCTGAGTCACTCAGAAGGCTCTCGGTCACAATGACTGACCCACACACAAACACAAATAGAGTTAAAGGGACGGAGCACAAAGAGGACAGTGCAACCAACACGTTTCCAGGTCAAAGGACACAATAGGTCCAAAGGGGCAGGGCAGATGACTGGGGCAAGATTTACTCATTTGAGGGCTGTGACTGGCTGCCTTACCTGGCACAGGAAAACCACAAGGCCCCGGCACCTCTACAAACGCACCAATCAAGTCATGTTACTCAGAATACTGATGGGGCAGCTTTGCACTTAATGAATCTTATTATTTACTACTTAAACTTCATTAACGTCTCTCCGACAGACCAAGTGACCGCAAACCCACAACAAGGTAAAAGGGCTGCTTGTGGTCCTCACAGACTGACACTGTTACATTAAATGTATATCTGTGTATGTGCGTGATGTACCTGTACAGGTGAATTTTTTGGAGGGCGTGGTCAGCAAGAGTTTGTCTGCCATGTCTGCAGGTCCAGCACAGCGGGCAATACCTGGCTCTTTATAGCCGCTTTTCACCCACTCAGAGAGCCACTGCATTCCACAGTCACAATATAGTGGGTTAGCTCCTAGAGCACTGCAGTAAACATGGGTAAACAACAACAAACAGTAAACAAACCAAATCCATCACAACACATCATATTACACTGATATAAGTGTTACTGGGACCCAGAGTATTCAGGCTAGATTAAAAAAGTATATTATGGTCTATTTAAACCCCAAAAGATAATAGTAAGTTAAATATTTTAACAAAATCATCATTGAAAGGAAACTTTCTGGTGTAAGATGACTGTCCAAACCCACAATTCCTAAATTAACATTGTATAAATAATACATAGTGTACATTTACAACTTTTAATATATATATATTTTTTTATGTTGATTTTAAAGTTGAAGGATATTGATATATTATGAGGTTTTTTCTATGAAGAAAAAATGCTGTCCCATGTTTTATGTTAACACAGCTGCACCCCTGAATTTTGAATGCATACTTTTCAGAATATTATTACAACGGATTATAAATTATTTTAATCTTTCAAAATTGAGTGTTTTGTTTCCAACTAATTAATAACTGAAATAAAAAATGTTATATTATATTTAATGCAAACCTAAATCACTACGGAATTTAGTAAAATAAATAAATATTTAAATAATTGAATAATCACTTACAGGTGTGAGAGAGAGGAAAGGTCTTTGAAAGCTCCTTCAGGAATCACTGCAATGTCATTGCCATGTAGAGAGCTGTAGAGAGAGTAAGGGTGGAATAAGTGGCGGAAAAGACTTACAGCAATTTACATTATACACAACATTTATTGAGATTTATTCATATAATAAGTTTGCTTAAACTCTAAATGTGTTCTCTTAAGTGGAAGAAACGGAAGATAAAACAGCCATTTCAGTTTTCAACAATCCTGTCTTTACTGTTCTACAACATTCAGTTAAATGTGGGTATTTTACTGTAAGAATTTTATAACTGTAATAATAAAAATAAAGCTAATTTTAACGCACTTTTAAATTTATTTATGAAATTAGTGCTTTACACTGCAACATTGTAAAACATGAATAAATATATAGGAAGAACAGTAATGGCCCTAAAACAGGGCTTTGTGGGACACCCCACTGGACCTTTTCTATATTTGTTTACCCCAATAACAGCATAAAATTATACCCACCCCACAATGATAATATAACACATGTTGCACTTACAGTAACCGGAGAGATCTGAGTCCATCAAAAGCTTTGGCTGGAATACACCTCAGTCTGTTGTAGCTCAATATTCTGTGATCAGATGATAATATTATAGTAAAGTACAACACAAACACACACCATATAAACATATACACATGCACACATGGACACACGAATGCAAACGGACACAGCGCATTTGTAAATCAGGGCTTCTATTAGCCAGCAAACACAGTCATTTCACTGATAAAACTCCAGCAAGGCCAGCGAACAAAAGCTCAACTGTCTACTAAAAAATGAAATAGGTAAAATATCCTGTATATGCAGAAAGACCCACTTAAAGCAGCTTACTCATGTCATGAACGTAAGATACAGATACGAAGCCTTAAAAACTGGAGTAAAGAAGCCTTAAATTTTACAGCAGTGTTGAGAAATACGTTGTTTCGTGTTCAGAAAATTAATGCATTTATATACATAAAAATGATTAAGGATTTACAACCTATGAATTTGCACAAACACTCGTTGGGAACTCATTATTTTGAAATATTTTGACCAACCAGAAGACATTACTGAACAGCATTATTAAGCAATAAAAATGTTGTAGTGTCACACAAATTCATAAGTACATTCCACAGTACATATATGACTATTACAATAATAATAATAATAATAATAATAGAAACTCACAGTGTAAGCAGCTCAGACATGTTACTGTAGCTGTTGTTGGACAGCGTGCTGATCAGATTATTACTCAAATCACTGCAAAACACAGACAGGCATACGCACACAAATATACAGGCTGCTTACAAACACAAACATATGCTTAACAAAACAGTGCAATAATTTTATGCTATTCAAATGTGCAGTGTAAGAAATATAATATAATATAAATTTTGTTCTGGCATTTTAAAATATCAAAGAAATTTTTTTTTTATATAACATAGGCTATTTAACTTCATAAATAATACAATAATGTAAATAAATAAATAAATAAATATATAAGTGCATATATATACCAAATATTCTGAGACTGAAAGTTCAACTGAGGTTGAAAAAATATTATATGATTTTAACTATAGCTCTGTTTGTATTAGCTTACTCAATGTAAATTACATGCAGCGTGCAGCCGGATGTAAAGCAGACAAATAAATTAAGAATGCCTGTTAATTAAGCATTAGTAACAACCAATGCAAGACCAAAAGCATAAAAGCATTCGTCATCACAAAACATTGTTCTCTCCCACATAACTCTAAAATCAATAAACCAATAAGTCCTGATTAACTGGAAAAAATCTGGAAAAAAAAGATTAAAAAAAAGCCCCATGGCAGGAGTGCCAACTAGTTATACAGGCATACCGAATTTTATTATAATAATAACAGTAATACTGTAATGACAGTAATAATAACAATAATAAGTGTTAAAATGTAATATTTATTTTTAAAACTTGTCAGTTTATTGCTGATAATATAGATTAATGTGTTTATTATACCAAAACACAGACATATGTGCACTAATATATATATATATATATATATGTATGTATGTATATGTGTGTGTGTACATATATATATATATATATGTATGTATGTGTGTGTGTGTGTGTGTGTGTGTGTGTGTGTATATATGTATGTATGTGTGTGTGTGTGTGTGTGTATATATATATATATATATATATATATATATATATATATATATATATATATATATATATGTATATATTAATCAGGATATATCAGGAATTTTGTTTTGCCCAAAAACAATGAGTTGCACACCACATTTTATATATTACAATTGACTACTGTAATTCATATTATAATTGACTCTAACATCCCACAATTAGTATGCTGGCAAGTGAAAACATCTTGAACCTAATCTAAATAAATCCTATTTAATATTTAAATCATATTTATTTATTTATTTTTCAAGATAATCATTTATGTAATTATTAATCTATAAATATTTACTGATACTAATTATACCGTTGTTATAATTTGTTTTTATATGTTTGTTTTAAGTCACTTTATTGAATTAAATTGTCTTCTTATAATGCCAGACAGTTTGGATTTAAACAATCAAAATTAGCCGACAGTGGAATAAAGGGGCATAATGACGAATAGGAGACAGAAATCTTTAGGACCGCACTCAGTAAGGTAAGATTTTTTTGTTAAGATTAAATGAAATGAGAGTAAATGTGAACAGTTCATATTAATGTTAACAGGACATTAATGAGGGAGCATTAAGATGGGTTGTGATTGGCCGTTTGCAGTGAGTGAGGCTGTGTGTGATGGCTGGTACTTACATGAGCGTGAGATGTTTATAGTTGGAGAGCTCCAGAGGAACCTGAGTGAACTGATTTCCATCCAGATATCTATCAGAAACACAGCATACACAGAGGAAATAGCACGTTAGCAACAACCGCAGCGGCTAAAAGAAGAGAAGAAAGACGGATTGTGAGGAGATACGCTTCACTGTGTGGAGATACTGGCGTTATTAAGCCGGTTCTAAGTTCTGCCTGTCACAATCTGATAAACATCATTAACCAGGCTGAATGTTCATGATGAGGGAGTTTATTTTTATGTAGTTGTGAGCATAGTGGCTCTAAACAGCACGCTCAGACAGTGTGTTTCTGTATACACATACAGTCCTGCGCCCATGTCTATCTGAGAAAGTAATCCGTTATGTTGTTTATCTGGAAAGAGTTTGTTCAGAAACAAAAACAAACAAAAGAACATGTGTTGTTTATCTGTATTCTTCACATATTGCAAACATTCTTGAAAACTACATATTTGTCTCACCTTTCACTCTGTTTGTATCATATTGCATGTATTTGCATTAAGTGTAATTTTGAACAGCGTCTTTACTGACAAGAATAGGCTGTAAATAGTACAGATTAATCTTACTTTATAAATAGATTAGTTTTCATGACATTTGCACAGTGCTATATTGCCAATAAATCATGGTCCAATAAAATTATGGTTTAATAAAATCATGGTTCAATAAAAACCATGTATCTCCATTTTGACCGATTGTTTTTTTTTTTTTGGTATCATTTGATCACATGAGCTGCTGTTAACATTGGGATCACCAGAAATATCCAAAACATGCTCGGAAAAACTTCTGGTTCCACTGACTTGCATTCAAATTCAATCAGGTTTTTGCCCTCTCCTGTAAAGTTGCCATTATGGAGATACTTGTTTTAATTTAAACAGCAACGATATAATAACCTGATTTGTTATATCTGAATAGTGCTCTGCGACTTTCTCTCTGCAGCACTTCATTAAATACACCTTGTATCTACAATCCTGATTTATACTCCGCTTACCATATAGGAGCACTTCGTAGTTCTACCCTACTGTGTCTGATCCACTCATACCAGGACACACTAACACACCACTACCTTGCCACACACATGTATATATACATTTATATATTTATATATATTCACTCACAGTTCAGTTACATCTTTAGGAATTCCTTTGGGTAAAACCTTTAGTCCTTTATTACTGCAGCGAACCACAGTGTCCAAACACGAGCACTCAGCTGGACATCGAGCCAGTGGAGAACAGCTATTTTCATCATTACCTACACATGCATACATAGACATAAAGGAGTTTAAACACATGCTAGTTATAAAATCTAAACCAGGCATAAAAAAAAACACATTTAAAAGTAAAACAGAGTAAATGAGCGTGTGTGTGTTATTGTAAGATTGTTTAAGCTAACGCTAACACAGCACAATGCTCCACTTAGCGTGATAGATATTTATCACTGCAGCACTTTAGACGCTGTTAAAGGTCAAGCATCATTACCACTTACACACTGTGCAGTAATATTCTGCAACATTATACTGAAAATCAAAGCAGTGTGATGTATAATCTTTTGATAACGCCTAAGAAAACATTACTACAGAATGAATATCAACAAGAAAACACCCGATTTGATGATATCAATATAAATCCAACACAGACTGACCTTAATGTTAAAACATGCTGAATATTTTTATATAGGTTTATTACTTTAAATGTCATCTTCTCTTTGGTAGAAATCAGCACACCAGCGTTTTGTATCAAATAAATATACACCTGATAAATTTACTTATATATGTATGTATAGAGAGAGAGAAGAAAAGATTTGGGATATATAAAAACAACTTATTTTAAACTATAACTAACAAAAAATCTATTTGGTAAAAAAAACATTACACATACAGATCTTTTGGGTAAATAATACAGTAAATCCATTAGAAAAATAAAAGTATATACATAAGAAAATGGTGCTAAAAATGTGTAAAGGGTAAACTACACTTTAAATAAATAATAAAAAAAACTTTGAACTATGAACAAAAGCCTATTGGGTAGTTTATGACAGAAATCACAAGAATGGGACAGGTAGAGGCACGTTATGCAAGTGTATGATTTAGGACAATGCTATTGTAATGTGGTCTACTGCAATAATTATAGAACAGTCTTCAGTAATTAGTTATTAATTACTTCATTAACTGAGCGGATTACGCTCAGTGGTCAATACAGCTAACCAGTGAACTGAGAGTGAGTGTCCGTACCGTCCTCGCAGGCGAAGTCCTGTGCAGCCACGTCCTGTATGGGGATTTCCTTCAGAAAGTAGGGGTTCTGACAGCGTGGGTTTCCTGTAACTATCCTCTTTTTCCTCAGCCACTCACCCAGCCACGCCAGGTAGCAGTTACAGTTAAATGGGTTAGCCAGCAGATTACTGCCACACACAAAACATACAATTCTTAAAAACACTACAAACAACATAACAATTACTCTACAGATTCCAACCTCACTTTCAAAATAGTGAATACATCATTCCAAATCTATTCCATATTGCATTCAAACACAATATTTTTCATTTCAATATATACTATAAGCACAATTTTAGTAAAACACATGGAAGAGACAGATTGTGGTTTAAAATCTCCTGGTAGTGGAATTCATAACACCACTTGTTTTTCAGAAAAGCCCTTGTGATGCACCACCATCTGGCAGTGGGCCTCAGGTGCTTTTCAATGTATGCAGTCTCTTTTTTTCTGCCTCGCAAAAAGTTCAGTTTTTGTATCTGACCATATCACATGATTCCATTTGCACTTCCAGTGACATTTTGCGAAGCAGAGGCGTAGTATTTTGTGGCTTGCTCTTAGGAAACGCTTCTTTCATGGACCTTTTTCACAAAGCTTCTGGTCATGGTGGTTGGGAAAACCCCAAGACTGAACTAAACTGTGCCGCTTTGAAAAAGTTGTCTTTGGGTTCCTCTTTGCTTCTCCTACTGTCATTCTCACTGTATGATGGACAGTACGCCAGATACAGCAATCCTTGGTGTAAAAAGCGTAACGGGGTGAGAGCAGGGACTGAATGGAAGTAAACTGGGAAATGCCTGAGTACTCTGAACTGCTGTTTTGTGGATGTAGACCATAATATAACAAACTGATAGTCCTGTAATTTTGTGTATGACCATTTGTTAGATCATATATATACAAATATGATATATCGTCCGCTGTAATGTTAGCTTTTGTCCAACATGCATTTTCTTGTGAGATTTGCTGCTGAAAGACCAATTAAAATGGGGAAGTTCTTGCAGTTCCATTGGAAGGTTTTGGCCTCTCCTGAAAAAGAGATACTTGTTTTTCTTTGGACAGCGACGATATATATATTCTATATTATATGTTTTGGGAGACAAGTACCAGCAGCTGCTGAAGACGGGATTTGCAGAAGAATGTGAAAAAGAACATGATAGTCAACTGGCACATACACTTGTTTTGAATAGTGGAATAACTGAAAATGTTGTGTGTTGTTTCATTAACCCTTACGTAAATGCCTTAATGACAATCGATGTGTCTCATGAATGTGAATAATGTGAAATTGGTAGTGCCAAAGTGGGCTCATTCATGTTGAGTCAGCTTTACTAACAGCAAATGACCTTGTTTTAGACCATAAAAATTAGGCGAAGCAGGACTGGCACGCCAGCAGACTTCCAAACTGAGTTTTTTCCTACTAATTTAAGTTTACTTGACAATAGTTTTGTATGGTCCAATAAGAGCAAATAAAATAAAGGCTATCATTTAGCAATTACCTGCACAGCCGAATGAGATTCATTAATTTAATCGTTACCTTCAAATACAGCACTCTATAACAGCAAACAAGCATTTGTACTCACAGTGTGGACAGAGAGTGGAGCGTATCGAAGGCTCCCGGGGCAATAGAGGTGATCAGGTTATCATAGAGAGAGAGTAGCCGGACAGAACTCAGACCAGTGAAGCTGCTGTTACTGACGCAGCTTATCTTGTTACTGCGCAACATCCTAGACACAGACAGATAGACAGAAAGATTTACCTAGGAACAGAAAAACTAAGCAGTGTTTTCAGGATGATTAATCAAGGAGTCCTATATTACCAGGCAGCAAAGTTGACTGTGCAACATGCACCTTGGCAATTACACAAAGCCAACAAAATTCAGGAAACCATCCTGTACACCATCTTCTGTTTTTTTTTTTTTTAAATATTAATAATTTGACATGGTGTCATGGTGTGACCACATAATATGTAGTTTGCTGCTTCATTAAACTTCTTCCACAAACATGGGTGCAGCTGTTGCTGGATGCTCAAGTACACTTTAGTTTCATATACCTTAGCTAATGCTAACAGTTTTTAAACAGCTGCTCATGCAAGACTTGTTTTATTGGGCCTGTTATTTTATTTTAGATTCTGATTGATTCATTCATTTCAGATTCATTAGATTCATCTACATGCGTTTTCTCTTCTTTAGATGGTCCATGCATTTACACAGTGCACAGACACATTTAAGATATCAAGAATGTAACTTATTACAGATAAAGAGATTGAGAAGCTCCTCAATGAACTATCAGTACTCTCAAATATAGAGTTAAAATAGTGTTAAAATAGATGAATAGATCAGTCAACCGAGAGACAGAGTTAGAGGTAGGTAGACAGATCTAACATATAGAAAAAGGAACAGGAATAGCAACTGGAAAAGTTGTGCAAAGACAACAGTGTCTATTTTCATTCATTCATTCATTTATTATCTAAATGTCCATATACTTCTGGCAAGCATGGGGTACTGGAACCTGTAGCAGTGGGGAGGAGGTAGGTAACAGCCTGCATGTACCAGTCCCTCACAAAGAAAACGTATATAACACATTTAAACAGCGAGAATGACTCCGAGTCTTAATCTAGAGGATGCTTTCTGTAACTGCACAGAACTGATGTTGCAGCCAACGCCCAACATGCTAGCAGCATACAAGTTTCTACATTAAAAGACAACCTAAAAGACATGAAGACTACAGGACTGTCAGGCAGCTAAGCTAGAATATAAGACATATCACAACCTACACTTCCTGTAGTGAATTACGATCTGTCGCAATGACCATGTGGGTGAATTAAACATTATACAACATGTTCTTCTTTATATGGTGTTTAGTCTAAAATCTAAAACTTAATCTTTTATACTGATATTCTTCTACAGTGAAGGACTCTCTCTCATTCTTTCCTGAGAGATAAATCCTGCAGCAGATGTAGATGTATGCACACAGTGACCTTCTGGCTGGAGGCCTGCAGTGAAAGAACTTTCACCACCATCAGAGTCACTCATGATTTATGACTCTGACATTTAAGATCTAATGACTGCAGTCACCCAGCTGTGAGTGCCTGCGTACGCACGTTTCCTTTTGAGAAACTAAACTTCCAGAACAATCCTGAAGAACAACCATACAGCTTTTGGAAGAGAAGATCCAGATCCTTCCAAGAGCATGGTTCCTAATGGGGGAACCATAGAAGCAGAAGGTTCTTATAGCAGAACTACACAGTTGTTTCTGAAGGAGCACCATATGGTTCCTGAAAGAGACTGTCGTGGTTCCTGAAGTAATACTCACAGTGTTCTCAGGCCTGTTAAACCCTTCAGCATGCCATAGTGAATATTCTCCAGACGGTTGCTGGTCAGAATGAGTTCATTAACACCAACGGCTCCTTCAAACGTTCCCTCCTCGATATCACTGATCTTATTACTGCTCAGATTACTGATTAGCAACACAACAGTCACCATGGAAAAACAGAGAGAACAGAGAGAAAGAACAAATAAATAAACATAGAACTAGCATCTCCTAAATGTTCACTTCATAGGAAAAAGAAGAAAATGAAGCATTAAAGGAGAAAAAAACTTCAGGCTTTCGTTATAGTCATGAAAAGTCAGTTTGGAATGCTTTTCTTGGTCCATTCATCAGGAAATGTTTACAGGACTAAAGAAAGAGACTCACATTTTCCGCAGTTGAGGGAGTTTTTTAAAGATTCCTGTTGCCTCCAACACAGTGAACTCATTATTGTTTAATCGTCTGTAAAAGGAGCACATTTAGTTAATTAAAGAGCATTACAAAGGTGTCAGAGATGTCATGATGTTGACCAAACTCTGGCTATGGGTGATACAAATTCATAAACCAGTCATAATTCTTATCAGCTCTTTAACTATAGCTAACATTTGCTTTAGGAGTTACTATTACACTGGGACATGAAAACTGGGAAAGGCATGGGTGTGGTAAAACCATAACACCAATGATACGTTTACATGTTTGTGCTGAAAACGCATCATTCCGCACCTATAGCAGTATACATGTGTTATCTATGATATAGTCCGCCTACCACAAACATGTGAATGCAGCATAAGTGAAGCAAAACCATGGAAATGAGTAAAGCCTTTGCATTAGCATGGTACTGAATGTAGTGTGACAATGCAAGTGGTTGTAGTGTGACTATGCAGATTTGTGTTGTAAACTACAGTAATGGGTGTAGCATAACCAAACTGTATAAGCATAGAAGCTTTTGCACTAGACATGGCTTTTGAATGATTACAAAAACTGGTGTAGTGAAAACAAAGAAGATGTAGCATAACCACTGAATGGGGGCAGCATTGCCAGTGCAATGCATAACCTGCGAATTCAGTGTGGCTTAACTGTGGAAATAAGTCATGTGCAACCATGAAATCAGGTGTAGGATAACCACAACAATGGCTGTTTGCCATGGTCATAACCATGGAAACAAGTGTAGGCCTCTTTGGTGTAGTTCTACTACAGATGTTTGTTAATCAACACATGTAGCTCTATTTGGACAATCTATTTATGTAAATAGAATATTACAGAAATAGAATAGAATATTATTTACAGATTTCACAAAACTTTCTAGATTGTGTTTTGGGAGCCTGGACTCTGTTATGAACTTGGGGTGGATGTTCATGACTCACAGTTCCGTGGTGTACTGTGGGATGTGGTCCGGTATCTTGGTCAGTTTCTGCCCAGAACAGTCCACTGTGGTTCCCTCACAGCGACATTTATCAGGACACGCCAGGTCAGCAAAACAGCTTCCTCCTAGTTTAGAGCGGTAATCTTCTACACCTACACGTGTACACACACACACACACACATACACACACACACACATACACACAATCACTGTCATAAAGTCGATGGCAGGTGGAGAGTGTGTGAGAGGCTGTATGTTAAAGGTTAAGAATTAAAGGGACCGTAAAGGGCTAAAGGCTGCAGGATAAACTTGACCAGAGGAAACTCATTTATCGCCATGGCAACACAAAACCACTGTTACCATAACAACAGCATCAAACAAAGCCATGATAACACAATACTTATGACTTTGAATAGTGACACACACACATAGATCCAGACATAACGGCAACACCCATACTCACAAAACATACATCAGTAGAGCTGCACTATACTTCAATAAAGATTAGTAACATTAGGAATTAACAGAAATGTAAATAAATGATAAATAAATGCAATATTTCTAAAAAAAAAAAAAAATGTATCTACTCCTGTGCAAGACCATTAAGCAGGCTGCAATTTCTCCACAAGGGGGATATCACTGAAAGACAGGAAACTGACAGGAATCCACACAAGCAGAACAACTTGGATGCAAACTGTGCATAAAAATGAAAATGGAAACATCTTATAAACATAATATGCATACCATTTTGTTTAATAACCACATAGCTAATAGGCTAACAGTCACCTTCCCAGTTGAGATATTTACAGAAGAGTTCAGAACATACAAAATAAAGGATAAGCAACCTGAATGCAGGTCTGGGTGATACAGTGCTGCGAAACATTATTTGGCCCTCATCCCGTTTATAATAAGTTTGTGAATTTTTTTTACATTTAAAGGTCTTACATCATTCAAGAAATCTGAATATAGGATAAAGACCACAGGAGTGGTCATGAAATGCAGTGTTTATGATTGATTTGATTTGATTTATTGAAGATTTATTAAAACCTATTTGAAAACCTATTTGCCCCCCACACATAATAACTGGTTATGTCCCAGCTTTGACAGTAAAAACTGCAATTAACTCCTGAGGTCAAAGGCAAAAGGTTGGAAAGTTGAACTTGGAGCAGTCAGCTCACCGCTGCAGTCTGCGGAATGCTGCTGCCTACGGTTGTTGTGGCTCCACTGGAAACAGCATGTGTAGGAATTTTGGACCACTCTCCTTTGCAGCATTTTCTAATGTGGCTGCACTGAAGGGTTTTTGAGCACAAACTGCCCAATTAAGACATTGCCACAGCGCTTCATTACAGGGTATTGACTAGGACACAAAACCTTCATTTTGTTCCCTTTGAGCCATTCAGAGGTGAACTTGTTTGTGCGCTTCGAATCATTGTACTGCCGCGTAAGACCAACTGCTTGAGGTTTAGGTTACAGAATTCACGGGTTCATCAATTGTAACAAGTCATCCAGGTCCTGCAAGCAGCACAGCAGCCCGAGACCACTATAATATCCCCATCACGTTTGATTGTTGGTATGATGTTATTATGGTGGAATGTGGGGTCAGATTTATGCTGAATGACCTTTAGCCTTCTTTTTGATCAGCAGTGGCTTGTGCCATGTAAATCCCCCATGGTCAAATCTTGTGCATTGACCCTAACAGAGGTTAAGAGAGGCCGTAGTTCCCTAGATGTTTATCTAGGTTCTTTTGTAACCTCCTGGATGAGTCATTAATGCGCTTGTGGTGACATTTTAATTGGCCAGTTCAACGCTGTTTCAGATTTGTATTTTTTGTGGATAGTGGCCCTCACTCTGGTTGGGTTGGGTAGGGCTATTCTTTTAAATTTAGGACAATAGGAAGGGACCAGATGCTTTTCACAGCACTGTAGCTAAACATTATTTCAGTTTATTTCCTTGGGTTATTGGGTTATTGATTAAATTGACTCCACCCTCCACAAATGCACACATTTTCTGCTGCAGGTTAGACTTACACTCTATACTATCTTTAGCCTACATGCTTTTATTAATGAAAATTCTTAATGAAATGACACGTTAATTAATTTAATTCATAATAAAAACACGTCAATAATACATTATTTCACCATGTTTTGAAAGTACTTACTGCAAAATACGCATTTATGAGATGCTAGTGTGGGTTCATTAGGTAATTAGGACACAGAAGCTTCTGATGTAAATGGTTTAGCTAAGGCTGCTTTAAATGGTTGTGCTGACATAGCAGTGCACTCACATGGGTAATGACCATTACTGTAGTGGTGGTGTACCACACTGTGCTTACAGTTATGTGACACGCTGTCTGTGTAATTATGCAGAACTGATTCAAACTGTACTGAAAACTGAAAACATGTTTATTACCATTAAACTATGCAGCCCTACATTCACACACACACACACACACACACACACATACACATACACACACACACACACACACACACACACACACAGGGGCAGGTTGACTCTTGTTCTTGCCATGCTGTCGACGCTGCAAGACGTTCCATGGTGCTTGACAGAACCATGCCTCAGTCTGAGCAGAGAAAACACATGGTTAAATCAAGCACAAAGGAAAACCCCGCTGAGTAAGAAAGAAAGATAGAGAGAGAGGGGGGGGGAGAGGGAGAAAGGGAGAAAGAGAGAGTGTGTACTAAGAAAGAGATACAGGAAATACAGAAAGAAAAAAAAAATATATATGTGTGTGTATATATATATGTATATATGTATGTTGCCGTATCGTCACCGTCCAATGAAAAACAAGTATGTCCAATTTTGATGATTTTCACTTTTGAACTCAGCAGCTTTTTTTGGTGCCGTTTTGGTGTTATTATTCGGACAGTGCCAATACATACATACATATATATTCGATAGATAGATAGACAGAGAGACAGATAGAGAAAGAAAGAGACAGAGAATAAAGGAATAAAGGATCATTAATTAATCAATATCATCAGTCATTATTTACACATAAAACAAAAAAAATGAAATGAGAAAGATTAAAAAAGAGAAAGACATGGAGGGAGGGAGGAGTGTGTACTGAAAAGTGAGAGGAATGTGGAAGTGAAGAAAAAAGAAAGAAAGCGTGTGGCAGGAAAATTGCAGCTGAAGCTGACATCAAGAAGTTCAACCAGTTTGAATAAACAAACAAAACAAAACAGAAGTAAACAAACGAATATCACTGCATTGAAACAGACATTCACATACATATATTCATATGCTTTGTGCAAATATGCATCACATACAAATGCCTCTGGTCTGTGACTGGCTGTACAGGAGTGAGGGGGCAGGGCAGATTAGGTCAGGGAACGAGTAACATGAGCAGTGCTCTGACTGGACAAGGGTTTTGTGGTCGTCATGGTTTCCGTTACTTACACTTACTGACATGATGGATTCCTGAGTGTGTGTGCGAGAAAGGAAGAGAGAGACACAACTCATCACACACACACACACATGCACATACACACACCCTCCAAGATGCACTTTGTTTGCATTAAAACGATAGTTTGGTCAGAAATTCCCCCAAGTTCCCCCGTGGCATATACCAAATGTGGTTGATAAGCCAAGACAAGTTTGGTGTTTAAAGTGTCCTTCATTACCTGCTTACAACAAACGTGTTGGTGAAGATGGATGCTTGCTATTACAGTTTTACCTTCCATAAGTTACATATAAAACGGGAATTTCCAATAACAAACTGGTGAATAGAGAATCAATTAATTTGATATTGATCAAATTTGATATTATATATTGATCAAATTATTTGATATTAAGAAAACAAATGAACAAAGAAAATATTTAATATTTACTTTTGATTAAAAAATACACTAATATATTTGTATAATATTTTACTTTTTTTATTGCATTGGACCACTTTCTGCCCAGTGAGCACTGGTATAGTCTTCAGTGGCCCAGAAGTATAAGCAGCTCAGAAAATTAATAAATTAATATTTCACGATCACACAATGCCACTCATAGTTCCTCCAAGACAGCTGAGGCTCCACCATATTTTCATACGTGCAGGAGAATGCTAACTGCTAAGTCTGTTACATCAGCTAACAGACACCTGTATTAGATGTCACTGTCATTATTTGAAAACCTTCGTTTTACCTTCTTTTGCACAGTTAGCATGACAGTAAGCTAGCAGTATAACTGTAGATAACCTATATACTGTATATGTATACACAGCTATAGAACTGGGTGCTATAAGCTTCCATTACTTGTGAGATACATTGGCCTCGTCGCTCTAGTCCTGAAACCAAAGACGCAAACTTCTGACATCAAACATGTCTCTGCAAACTGACTACATTAGGGGTTGAGGGGAGCTATTGCTTTAGTAGGATGCACGTTTCTGTGGTCAGTAGAACTCTTTAGTGAATAAACACACCTGCATGCTCATTAAGCTGAATTTGGGCTGCACGAAATTGACATGAAATACAATGTTCAATAAAGCTGTTTGACATATCATAGGTACATCATGACAAGCGGTCGTTTACAACCATGATGTAAGCAGGAGAGCAGGGTTTGAGCACAGGACATGGAAGCTCTAGTTTTTAACATTGTTCCACCAATTTAATTACATCACCCTGGCACTGATATGTGAGGTACTCTGATCTGTTTTGTTATCACAGACCTGTTGATTGCAGAAGGTCCCATCGTGATAACAATAAAGACTGATTAATCGTGCAGCCCTTGTTCCTTGTTGTGTTGTAAATGAATTAAATGGTTTAAAGGAGTGAGTGCAAGAGGCATCATAGAGTGCAGCACCGTCTAACATACCTGGTATGAAATACTGTTCTTTAGCTACAGTAACATAAACACAGAGAGAGCTCTTATATCAGTCTGCATGCTATTCAGTAAAAGAATATTAACATTAATCTGTGAATAGTCAGCTCATTTATAACCACATACACAGATCAATACTCTTCTGCATCACAGTCTATTAATATTCAGACATATATACACCCTGTCATTATATCATACTGTCATAATATTCTATTGTAAATATATTCTGTTAATATATTGTGTTAATGTTGTGTGCTGATAATATCATAATGGGATAGTAACACAACGTCATATTGTATAGTAATATCTGCAGTAATTGGTGTGATTTACATTAATTTCTTAAGTTAATTTATTATTATTATATATTAATTTACTACTAGCTTAATTATTGAAGTTCTACAGCTTTCTTGGTCATTTTCAAATGAATTATTAAAGGGTCCCTTGTAACAGGAACACATTCTTCAGGTTAAAGGGCTCTGATGTAAATTTGCCTTTATGAATGAGGTTCTCTATGGTTACACTATAACAATAATGTAAACAATAGAATAACATTTTTTGGTGCCATGTAGAGCCCTTTTCCAAAGGTCCTATATAGAACCATCTACAGTCCATTTTCCATTAAGCTGAAGAACTTAAAGCAGCATTTAATCAGGTTTACTGAGTGTCCATGGTTCTATTTAAAACTATTTTCTTTATTAAGGAACTCCTAAAGCCCCCTCTTTTTAAAGTATCCTGATGATTCTATATTGGAAAATCATATTGTGATACTGATATTGTTTTGCGTACCTGAGCAGCGGAATTTTTTGCTCTTTATCTGTCCGATACGTTTGTTAGCGAGTCGTCGTGGGCTGGTGCAGCGTGCTCCGCTGGTCTCAATCGGGTTCTCCTGCAGGTAATCGGCCAGCCACTTCAGGTGGCAGTCACACATGAACGGATTCTGCGCCAAGTGACTGACACACATATACATATCATTTATAAAAAAACACAGATACAACTTCCTTTCAATTTGTTTCATTGTTGAACACTGATATAAATACAATTCATTAATATTGTAAATGACTATGTAATGTATAATGTAATGTGTGAGTGATTGTGAGACTCACAGTGTTTGTATGGATCTGAGTGAGGAGAAAGTGCCTTTAGCAATGGTCTGGAGTTTATTATCGTACAGAGAGAGCAGGTGGAGGTTTTGCAGGTCCTGGAAGGCGTCTACACGCAAACAGTTTATTTTATTGGCATTTAGCAACCTGTCAGGACAGCAACAACAATACAGCACAGCCTTGTTAAAAACACTTCAGTGAACAGATATACTGCAATATAACAACAAACATTTTCAGATATCGAGAGCACTACAACCATAATGGTACACTACTATAAAGGTTTGGAATTACTTATAATATTAAATTATTTTTTTCATTTTATATAAAATATATATGTATATATATATATATAACAACAAAGTGCAAAAAAGTAAAGTTATCTGGAATTTGTGAATTTGTTTAGATCGCATTTACTGATATGTTAATCTGCAACCAGACCAGCGTTGGATGTTGTTAAGAGTACTGATCCCAAAACTACACTAAAAATTACACTAGTGTGTAAATAAACAATAAACATCAGAACAGATAAATATATCATAGCTGTCAGAGCGAAATGTAATGGTAGCTTTACAGGACAAGGTCATTCTATGTAATGTACCATTTTTTAGCAAGTAATGTATGATTAATTCATAAAACATGCAAAAGGTAAACAATGGCAGAAAGAAACAAAGATATATAATATTGTATTAAGCTGTTGTTTGTTATTTTATATTGATGTGGAATAATATATATATATATTACTGTTAATCTATGATAAATAATGTATGACCCTATGTCAGTGTGTTTGTGAGTGTGTACTTACAGTAGCTGTAGTGAGAAGAGTCCCTCAAACAGTCCTTTAGGAAGTTCAGTGATTTTATTACCATATAAAACCCTAAAAACAAACACAATAAATGTATTATTAGTTAAATTACTTGAGAAAAAATTAACACCTGCTAAATGCTACAGTAATTTTAAAATGATATATTTTTTTAATTTTCTTTAGTACTTTAAAATTAGCTATAAATTAATTAATGTATTTTAGTAGTTCAGTACCTTATCATTTAAAAACATAATTCTGTATTTTAGGTTATTCATTATTAATTGTAAAAGTGGCAGTATCTATAAAAAAATTATATTTTCTATTAGTTATTAATATTCTGTTATATTTTCTATTTGTTGTCTATTTGTCTATTATGCTCTTTATTATAAAGTTTAAAGCCATAATGTTATTCTTATTTATTATTCAGTATTAAACCATTTAAAATGAATAAATAAAGCCTTGGTATATAATAAACAGTTAAAGTATATAACTATTCGTATGATGCTTTTTAATGTAACTAAATATTTTAATAGTTTTATATAAACATCATTGTCAAAAGTAGAAATTATGATAGTCTGAATCCATATGGTTCATTCCAGTTCTTATCCAGCAGTTTTACACAATAAAAGTCCTCATGAACTCAGGTAAAATGTGTTAAATCTGCAGCATCATCGTAAAGGGGAATTAGAAACTCACTTACAACTGTACCGGTGTCCGGGGGTGTTGGGGGAGGGAGGTTCTTGGGCTTTTTAAAGTTTTTTGTAAGGGCTAGTGTCCCTGTGAGACCCGTGTCTCGCTGCACTAAAAGCTTCAGAATTCTAACGTTTATAAATAATTAAGACTAAGTGATGTCAGCCTAATAAAACTCACAAACACACTCTCACACACACTCTCACACAGATACTTACAGGGAGTTTAGTGAGCGGAGACCCTGAAATGAATCTGCAGCCAGTTCAGAAATCTGATTATTACTAAGATCTCTGTTAAGAAAAAAATTATAGTATTTAAAAATGAATGTGCATGTGTAAAATCTTTATACACTACACATGAAATTGTGTGTACATTGACTATGCATAGAAAAGATAAATAACTGGATATACTAAATCCTGAATGAATTAAAACCATCAAATTGTAAATTAGCAGTTGACAGTTCTATGCTACAGTAACAGTGTTACATTGTGTTACAGTCTCTTGCTGTGTGTCACATTACATCACTCCATCACATCTTAAATATAAATGTGTGTGTGTCTGTACATGTATATATGTCTGTGTGTGTTTGTAGTGTGCACGTGTGCGTGCGTGTGTGTTTTTAGCCAAGAACTCACATCCTTCTCAGGCGTTTGTAAGGAGAGAAAGCTCCAGGAGGGATGATTTTGATGGAGTTCTGCTCCAGACGTCTGTGGAGAAACACAGTAATTAAACAGATTCCTGAAAAACAAACCAATGTGGAAATTGTGTAACCAAAATTAATATTAAGGATCAGAAAGTTTTGTCTCCAAAGGTTTCAGTTAAAGAGTGCTTTACTGACCAAACCCTCGCACTTCTTCACCACAACAGGAGAAACAGCAAGGAAAGAGCCACAAAAGGCACACAATAAGCTGACCCTTTTAGTGTCCAGAGCCCAACATCACTAAGTGTGTCTGGGAATATTTGTATCGTGTGAAGCAGAAATAGATAAACCAACTTCTGAAACTGAACTTTGGAGGGGTGGCAAATATTCCAGCAAATTTCTTTGACAAACTAAACGCAAGCCTGCTGAAATGTGACTCACACAAACAAGCAAAACCAAAACTAAGCCAATCTTAAACGGAACAAAAAAAATTCTCTGCTCTTAAATGTGTTAAGGTTTTTTGGGATAAACATCTGACTGATAGACTAAGCAGTAACTTTACCACCCTCAGATAACATTGTAGCCAACACCACTAGCTAATGGAGCGTGGCTAAAGTTACTCTTAGGCAATGCTGGATTGAGTAATAGGGCAGGTCAGGAGAATTCCCGGTGGGCTGCTAGCATTTGGGGCTGCTGTGAGCTAATTAATAAATCAGACAAACTATAAAATTAACTGTTACATCAAAGTTTATATGGGAAAAAAATAAGGATTAAACTAACATCCCACCTTCATTACTACAGCTCCAGTTTGCTGATCTTAATTTGCAGAAATCAGACAAAACCAAAGGTAGTGTCTAATCCTTATTTCCTGTTCCACCTTAAATGGTGTTACACTTACATTTAGATGCCTGATCGGGCGCTAGCATGTAACTGCTGCACTATTTAAGGTGGAACGAAAATTCCAATAGAAAGTGGACATCAGCTTTGAGAGATTATCATATTGAGTGTGATGATGAGGTGTTGGCTAGCGCAACAGACAGTTCTCAGTAGAGTTTATTAAACTCCAGTTTTCACAACTTTAGCCAAAGATTAATAGCAATTGAAAAAATTCAGAAAATCCATGAATGGAAAAGCTAGTAAGGAGGGGGGAAGGAGATATTCGAGCAGGTGGGCATAAAACATTAACAGAACGTTAATTTAAGTCATGTATCTATCGTTAGCACCGTTTTGAGCTTATTGACTGTCATTGATTGTCATATGTGAGACAAAAGATTTCTGCCAGTTTACATTTAGCATGATCTAGCTACTTCCTTTATCCTTGTATAGCGCATAAATAAGAGTAAGACTGTAGAACATGTTCCATTGCATGTCTGTGCTATAACTTCTGGTCCCACTGCTTCCAGCCCTACTTTAAAGGACTTGTTAATGTTGCTAGAAAGCTAACTTGTTATAGCCACTGGTAATGTCTAATGCTAGCATCCAAAACACAACACATGCTGGTTTTACTAGTGCACAACTTCTTTAGGATCTTTAGGATTTTTTTTAGCAGGGGCTACAACACTAGGTGCAGCTGCATGGCTTAAATTATTTCAAATAATTTGTTAACACTGTTAGCTAGTTAACATCATAGCCTGCATTGCTAATGACTATAACGTGGGATTTCCTAATGTTGTCAGCTAGCTAACCTAATGTTGGTAACTAGCCAAGATGATGTTGTAAACTCCAATGATTTAAAATTTTTAAAATAAGCAAATGTATCATTACTGTTATACAACGTTACACTGTTACATAAGCAGCAGCAGAGGCTCTATAGAAGAACTGAGCATATATTTGTTTGTCTCTGTGTGACAGTAGTTCTATCAGAAATCAGTTTAACACACACATACAGTTTTTATTCAACTGAAGCCAGATAACATAAAATGTCTCATCTGCCAAACTGCAGCTCTCAAAGAAGAAAGAAAAAAGAGAATGAGAGAATGAAGGACAGCATCCCAGTGTCTCAATAAAGTAAACAGAACAAAAACACACCACTAAACCAATCCAATAAACACGTTCAGCTCTGAGACATCAATATCATATCACACTCAACAGATCACTACATATATCTCATACCATCACACCTACAATTTGCCAAGCAGATTCGGATTATAAATCACAGCTTAAACGTAAAGTCTAACTGTTTACAGAATTACTGGAAATATTAAGTGGAAATAAATAATATGCTAAGAATGAAATTACATTCATGCCAATATTTTAGCTGAGTTAAATTATTCTATTAATTACACTTAATCATAACTATTTCAAGCTTAATGTTGCGTGTTGGCAGGAATGAATGGGGCAGTATACAATTTCAATCCAATACACTTTTTGTCAAATACAGTAGATATCTTCTTATATTCTGTGTGAGAAAATGCCAGTGTTTGTGCACAGTCCTGACTCTGTATACTGAAAAACAAACAAAGTGGCTCTGGAGGAGCCACACAACCCTCCTCCAACCAATCAGTAACAAGAGGGGTTCGTACACATGCTCAGTGAGAAAGATTCTTAGCTCAGGCAAGAGTGGTTCAACAGTGGAGAGTTGACCAACCTGACACTGGCTTCATATTTAAATTTTCCCAGTCCATTTTAAATGATGCAGCAGTTCCCTTAGGCACTGGATTGTAACTGATGCACTATTTAAGGTGAAACAGGGAAATCTGAACAAGAAGGTTGGAGGGCATACAAGGGGACAAGGAGGTTGCTCTGTTCACAGAACCAATAAGTCAGTAGGGTTGTGTCCTGTTTGCTAATATTTGTGATAGTTGGGGTTGCTAGAACAGTATTGTTCACCTTGAAAGTACGCCCATGAATTTGGGGGCGGAGCCTCTGAAGGAGTATCGAAGGATTGATATCTATTATGAAAAATCACTCTTCAGCCTTTAAATAACGTTTTATGAAAATTCATGATTTAGTTTGCTAGACTGTAGGTAATGAGAATCATTTATATTCATCACTTAAACCAACAAGTAACACTGATGGGATATAACATTATTGCTGCGCTGCTAACTTATGAGAGTCACTGTGTAACTAATAAAACTAGAGGTTGCATGATGGTTCATTTTTGGTTTATCAGTCATTCCAAAAAAGTAGTTAACTAGTCATCATAAACACATAAAAAATATTGTGTCTGGATTCTGAGCAAACATTTTAGTACAGCATGCACTACTGTAACTTCCACACTAACAATGCACTTTCATCTTTGTGTCTATTAGACAAACAGATCTCTAGTGACACCTGAATTTCAGACACTGACCTCAACAAGCCACCTGCTGCCTATGGTGCTCACTAGGAGAATTATTATTAGTCGACTTGTCTCCATGTCCAAGCATTATGACAGAACAACAGCAGGTGGTGCTATACTTTAATATACTCATATATTCGGATAACTACTGATATATGGCAAATAATGGGAGAATCTTTATTATATAAAATTATTATTATTATTATTATTATTATTATTATTATTATGTATTTTTTATTTATTGTTGTTGTTGTTGTTGATGACACTGCATTGTACTTAGTATGGTCAGTCAATAATGGAATAGACACTCACATTTCAGTGATGGTCTCCGGCAGGTTGGTTGGAATCTCAGTGAGTCCTTTACCTCTACAGTCCACTATGTTGTTACTGCACGTACAGAACTCTGGACATTGGAGGACACTACAGGATGACTGAGAGTGTGAACCTGAGAGTGAGAGCAGAGAGAGGGGGAGAGGAGAAAAACAGAAAGAAAGAGATATGGGGAAAGAGAGTGTGGAAAAAATATAGGAAAGGAAGAGAGACAGATAAGAGACAGAAAAGGATACAGAGAACATGAAAGAGAAGACATGAGAGGAGAAGGAAAAGATAAAGAGAGACAGTAAGAAAAATAAAGAGGGAAAGAGAAAGGCAACAGTGGAAAATAGAGAGACAAAAGGCAGATTCATGCAGGTGAAACATAATTGATTGTAAATGGTCATCAGTCCAATTCTGTTTTAATCTCCAACTTTACATTTAGGTGAAGGAAGGTTTCTGTTTGAAAGGAAGCAACTTGCCTTCATCAAAGTCTTGAACGCGTCAGCAAAAAAAAAAACACAAGCAACCAACACATGAACACTACAGCACAACAGCAGCACAAGAAGAAGAAGAGGGAAACCTACACACAGCTGAATGCATGCTCACCTGTACAGACGAACTCTCTCTTCTGAACCTCAGCTACATTGTGTCCCCTCATGGAAGGCGGAGCCATACACTGGGTATACAGCCCGAGGCGTGGCCTCTGCCTCAGCCAATCAGATAGCCAGGCCACATGACAATCACAAACCAGATTATTGGAGTGAAGACGACTAAGAGAGAGAGAGCGCGAGAGAGATACAGAAAAAAAGAGAGAGAAAGAGACACAGAAAGAAGAGACTTCAGTGAATGGTCACCTGAAGAGCTTTTTACACAAATTTAAAATCAATAGAAACTCAGTGTGTTACAGCGTTTACTGGTGTGTTTACAGATAAATTCAGGCTGAGTTCAGAACTGAAATCAATACTGCAGTAGACAACAACACTGTACATACTACATATATATATACACACACCGAGCAGATCAATAGCCTAATAATTCATCCAAAGTAATGCTCAAGTAAATAAACATTACATTGTTCTATCAGTCTACTCAGGTAGACTCAGTGGGAACTTCCGTTTTACTAAACCAGCATATGTAGTGTTTCTATTTACAGTATGTAAAGAATGTTTTTTTAATATAGTAATTAAGCTAAATATTGCTAATTATTAGTGAGGTGATATAAATACATGTGCAACTATGTGCTTTGTATTCATTGCTTGTCCGTAGTGTTGTCTGCTGTTGAGTCATTTTTAAGTTCTACATTTTGTTCATCACACAACTGTGATAAGAAGACATGATGAGAAGTTTTGCATGTCTGTTCAAACATAGAGACAGCAGACAGCGCAAGCTACCATGCTGCATGGTTTGGTTGTATGCACCAATGAACATTATGAGCACTTGTCTAATTTGCTTTTTTTTTTGTAAATCCCTTCGTTAATTAGATCATGAACTCCCCATTTGAACTCCACATGAATGTCCAGACCGGACCTTTGCCGAAAGCATCACATTAATTCCACCAGGTTGTCTTCTTTCCTCGCTGTATCCTGGTGCCATTACTTGCTAAGGTATGGGATGCACAGTTACTTGGCTACCCACATAATTTGCTTGAGCACTTTGACCACCTAGGCAGACCCATCTGCGGCAGGGTACGGTGCACTAGTTGATGATCATTAAACATTCCTGTGACTAGTGCCATGGCAGTCCTTCTGTCACTTCAGACCACAAACCTTCACTGACCTCAAGCATGAGCACTTGCCATTTTAGCGATGCTCCATCCTGGTAGTCTGCCCATAACATTTTGGTGTACTCATCTGTGTACTCCTAGGTCTTTGCATTCTTAGTGAGTTTGAAGGTTTACTAACCACTTTTTTGGTAAAAAAATAACAATAATTATTTATATAAGTTAATATTTAACAATGTATTATTTAACATAGGCAATTTTTTGTGTTTTAAATGATGATCTCAGAGATACTTCAAAAGTTTAGAAGTTTTGTTTAAACCCTTTGAGCTGTTCCTTGTGGGTCTATTTGCATTTAAACACTTGTGCATATCACACACAACTAAAATGGCTAGTTAGTTGATTACAAATGCCCATTACTGCTTTAAACAGCAGATAAACAAACCAATCCAAACTGCGCTTCATAAATAGTGATCTATTCCAAAAATTCATATTTGTACTTTTTCGTTCCGTTCTGCTCTGCTATTCAGGGTTCTCAATGTGGGGCTGTTAAAAGTAGAACAAACTTAATGGCAAATTAGAAACAGCCAAACACCAAACAGGCTGCTAATTAATCTGTACTTGAAAATGCTTGACACAAGAAAGTTAACCTTGAATGTATCTCTCAGATTGATTATTACTGATATGGTGGAGGCCAGAATGATAGTACTACCCTACAAAAGAGAATTTATGAGTCTGTATAAGATACAGTCTAAATGGAGCAGTGAGGCAGGGTATATAATCAGCTATTCATCCACCTCATCCTGGCCTTCCTTTGTTCTCCATCTCTTTCAGGAAGTGAATACTGATGTGGTGATTAAACTTGTTACTTATAAGCAAGCTTTAATGGCAGATTATGATTTAGAGCTGAACTCGCTCCTGCGGTGTCCACTCTAACAACTTCATTACCCATCAGCCCCTTAATCACTCTGATTAACGTCTCCTCAGGGGGCGAGGCAGCGCTGTGCTTGGAAATCTGACTGAAGCATTAAAGAGTGACGAAATGATACTCACAATGTGCGGAGTTTGGGCATGTGGTTAAAACTGTTCACAGACAAGCGAGAGATATTATTGTTGTTCAGCGTCCTGAGAAAGAGAGAGAGAGAGAGAGAGAGAGAGAGAGAGAGAGAGAGAGAAAATATAAAGAGAGGGAACAGAATTGAGAATTGAGCAAGAAACAGAAAAAAGAAAGATACACAGGTAGAGAGATCAATGTGAGAGAGATAGAAAGAGAGAGACAGAGAACAGAGTGAAAACAGATTGAGAGAGAGACAGAAAACAGAAAAACAGAGAGATGGATATAAAAGAGCATGGGAAATGTACAGAGAGAGAGAGAGAGAGAGAGAGAGAGAGAGGAGAGAGTGAGTGAGAGAGAGAGAGAGAAGAGAGAGAGAGCAGTGTGAAAACAAATTGAGAGAGAGAGACAGAAAACAGAAAAACAGATATAAAAGAGAGACAGATATAAAAGAGTATGGCAAATGTACAGAGAGAGAGAGAGAGAGAGAGAAAATATAAAGAGAGGGAACAGAATTGAGAATTGAGCAAGAAACAGAAAAAAAAAGATACACAGGTAGAGATATCAATGTGAGAGAGATAGAGAGAGAGAGAGAGAGAGACATAGAACAGCGTGAAAACAAATTGAGAGAGAGACAGAAAACAGAAAAACAGAGAGATGGATATAAAAGAGCATGGGAAATGTACACACAGAGAGAGAGAGAGAGAAGAAGAGAGAGAGAGAGAGCAGTGTGAAAACAAATTGAGAGAGAGAGACAGAAAACAGAAAAACAGATATAAAAGAGAGACAGATATAAAAGAGTATGGGAAATGTACACACAGAGAGAGAGAGAGAGAGAGAGAATATATAGAGAGAGAACAGAATTGAGAATTGAGCAAGAAACAGAAAAGAGAAAGATACACAGGTAGAGAGATCAATGTGAGAGAGATAGAAAGAGAGAGAGACAGAGAACAGTGTGAAAACATTGAGAGAGAGAGAGACAGAAAACAGAAAAACAGAGAGACAGATATAAAAGAGTATGGGAAATGTACACAGAGAGAGAGAGAGAGAGAGAGAGAGAGAGAGAGAGAGAGAGAGAGAGAGAGAGAGAGAGAGAGAGAGAGAGAGAGAGAGAGAGAGAGAGAGAGAGAAAGAGAAAGAGAAAGAGAGAGAGAGAGAGAGAGAGGATATAAGAAATATATCATTAGAGCACATTATAAACTTTTCAAACCACATGCAGTATTTGCCCCACACCAAATTTCTTCTGTTTTTGCTAGATTGCCACATTTGAATGTTTCTGACCCTCCAACCAACTTTAATAAGCATAAAAACAAAAAGAGTTAACTTAAAGTGCAATTTTTAAATCACATCATTTTATTTACTGAAGATTAAGATGTATTCAAAACGTATATCAGCCAAGATAAAAGGGAAGAATTAGCTTTCTCTCCTGTTCCTCCTGAGAACTGAGCTTTTTGTTAAACCAGCTATCAGGTAGCAGTAATGAAAGAAAACGAATACTTACTGATATTGTGAAAAATAAATCTAATCGCTTAATCTAAACATTAACTTCCCTGCTAGACAAAAACAGAATAGACCAGCATACGTTGTGTTTGGGATACTATGATATGTTTTATTTACAATGACCATACTGAACTGTGGATCATTAGCCTTCACCCATCACAGTACACCAAGGTTTGCCATTTAAAAATGGAAAGTAATCATATGGTGTGTTTTCTATATGCTTGTCAAATTAAATTAGATAATTGGTGGATAATCTACTATAGCAATGTCACCGGGACTTAAGGCTTGACAGCTACCCCAACCACCTGAAGCACCTAAAATGTATGTAGCCCTCCCTCAGTTGAAATACAGCCAGCATCACCGGTGTGTGTGATACTGTGGAATTTAGAATTACAGAATGTGACATAATCCCTCCCACTATCATCACTATCATCTGCTCTCCTCTAACAGGATTTACACACATAATCATTTTACAGTGAAAATCAGCTTCACTGCCACCACACGCATCACAAACATTTAAAGGGGCTCATGGCGGGAAAAAAGTCTGATCGTAAAATAACCTTAAATATAGACTGTTAATTATTATGGCCAGGGTTGACCTACAGTATATTGGACACAAATTTTCTCACATCTTTATCATGTGTTTGCACTAGTGTAGTTAAAACTAAAAACACATAGTCAAAAGAGTGTATTTCTAAAAACATTTAAAGCCTTTTTGATTTAATTTAGTTTGGAGCCCATCATATCTCTGCAGATCTGGGATTTTCAGCTCTTATTCGCAGCTGAAACTGTGTTGTCCTCTTTTGGAAAAAGTCATGAGTGATGAGAATGTTTAACACGCTAATGTGAAGTCTGTGATGATCTCTCTTTAGGAAATCTATTAAGATTTTAAAAGTAGTGTATTGACTACCCAGAGTATACACTTAAACATAGTTATAAGAGAGCCTTTCCCAAAAGGCTTTGCTGCCGAAGCTTTGATATAAATCACCCAACCTCCTTATTAACCCAAACTCCTTATTTCACAACCACCCCTCTTCATCCATCTTTTAGAAGTTCCCAATAAGAGGTAGTGGATAGGTTAGTTCCAGGTTAAATGTGAACCATGCAGGAAGGCAGATCCTGATGGAGCCAGATGGAGTCACTGAGGTGAAATCTCCACAGGCAATTGGTACTACACCAGAGGGGGCACCCAAGCGCAGTCAAGCTCATAGAATCTGCACTGACCTAACTACATTTCAAGAACGAGACTGAGCTAAACCACGCTGAAACAGATCTTGAAGAACAGCCATGTGTAACATAATTATACCCACCCACCACGAGGGCACATGTATAGCCTGAAGGCAAAAGGGCGGGAGCTCAAACCCCACCTGGGGTCTATCTGTGCACATGCCTGCGGGCCCCAGCGTCTAAACCTATAATTCAATATTCATATAATCTAATAACTATTTTATAACCTAATAACTGTGAGGCAAATCAATAATCCAAGGCTCCAGACTTAGGTCAACACGTAAACACGCTTTAACCACCTGAATTCAAAATGAGACATCTCAGGTACTCACAGCACTTCCAGGTCCCGCAGTGCTCGGAACGCTCCATCTTCAATACAGGAAATCTGATTATAATCCAACTGCCTGATAGACAGAGAGAGATGGAGGAATGGAAAAAGAAAAATGAGACCTCATACTCTTCCACATAGAAATATTCCTGAAAATGTCACACAATAATATTACTTTCTGCACTGCATTAGTACAGCAACACAGTATGACACTACAATGCTCTACAGTAGTATTACAGTAACACAATCATACTCTGATAATCTACTTTAATCCAACAGTAACACAATATTTACATTTACATTTATGGCATTTAGCTGACGCTCTTATCCAGAGCGACTTACAAGGTTAATCATATTACAGGTAGGCTAATGCGGTGTTAGGAGTCTTGCGCAAGGACTCTTATTGGTGTAGCACGGTGTAGTCATCCATACTGGGATTTGAACCCCAGTCTTCCACATGTGGTGGTGACTCCCTGGTGGGTAGTGGTGTTATCCACTGAGCTACACCAACCAACAATATGAGTAATAGTTCACTATGATACTATCATAACACAATATTACATTCTAATGATTTACTGTGATACACCAGCAGCACAACATAACATCCTAATGCTCTACTGAAATACCACAGTAACACAATACTCCACTTTAATAACCTGCTTTAATATTATCACAGCATAACATCCTAATGCTCTACTGCAATACCACAGTAACACAATACGCCACTTTAATAATCTTCTTTAATATTATCACAACATAACATCCTAATGCTCTACTGCAATACCACAGTAACACAATACTCCACTTTAATAATCTGCTTTAATATTATCACAGCATAACATCCTAATGCTCTACTGAAATACCACAGTAACACAATACGCCATTTTAATAATCTGCTTTAATATTATCACAACATAACATCCTAATGCTCTACTGCAATACCACAGTAACACAATACTCCACTTTAATAACCTGCTTTAATATTATCACAACATAACATCCTTATGCTCTACTGCAATACCACAGTTACACAATATTACGCATATTAATTAAATATTAACACAATATTACTAATGCTTTTCTATAATACTGTATAATATGACACTCTAATGGCCTATAACTGTAACAGTACAGTAACATCACGTCGCAATGTAATGTTCCTCTAGAACAATGTAACACAATATGATATTTCTACGCTTTGCTGTAATTACAGTAACACACTGTAATGTTCTAATATTCCCTTTGTAAAGCTACAGTGTTTTAATGTTCTACTATACAAACTGCAGCTACACAATAGGACGTTCTAACACTCTACTGCATTACCACAGTCAGACAATATGACACTCCTATGCTCCAGAATAGCACTACAGTAGGATAATATCCCACTGTATTGTTGTAGCATTGCATTGTAGTATTACAGTAAAACAAAATGACTCTTTAATGCTCCTGTATACTGTTACTACAACAATACCGCACTGACACACTGATATTGCATATTGACATAAGTACTCCACAAACACATAACTTGTTATAATACAGATACAGTAGCTACCTATGTTTACATGTACACTTCACATTTACATTATTACATTTAATGCGCTGTGGTATTCTCTCTTTCTTGCCCTTTTCCCCTCAAACACACTTACAGGTTTTTGAGTTCCGTAGATCCTCTGAAAGCTTTCCTTGGAATGCCCTGAATTTGATTCTCACTCAGATCTCTGAAAACACAATCAACACAAAATCATTAGCATTGAAAACCAGCATTCATTACAGTAAATCTGAAAAACTGAACAAGAGGAAGAGGAAAAGAGGAAAAAATAAATGAGGGAATAAAAGAGAGCAGAATCAAGAATGATAAACATGTATAAGCTAACAGGTATCTTACATCCCACCAAGTAGCATGTCACTAAATGCTTGCTTAAATCATTGGACACTTGCCTGAAATCTGGGCTTCAGCAGCCTCTTATTTCAATTTTCCATTCCACCTTAAATAAGAATAAGAAGGCGCTGAACAGGAAGCTGACTTAAGCTGTGACAGTGAATAAATGAAAGCCAAAGAACCGGAGGATGACCCTGATTACCTCTACAGGAAGAGTGCCTAGTTTCATTAAACGAGTGAAAAGAGGAGTAAATAGGCTTAATCCTCCTTTTATCTCTCACTTGTCTCTCTCTCTCTTTCACTTCCTCTCTCCTTTTGACTTCAGTGTTAAAAGCCTGTTGTAACACATACACGAGAAAGCGAAGCGGTAGTGGCCCCCTCATCATTCAGAGTAGTACATTAAGTGTAGACACAGTCTGATTGGTTGAGGAAGGGACATTAGGTGTAACTGATGTGGTCACATTTCATGTAATCTTCTTTCCTGTCATTAAGTGTAACCGGAGTGGATATATTTTATATAGTATACTTTCGGCCTGTAGCAGAATTATCATTAAAGGTAACTAAAAATGGTCATCCAGCGTAACCAAAGTGGTCTTATTTCCTATGGTGTTGCTTTTGTCCTGTACCGTGATGGTCATTAAGTGTAACCAAAGTGGTCATTACGTGTTTTTACTCTACCACAGATCCGCTCAGTTCAGCAGGACATCGGAGCCCATTCAGAGTAAACTGAAGTTAAAGATGACCTTTGACCTCACTCTGAGCATGTGAGTGTCCGTCTCCGCAGGAGTTTGCTTTAATGAAGTCTTTACACACACATACACACACACGCACACACACACATGCAGATGAATGCTCAGTTCAGAAAAGAGGTCCTGTCAATCAAACTGCTCACCCATCAATCATCATCTAAAGTAGACACTGCGTCTCCAAAACCAGACAAAACACTGGCGCACTGTGTGCTGCCATTTGATTGGTCAGCTGACAGATTCCTTCATTCATCCAGACTCCTGTCAGTCAAAGTGACTGGCAGCTGACAATGACCAATCACAGCGCAAGAAAACTTGAACCAAAGAGACAGACATTCACACTCTTTCTCTCTCTCTCTCCTCGCCCTCTTTCACCAGTCTTAACACAGACACATAGAAGCAGGCATATGGTGAGATGAATATCACTGCTGTCCATTAGGGGGCAGTGAGTGCTCACCAGCACAGTGCATAGTCAGATTTACTTTAAAAGTATTCACACACTGGGGAAAGAAATGAACTCTCTGGGTCTGAATGGCAATAAAAATGTGGTGCAGTGTTAAATATAATCAGTAAGAAGAGTGGTATTCAGTGGTTTGGTGTGAAATGCCATGCATCCATATCCAAAAGCTCCCTCACAGGTTAGTTATTACATGAAATGGTTATTAATATGCTTAATTTATGATGGCAGGTATACAAAAAAAATTATACCTTAAAATATCCATCATCAAGAACATTACATTTATTCATTAATAATTTATTATTAGTTATATATATATATATAGTTTTGTAATTAATTAGTATTTAATATAATGGAATTGCTGAAGACTGGATGGGCAGGGCTAAAATTTATTTAGACTGAATGGGTGGGGACAAACTGCTGTAGGCTGAAGGGGTGAGGATAAACTGCCATAGATTGAATGGGTGGAGATAAACTGCTATAGACTGAATGGGTGGGGACAAATTGCTGTAGGCTAAAGGGGTGAGGATAAACTGCCATAGATTGAATGGGTGGAGATAAACTACTATAGACTGAATGGGTGAAGATAAACTGCTATAGACTGAATGGGTGGGGATAAACTACTATAGACTGAATGGGTGAAGATAAACTGCTATAGACTGAATGGGTGGGGACAAACTGCTATAGAATGAATGGGTGGGGACAAATTGTTGTAGGCTGAAGGGGTATGGATAAACTGCTATAGACTGAATGGGTTGAGACAAACTGCTATAGACTGAATGGGTGGAGATAAACTGCTATAGAATGAATGGGTGGGGACAAACTGCTGTAGGCTGAAGGAAGGGGTGTGGATAAACTGCTATAGACTAAATGGGTGGAGATAAACTGCTGTAGGCTGATTCGGTGGGAATAAACTGATGTAGATTAAATGGATGGGAATAAACTGATGAAGATTAAATGAGTGAAGATAAACTGCTGTAGACTGAATGTGTCTGCACTTTCCTTCATCTTATCTTATGTATCAACTGGAATAAACTTCTATAGTTTTTATGGGCGGGGCTAAATTGCTGAAGACTGAATAGGTGGCGATAACCTACTGTAGGCTGAAGGGCGAGCGTTAGCTGCTGTAGACAGAGAGGGTGGAGCTAGAGAGGGTGGAGCTTATCTACTAGGTTAAACAGGAAGATAAACGTAAATACTTTTTTTTTGCAACAACATAAAACAATTCATGTAAATCAGGCTGTTCGTGCACTTTAGCCTTGGCGTGCTCCATCAAACTCTTTCACTTTAAGAAAAGATTATATAGGCCCTTTAAATGAGCAAGTAAGTTCAGTTCTCGCCAGTACCGCCCCTTTGTTTTCTTTTCCCTTTTTTTGTTTCTTTTCTTCTCTTTCATCCTGTCCATTCTTCGTCCAGTTGTCTTCTTTGGCACAGAAAGTTTCTGACATAACGTCTGTCACACTCTGCTGTATTTCACGCACACAAACACATGCACAGACTCACACACTTTCACAGCGAGTCGCAGTGTTACTGTTACAGCTGTGTGTGTGTGGGTGTGTGTGAGAGACCACCTGTCAGCTCTGAAAATGTCATTTAATCACACGCACACACACACAGTGGCAGTAGCAGGTGGTGAGTGTGTGTGTGTGCCCTGAGGGTCTCATTAGTGTGTGTTTATGAACCAGAAGCAAAAGCCATGGATTACTCACACACTCGCGCGCAGACACGCGCACACACACACACACACACACACACACACACACACACACACACACCCACACACACAGTTTTAAACTGAATCGATCGGAAGGCAACTGAATCAAATGTGGATTGTTTGAATCCATTACAAACAAATTACAATAAAACAATACAAAGGGAAGTTTCCTCTTTCACTACTGAGTAAATACAAACCCATTTCCAAGATGGTGGAATGTCATTGGTAAATGTACATTGACTTGAATCATTTTTTTTTTTTTTTTAATATATATCCAGTTTGAATTGATGCCTGCAACATCTTCCAAAAGCCTAAATAGAAACATTGAAATGTTCCAAACACATATTTAAGCGATGCAATCATGCTGGGACATAAAATGTACATCCACAAAAGGTCTGGTCCTTGATGGGTTGAGGCTCACCACTTTGCCAAAAATGCATCAGCAAAAATCCAATATGTAAAGAAGGATTTGCAAGGATTTGGGGGATACATGCTTTGTGCTGCACAATATCATCAAAAGATTTAGAGAATCTAAAGAATTGAGCGTAAAAAGCAAGGCCAAAAACTTAAATGCCTGTGACCTCCAACCCCTCAGACGGGACTGCAATAAAAACCTGGCGCTTCTGTGATGGATATCACCACATGGGCTTGGGAATGCTTTGACAAACTGTGGTCAATAAACACTGCATCCACAAATATTGCACTATGCATGGCGGAAGCCAACAAAGTTCAAACACTCTGCTGACTTTTCTGGGCACCAGCTCATCTAAAGTCAAAGTCAAGTGAAAGTTTATTTATATAGCACTTTCTATAATAGGCAAGGTAGCTTGAGAGAAACTCCGGCTCCGAGCCCCACAGAGAAAGCTAAGGATGGCAATGGCGAAAATATAAAATCCTAACAACCACGACTACAAAGGGGAAGTTATCCTCTTCTGATCAACACCAGACAGCAAGGCAAAAACACAACAATCAACAAAATACAAGAGAATACATATATCACGAATAATAAAGCAAAAACACAAAAGCAGCCAGTTAAAAGAGTAACAATGAGAAACAGACCGATGAAAATCACTCAGTGTACCACTGATAACCAGGGACTACTGTTAGGAGTGTACTGATGTGAAAGTGAGCTGATGCACAATGGATGTTGTGTTCTCTGTGCCAAAGAAGAAAGGAATGAGATTGTGTCATGGTATGAGGGTATTAGCGAGTAACGCATGTGAAGACACCATAAACACAACATATATACACATTTTGGAGCAACATATGCTGCCTTTTAGGCATCGTCTTTTTCAGAGACGTCCATGCTTATTTCAACATGACAACACAAAGAACCATTCTGGATGTGTTATAACACTGGTGCTAGACTGGCCTGCTAGGCTCCCATTGAATACGTGGGTCACTGAAGACTAGAAAGGTCAAATCAAATTCAGTCACAGTGAAAGGTGACAGTGAAAGATTTAAAGAATCACAATCATGAGATTTAAATTACACATCTGATTATTTATTAAAGAACTGCATTAACTGAATTAAACTGATGCACAGTGAAATATAAGATGACAAGGATACAGTGAAGAATTCGCTGAAAAAACCACACAACTGAATCATCATGGGTCCAGAGATTTGTAGTGCTAACTCACGCAGGTTTGTTTATTTTCAATTCAAATAAAAGGAAAGTTAAACTGTTTCTGTTATTTTGGCCTCCAGCCGAGACAGACTAAACAAAGACAAAAGAGAGAGAGAGAGAGAGAGATAGAGAGAGAGAGTGTGTGTGTGTGTGTGTGTGTGTGTGTGTGTGTGTGTGTGTTTGTGTTTCAAACACAATGCATCAGTACAAAGTATAAAACACTTTCCCACACACACTCAAAGTGAGAACAGGGGAAAAGAACAAACAGTGAGAGATGAAAGAGGAGTGATAACTCTGCTTCATTTCTCCTTTATCCCTTGCTCTCTCCGTCTAAATCTCTTCAAGATGTTTTTAGACACCGCCGCCAACATTCCACGGCGCGTGTGTGTGAGGCAGACTGAAATATTCTTGTTCAAATACAGACGCCCTCAATGTTGTCTTTCACACACTCACAACTTTCACTTACAACCACACACACCCCTAAAGAGTGCCGACGACCTCCTGACCTCAAACCCCCTAAACACCCCAACCCCAACCTCTGCCCCCCCCTTCAGGGCTCTGGGATAACAACAGACGATCGTCATTATGTAACCTGGGCATGTGCCAAGGAAACACACTGTCCCAGTAACAGTTAGGTTAGCACTATTGATAGCTACCACATAGATATTTGTTTGATCACGTCTGGCATGAATGAGCTACAATAGCTTCCTCATTCATGGTGCAATTGTAGATGCATCAATGCCTGAAAAACACTGTCCCGGCTAATGGTAAGTTATGTTAAAGTTAAAGCCTGATAGCATCAGTTACTAAACTACTGTCTCATAGCATTGCTGTAAAAGCTGGTTTATTATCCATGTCAGACTTTCAGTTTTAATTTTGTTCACATTTAAGATTATTCATTGTTGAAAATCACAAACTTAAAAGTATCAGTATCAGTATTGGAAGTAAAAAGTATATGGAACATATTTTTCCAGCTTCAAGGCTCTCTGTGTAATTTAAATTGGCCAAACAATGTTGAATAGCCAATACCTTAGCACTTGCATTACTAGAATCCCACAGGGGCACTAGCAGTATTACCACAGAGGTATATTGTTTCTTAATTTTTTGACCAAGTTTTGATATTTATGGCCTGAACTGAAGGTCTACCTCTAATAGTTATGGTCCTCCTTTCCTGACTCTCTATGGAGTTCATGCTGAGTGTGAGAACGGTTTGTATGAGCAGCTGAGAGAGAGAGAGAGTGAGAGAGAGTATGTGGTTTTGAGTCTGCCAGTGGGAATTAATTTCAGCCGTACAGGATTTCCTTCTGTAATACACCGCTTAACCATCACCACAGTGTGGACTGAGTGTAATAGTTGTATCATTCCGAACCACTCTGGATAAATCAATAAATCTCTCTAAAGCTGTTAACACATTGGACTGTATCACAATTCTATTAGCTTTAAACAGGATGTTTTACAAATGTAGTGAAGTGGCACGTTCCCTAATTTGTGTTTATTACATTTCTTTGAAACATGGATTTAAGAGACCTAATGCAATTCTCTCTGTTGTGGCAAGTCAGGCCATGTTCCTTTTACCCGGGTAGCAAGCATATTTTGGTCCACTGGCTTGATTAGGTAGAACCCTGCTGACTGCTTGCCACTGCTGGTCCACATTCAGACCAATCAGACTACTATCCTGGGTAGAAGGTAAAAGATTCTGAATCTGTATAGCCTTTCATTTTAGAAAAATAAACTAGGACAAATATTATAATATATAAAGACTAGGCCTGATATAGAATAACTTGAAATGCTGGTGCTGATATTAAATGATTTACCAGACTAATATATAAAGGACAGCAGAAGTGAGAAATAAGGTATAAATAAGTAAACTGGACTTCAAGCAAAGTAAGCGATAAAAAGTGGTGCTTGGTCTAACTCTGCTTGACCACTCATGGACCACCCAGAAAATACTGAGCAAAATGGTAGTGGACTGCCAGCTTTGTTGTTAGTGGGACAACAGTGGTCCTCAGATGATATTAAGTTAACAACACTCAATAATTGTTTGGAGACCAAAGACTCCAACTGATGTAGTTAAGAAAGTCAATTTTTGTTATGCAAGTCTTCAGCTGTGGACCCATTCCGTCAAAGACTGCACATCATAGTGTTTTCCACATTTCATGCATCCTGTTGTACTACGTGCAGAATGTTGAAATAAGCACAGGTGTCCATAATAAAGACCTCATTAATAATGCAGGATAGTTTGCTCCACATTGCATGAACATCTTTCAGTGCTAATTTTCAAGCTACCTCCCAACGACCCTTTCTTCTTTGGTCTAGGGAATACAATGTCCATTATTTCCAGAAACAATTAAAAAGGTGGACTCGTCAGACCACAATACATGTTTCCACGTGACAGAAGTGGTACGGGCTGTACCTGTACATTTTTAAAGGCACCATTAATGCTGAGGGGAACAAACACATCTTTGAGCAACATATGTTGCCATATAGAAAATGCCTTTGTCAGGAACATCCCTGCATGTTTCAGCAACACAAAGACAAACTGCATTCTCCAGGTGCTCAAACAGTATGGCTTCATAGTAAGAGAGTGCAGATGCTGCCTGCAGTTCAAACCTGTGTAACTCAGGCACAACCAAGCACAATATATAACAATAGAGACTGTTGAACTGTTACACATCTGAAGTGTTGCATTAAGCAACAATTGGTTTCCTAAGTTTATGAACAATAACTGAGCATCGTTAAAAGGAAAGTTGACATAACACAGTGGTAAACACAGTCCTGCCACAACTTTCCTGATTTAAACTTATATTTTTTGAATGAACAAAAGCAATATATATAGCGTACATATCATTAATGTAAGAGAGATATATGAAGAGGAATGGCAAAAAAGCAAAATCGTTGCTCTGTGTGATGAATATGCCGCTTAAATGATTTTGAGGACTGCCGTAGGCTTTATGTTTACAATACACTTGACAGCGATTACGTGTCTGTGTATTGTTTAAAATCGTCTATTTACATAAGCACTAATTCCACCAAGTAGTTTCCACAATGCATGCGAGGCTACTTGACCCATAAAGGGAGCAGTTAAGAATTCACTCAGTACATTCAAAGTTTGTCAGAGCTGCTGTGAGTTCTCAGAACAAATTAAACCTCACGACACTAGGAGCTCAGAGCGAGATGATTAACTAGCGCTAAACAGGACTACATTCATAAACACAATTAATCAACATTAAAGGCAGTAAATCATGTGATCAGAACAGTATTAATGATGTTTATAAAGGTTGGACACGCTAATTGTTTGTGTATTTAAACGCAGAGTCCCACTGAGACTTTGAGCTCTGTGTTTTTGGCCTGAACTTCAGCCAAAAATACAAACAAACAAACAGCAGGAAAACAAAACAACACACACTGCCAACACTGCACACACACACGCCTGCAGCTGAAGCTCTGTTCAAACCCTCTTAGCCTTACATTCTGTTTGTTTATCTCACTAGTTCAGTGAAACATGTGGAGACATTGTATGGAAAATTTTCCATACAACTATATTCAAATATATTCAAATGTATTCAAATATATTCACTGCTAACTATCAACACAAAATACATTACTTTATTTTGATATCAACTCATCAACTTTCTATTTTCTGTAATATGTTTGACAGTTAATAAGCCCTAAGCACTACAATAAAACGTTTTAAAGTGTTTTAAAGTTTTTTTTGTTTGTTGTTTGTTTATTGAAATGCTGTGAGGTGTTAACAAAATTGGTCTATGTGATATTAAAATGTCTGGAATATGTGTATTTGGATTTTGAAAATGCATGTTTGAGATATTCTGTGGATTTATGGTACAAAGATGAACATGATTGTCTATATATCTAAATACAGGGCTCCTCCTAATTAAACATACATTTCTCACATACGTAAACTTACTGTACATTAATTACAGTGTATTCCAGTTTATTATTGTAAGTGCACAACATAACGCAGCTGCATGACAGTAATCATGTTATGTGGGTGTTTGTTAATTTGCTAGACCTTATGAAAATAATGCCACTAGCAGTCAGTAATTCAGTATAGCATCCATAGACTTGCAACTAATACATAGAACAGAAAAAAACCCTAGCACTGTTCTTTTATTTAGTTTTATTTGTATATGTTGAAGAACTGTGCTAACTGTGAACTGCAAAAGCTCACACTGCATTTTAGAGTAAAGTGAATCCCTTCCAGTCACATTGGATGCTTGGGGGCGGGTTTCAAAAACAAATACAGGAGTGGTAGTTTATTTCCTCAACTGTTGCAGTGCAGAATATTGATAAAAAACCTGAGAAACTGCAATCAACATAATTATCTCCCAGTTTCTGGAGCGATCTCCTGCTAGATCTCCTGCGTGCATGTATCCACTTTGCTGTTGCATCTGAAACAAGCTTGTTTTAGCCCAATTAAGGGATCAGTACTGACCTTCTAAACTAACTGATTACAGATCTAATTTACATAAGCTCTATAAATATTAATGTGTTCGGTTAGAGCTAAATGCACCACATCTAAATTCAGCATGTATAAGTGTTTTAATGCCCTTCACTACTGCACTAATGGCTTATGGACAGAACTTCTGGCAAGGCATAAATAAAAAAAAATTCAAATACTTGAATTACATTTTAACACGATAGTAATGTGAGAATACATCAAAATAGAATGCCCTCCAAGTAAGCATGTTTACCAGCAAACAAAAGAAGTGATATAAACAGAAGCAACAAAAGAAATAACATTGATGTAGCTTTCCACTGCTGGAGAAGCTCAGGCCAAGTAAAGGGAATTCACAACTCATCGACTTTAAACATGAAGATCAAATGTCCAAGCAGAATGATGAAACATCTGAATGATGGAAAACACCATCTGAATTGAATACTATTACCTCGCACCGACAATAACATTTAGAAAGTATTCAATATCAATCAAACGCACAACAAAGACAATACTATGTGTATACTACAACTTTTAGGGGTTAAATTAAATATCTTTTCTCCCCTCCTCCAGAAAAAAACCTACTTGTGAGGTTTCTCCTCTATCACAATTTAGCGTAAGAGGGAATTCAATCCTTCACTTTATTATGTCTAAAGATGAAGCCTAATAAACACAAACATGCGGAGAGGCACTTCAGAAATGACTGTAGAGCCTCACTTGCAGTCACACGCCGGCAGGGAGATTCGAGGGGGGGTTATTAGAGTCAGTTGTTTTGATGTGAATGAAGTCATTAAGAGATAAATTATTCACGCCTCATTTGACTCCTATAGGCCACCGTACTCTACCCAAACACGTTACCATGACAGCAGGAGAGCACAGAGAGAGGAATCACACACACACACACACACACACACACACACACACATACACACACTCAGCCGTCAGTGGATAAACACTCTGCACACACTGCATGAACAACCTTGTTACAGCTGTATTATTAAATGTGTGTCTTCTCTAATAGTCAGTATTAGTGTAAGCTAACGTGACTTACTGAATATATGTCAAGCTCTGATACAAATATGTTTGGTGTTCAGAATAGTTTGTCTGTTAAGGCTGCTAGACCTAAAAACACTAACTAACTGACTTTTAGCTGATGCTAATGCTGCAGTACTAATTACAGTGTTTGTAATACACTGTCTTATTTCCCATAATAGTTAGATTTGAAGGAGAACTGAATAATAGGAATTATACAGTACTAATTACTGCATGCAATGCAAGAGCCGTATTATTATTATTCTTAATACTCTGTTCTTCTTCTAATGCAATTAATACAGCAATTGAACATGCAGACTGCCGTTTCTTTTCTTGTCTTTCAATCATTGTATTTCCTTCAGTCCATATTTGCTTATTTAGCCAACACTTTTACATAGCTGATGGTTCAAAAGACTATATCAGATATTGCTGAGCCGTCCACAGACCCAATAATTATACAGTCCTAGCCATTAATATGCTATTAGCTCCTCCTATGTGTAATCTGACACAATATTTAAAGGTTCATTAGATGTCTGAATATGTCATCTAAGCCTATTCTAACTAAGCGTACATCTATCTATCTGTCTATAACTAGGCTTACTGATTCTAGCTTATGCTAAAATCTACATTGCTATTAATTCATACTGATTTAAAAAAGTTAGGAAATGTTCATCGGATGGGCTGTTTAACATTTTAAACGTAAAAGATAAAAGAAGTTGACTTTAGCGCTGATTTTGCAAGAATGACTTATATTTATAATAGACATCTAATAGTGCTAACTAATAAACATAAATAAATAAATACACAAAGAACAGACACACATGCCTAATTCAGTTGTATGTCACTGTACGTCTCAATATATCAGTGTCATTACTGAATAAACTCCTCCTGCGCAATTCATCAGACGCACACTCACACATACACACCCCTCAGCCAGACCCTCAGGCATCCCACCGTGGTCAGACTGTATGGAGGGGCCGCACATACAATAGAGCCGCTGGAGTCTTTGTGTATCTGTCAACCACATTAATACACTTATAACACACACACACACACACACACAGAAACCAGGCCAGTGCATTTCACAATCAAACAGAGAAAGATTCATGTTAATGAATCATGATAAATAAATAAAGATATGAAAGATGATTGGAGTTTTTTTTACTGAACAGAGTTTTCAGAGTAACCCGGAACAAAGTACAGTGTTACAGTAATTAAAGTACTGTAATTAAATACTCTAACAGAGTAAACACATTACAATTTCAATTATTCTGATCACATATACAGTATTCTTACAGTACTTGCATTACTTATATTTCAAAAGTAGGAGACACCTTTACGTATTTAATGTCCTGTAAAACAGCAGTTAAGTTCTTGATTTCTCAGAAGTTTTTGCTGAGATGATAAGAAAGTCACTATACAATAAAAAGTTTACAAAACTAGAGCTGAAAATGGGAATTCTGACAACTGCAAAAGGCTTGGCAGACCACTGAAACTGTCGCAAGTAACCATGCTTAAAGCTTTCACATGCCGTTCCACTGATAGCAAAACAACTCTCCACTTGAAGGCTCAAACACCCGCCCCACAGCAAGGTAAGAACCAATGATGTGGTGAACATTTTGGGTGTGGCATCTGGAGCCACCAACACATCACAATACATACAACTTCAAGGAGTAGCACTGGCCACCCCAGCCAATTCTTTTAGAGTGCATATTTAAGAGACATTTTCAACCGGGGTTTCTGTCCATTCCATTTTGATGGAAAGGGGAGGTCTATTACATAGGAAGTGCTTGTTGCACACCCTTGTCAATCAAACTTCTTGGTGGTAGAGTGAGTGTAGTGTGGGATGGTGATGCTAAAGCATGTTTTGTCCATTTCGTGGCACACATTTTAGCCAGCTGGTACGCTTTTGTTTTTCTTTTGGAAGGTCTTTAGAGTTTTTAAAAGAGCAGACGGAAGCAAAGGGAATGGAAAAACAAAAGCGTACCAGCTGGCTAAAATGCATGCCACAAAATGGACAAAACATGCTTTAGCGTTGTCACCATCCCACACTCCACTTTCTTTTTGTTCCACTCACAGTTTGGCACTTCCTGTATGTTAGACCTACCCTTTCCGTTAGAATTTGCAGTTTGTAAAAGTGTTTTGGTACTGGTAAAAGCCTTTCACGTCTTGTAAATTTGTTTTTACTTTAGTCATTTTTTGTTTTGCACTTCTTTGCCACCTTAATTTCCTGTCTCTGAAAAAAGATTTCACCTAAAGCTTCAGAGAACAGTAAATGTTCAGGGCTTGACAGCACTGTGTTCTGTGTTCATGTGAGAGACACTTGGAGAGAGAAAGCTAACCACCAAGCGAAAGCTAACCTAGCTAACATATTTGACCCATGAAGCTAAATCATCTATCTGTCTGCCATTCTATCTATTTCAATGTTTTACTAATTTCGCTGGGGGCTGTGAAGCCTGTTCCATCATTACAATATTTGGCCTTACCCACACAGTTCTGATCAGCGTTATATTTTTTGTCTTTTAAACTTTGCTTTGATGTACTGAAAGAACTTTTAGAGACAAACTCAGAAAACTCTCACAACATTGCTTTTCACAGTGTGTAATCAGTACAGCAATCTAACAGAGTTGGGATAAAAGGAAATGGTCATTTGTATTAAATTACTTTTAGGTTACTACCCTGTCATTATTGACAGATGCTAATCTATATAGCTCTGCTGCTAAAACAAACACACAGGCACACACACACACATGCCCCTTTGGTTGTTCCGGCTGACATTTTCATTATTAGTGGGAGTGTGAATTATTAAAGTGTCTGGAGGATCAGGAGAAGCTCACTGCTGCTGTACTTTCAATTTCAATGTATTCTACACCAGTTCTAGCAGTCATCATATATCTACACCAAAACCCCCCAAAAACATATAAATATTATTACATTTGAAATAAATATTCAAATCATTAAAAAAATCTAACATTTTATATGACATTTTTGATTGACAGAAGCTTATATCATCAATGACTGGCAGTTTCTTAGCTTAAAACTGATCTCACAACGTTTCTTCTAGACTGGTAAACAAACAGCTGCTAATGCTAACATTGAGGAGGAGGTACATTTTCTAGTTTCTTAAAATATGTTGAATAAGCAATTAGAACTGTTCTTGAATTTTAATTTTAAATTTAACATAAATTTAACCTTATATATAATAATTTGATGGGGGTTTATCATGTCAAATATCATGCCTGACATTTTTCTTAAGGTTTCACCATCATCCTGATCATCATAAACACACAGATGGCCACAGATCTGATTTAGATATATTTTTAAAAGTTATAAAGAGGGACTTTTATTCTGGTGTCCTGATTTTACAGAAAATTCTGATCAGCTACACAATTACACGCAAACATTTTCATCTCGAGTCTGCGAAGCTGAAAACTCAAACACGCAAAGCCAAAGAAGAGGTCAGTTCATAAGAGGGCAGTTCTTTGTCAGTGAACAGGACTGTAGAGTGAGCAGCGTCATAAACTCTATGGACCCTGAAGGCAAAACCCACAAATCAGTCTGCACTGCACTTCTCTCTCTTTCTTTCTCCTTTCTTTCACTCTCTCTCTTTTAAAAGCAGCCTGAGGTTAGCCGTTAGTCTTTTAGCCAGAGCGTGTTATAGCATGACTGTGTATATGAGTGTGTGTGTGGGTGTGCGTGCGCACGCATGTGTGTGTACGTGTGTGTGTGTGTGTGTGTGTGTGTGTGTGTGTGTGTGTTATTATAGCATACGGTGGGTAAAGCAGGTTTCTATAAAAACCTTTTATGAGCTCAGCCTGAAGCAAATAATACAATAAGCAATAATAAGCACACATTCAATCACACACACACACACACTCCAATACGCTAATCGGGGCCTCTGGGTCAAAAGTGCTTTATTTTCAGTTTTTCCCTTTTTCTCTGCTTTCATGGTGTGTGTGTGTGTATGTGTTTGTGTGTGTGTGTGTGTGTGTATGTGTGTGAGTGTGAGGGAGAGACCAGGGACATGGGACGGTGGTTTAAGTTGAGTTGAAATGTACAAACACAAAGTTGAATACCCAACATATGCATATAAACACACACTGACTTGTTGTTTGAGTAACTTCTCATTCTTAAACAACCATGTAGGAAGATGTATCCCATGGTCATGAAAAAGATGTTGCCGTGATTCAAATGGGTCGACCTACTCAGCTGCATCAAACAAAGAAATGAACAAAGAAGAAGAACAGAAATGATTGGAATTGGGTTAAAAGGCTATTGCATTATTAAAATCCTGGAAGCTTTATAGAAGAAATGTGATTTAGACTGTGATCTTGACCGTGATCACTTAAATGCTTTTTGAAGCTGAATGAGAAAAATCGACAGTAGAAATTACGCTTATGGTCAATAAAGACAGTATGAGCATTTTCACATATATGTGACATAATGTGATGAAAACACACCGCACTGGGACTGAAAGGCTGCGCATAAGAAAAGCAATTCTTACTGAGACTTATTGGTAAAGAAGGCTTCAATTAGCTATAGAGCACAAAGAAAATAAAGAAAATGGGAAAAGGTAATGTGGTCTGCTTATCTACCCCATTCCAAAGAGATGGGCACGTCAAGGTTAGCAGCAAAGCACATTCGGCGATGCATGGTGCCCACTGCAATAGCCCAGGAGCCAGCATTGTGATCTGGGGTTGCTCTTTTTGGCCAAGTCAAGGCTCTGCAACGTTATCTCTTGCTAAAATAAAGTTAGCTGGCAACCTGAATGGACTGAATGAACAAGTTATCCCATCACTGGATTTTTTCTTCCCTTATGTCACAGGCATATTCCATTGGCGAGATTCCACTGGCTAGGTAGTAAAAGGTTGATACAAGGCAGCATGAGGGATCATTTTGTTGCACTATTGTAAATTTTGTTCTGTATGACCATATGACAACAAAATCTATATAAAGCAGTAGAATCTATATAGATAAATCTTTTAGTGAGTGAGCTGAACCACTTTAGGTTATTCCCCAATTATGTTTAAATCTGTACATAGCAAGTAAATGTGAAATTTTGCCAGGTTTGTTTTTCTTGTGCACATCATATCATTCTACCCGGTTTGTGACTGGTTGTTTTGCATGTCAGCCAAAGGATCTTTTCTACATCTACCAAGTCTGGCTAATGAGCCTTTATTAGCCTGTTTTATTTCTGTTTGTTTGTTTGTTTTTTGCCATAATTGGCATCAAAAAGAACCTAATATAAATTTTTTTTCACAAAAAAGTGCTATAATGTGATGAGGGATGACAATATAACTGTCTACTTTGATTTGTGTTAAGGTAAAACTCATTACACCCACAAAAAGCTATACACTGAAATTCAACACTCAAAGGCACACTTAGCTTACACATATATTGTATTTTACAGAAATGCCCACAAAATGATCACAGTTTTTAGCTGACTGTGTTGAAAATACACAGTTTGAAGCGGCACATGGCCCTCTAAATCATTCAAACTGTAACTTAAGCAGTTCGCTAAACCACTTTTTTCTGCCATTTACAAATTACATTTTTCAAGCCACAACCATGAAACATTGCAACATCACACAGCCTATATGTAAATTGAGCGCTTGTGCTTTTCGGGACCAGCATGTATGTTCCCTTATATTTATATTATTATATTCTGCTATAGATACACCTCTGAATGTGGTCTCCAAGTTCAAATGCCGTACAAGTCAGCTCCACAGACATTGCTAACAGTCTCTTCTCATTAGCAACAGGGGGAAACGAGGGAAAAGCTAAGCAGGGCAAAAGGCTGGAGTGTCAAAGAGTGGTGACACCATTTGTAGTAGAAGCTGCGTTCTTTTTTAGTTGGCGAGTTACCACCATTTAAGCACACAAAGTTTAAATATCGGAGCTCATGCTGGGCTTCAGTGTCCATTTGAAGGTTGTATATACCGCATGGTTAAATTAGTAAATACAACGTTAATTTGTTCAGGTGTTTGTTCATCGTTACACCCACCATACAGGGAAAGAAGTGTATCAGGTATATACTTTTCCACATTTACTGAAAGCTTTGCATTTTCTGCACATGTAAAAAGTCAGCGTTATACGCCACATCCCTTAAACATGTATCACCTACATTCAAACAGAGTTTACATGTGGGTTACTGGGTATTTCCCAGTTTCAGACACCACTCAAACGCAGCATCAGTACAAAGTTGGCTTGACTGGCAACAGCTGGACAAACATATCTCAAGATCACTAATAGTACCTAACTCTATACAGCATTCATTCTGTTAGCAACCACCTGGAATATCATAGCTATAACTTAACAACATGTAGCATGGCAATGGACTATAGAATCCACCTGGGATTGCAAAGCATTGGCTTTCTTTAGCCAATATCAAGTTTTGCTCACAAATTTTAGTCAAATGTAGCTCTTCTTTCTTTCCTTTTTTTTTTACTTTGTAGTTAAACCTATGGGTGAAGCAGCTCCCTCTGCTTGCCCACCTCCCAGATCCCTGCTTGTAATGAGTGTGTGGGGGAGGTTTTTATTGCACAACTGGTGATGTCCGGTCAAGCTTTTCAGCACCCCACTCTTCCCCCATATGCTCTGTGTCGGTGCACTTGCTGCAAAAGATTTTTTCATGCTTGGCTCGTTGCTCTTTTTCCATCTCTGTCCATCAGACACTAACTAAAATAAACAGTTTGCGCTGTCACTCAAAGACTTGCATATTTGCATAGCCATGCCTTGAGGTTCCACTGCTGTACTGCATTATGTTTTTCGAGTAATTACATCAAAGTCCCAGAAGTGTGAATGTGTGTGTGTGCTTTTGTGATTCCTCCAACAGTAACACCTCTAAAATTAGTGTGTGTGTGTGTGTGTGCGTGTGTGTATGTGTGTGTGTGTGCGTGGTGTTGATGTGCTAAGCTCCTGCGGTCATTATATGTGTGTGTTACATTCCAGACAGTTCCAACATTATTTTTAGAGGCCGAGGGGATTTACACACTCATATACACTCACAAGTAAGTCTCCACTGCCACTCATATACACACACTACAGCGGGTTATTACCCTATCAACAGGCTCCGCCCAGACGTGTTCTTTCGAAGCTACTGTAGTGAAATTGGACAGGACAATACCCCATTTAACCTAAAGAGAAGCTGAAGGACAAGTTTATATCAGAGTTCCTACATTTAGAGTGACTTCTTACTTCAACCCTACTGAGAAGCTGTAGAAGGTAATCACATTTTTCAATGAAAAGCAACGTTTGGATTTCACTAGTAACATTCAACAGGCTGAGAACTTTCTGCATGGGTTCATGGTTAAGATGTAATCAGAGTCTTTCAGAGCTGTTCGATGAGAACTGCTCCACTCTAGAGACACTGCCCAAGTTTTGGCAGTGGTGGAGAAAGGACCCAGACGTCCGTCTCTAAAAGCTCCCTCACCCTTATTGAAATAGTTGAAATGATCATGAACACATTGCCTGATGTCTGAGACAATGTTTTATAAAAGCTATAAAAAGGCTTTGGCCTCTTTTCATTGTTTAAGGGGTTACATGCAGGGCATCGTGAGGCGAAATGGTATCCAAGGAAAACTTATTTTATTAGATTTATTTTACTGTCATTAATGTTACATACAAATTCTCATGTGCTGGTTCATTGGAGGTTTTGGATAGTATATAAAATGACTAGATTTGTGTTGTGTGACCCCTGGTTCCTATGACCACCTCTACAATCAACTTTGCACACCAAACCACTCTGAATGACACCTCCACCACAGAATTCAGGAACTGTGCAGAATTAGTTTTTTTACTGTGCAAATGGAGTTTGCTATTGTTCACCATCATTGATACAGAACTGTCGGTTTAATTGAAAGTAAACAGCAAAGCTTGTGTTTTTTGGAAATAATTCTTGTCCTCTTTCTTTCATTATGTTAATGGTCTTCCTCTTTTCTCCGTGCACTTGCTGCCAGCTCAGTCACTTACACAGTTGCACAGTTCCGCTTGGCTGTATTAAATTACTCCGAGTGTTGGTCCTGTTAGAGCTTCAATTGGAGTGACCTCACAGAGGAGGAATTCCTGAGAGCCATAGAGAACGTGTTAACCAGAGAGAGAGAGAGAGAGAGAGAGTGAAAGAGAGAGAGAGGGTGAGAGAGAGACTGAGAGAGAAATAAAATTAACACCTGCTAAACCACTATTCCCAAACCAAAACATTTAAATCCTGCAGAAACGCTCACAATGAGTGTGCAGAGCTAATTAGCACAAATCTGTCATCTCTATGCTTCAAACACACACACTAAGGCCTTACTCGGCCATAGAACTGTTTTAAACTCTTTATCCGGCCATTAAGTATGTTTTTGACTGTGGAAAACTGATTCTGAATACTTCTTATGTTTATTTAACTAATAGTAAATAAAAATAAAATGGGGTGCAACAGTAAACTGATTGAAGGTGCAATTTTAGCTAAGTTTTAGTTCAATCTTACCTAAATCAGCTACAATTATCAGCAGAATGTAAAGAAATAACAGTTTTAATGGTAGGTCAAAGATGTATATGTATCTCAGACATCTCAGTCAGCTTACTTAAGCATGCTACCCAGCTAGCCCTGGCCCATCTGGTCTCATAATCCCACTTTATATCTCAAGAAGTGACACACTGTAGCTCCAGGTCTGCCATCAGTCCAACACTTTTGCTGCTTTCCACCACGGGAGAGTCAATGGATGCAGTTTAATGTTGAACTTACAATGTTTCTTCTAAACCGCAAGTAAACATTGCCAATACTGAGGCGTGCACTGCAACTTTCCGGGGATATGTTGTCCACCAGTTTTTGGAGCATGCATTCCACAGGATGCCCATTTTACACATTGCTCCTTTAATATCATGTTAATGCATATGAATATCCAGTTCGATTTGAGGAGGAAAAATGACCCCCAAATGTAAGGAGTGGGAAATCTATGGCAGATCTGTACAGCAGTGTCCTCTGTTTTGTTTTGTTTTTCCAAAAGGAGGCAACAAACGGGAGAGCCGCATTTATAGCAGATCATCAAAGGTTTTCTCTTTTCCAGAAAAATATAAACTTCCCACATAGCACACAAATTAAGGCTTCACCTGTACTGGTTTTGCTGCTTGCCACTACACAAACATGCACAAACTCAGGACATTGGTTGGTGGTGCACTCCCTTCATAAATGCACCCCTGACACAGAACCTGGCACTAATAACTCATAAGGACGCTCTCTGAGCCCAAACATCACCACACAGAGAGAGAAAGTACCTGTGGTAGCAGTTTCTGCTTCACCACAAAAAACAATACAGGCACACCTGTGGGTGAACAGGGCGAGACAGAGAGAGAGACGTTTCGGTCTGGCAGAATGTGGGTTTTTTTATAATCCTAAAGAGATCTGTCAGCTATGACAGTTGACCGGGAGAAGCACACTGCTGTAACATCCAGAATGCAGCTTACGCTTGCCTCGCAACATTAATTGCGTTTAATGCAGCAAATGCTCGTTCGAAACTTTGCCTGAAGTAAATAGCTCTTCTTAGACGGCAGTTGGAGTGCACGTTATTATATACTTCTTACGTCTTTTCTTCTCTGTTGCTACTGTTGACTGCTACTGTGTGTGCTGCTTTCTAACAGCAGTCGATAAAGCTATAAAACTCGCTGTTGCTCCTCTGAATGGAGTGTGTGAGCAGCTGTTTTAGAGCTACTGCGCACACACACACACACACACACACACACGCAGACGCTCTTGCAGAGTGTAACAGGTGGTGTGTGTAAAACCCGTATAAAGTCCTGAAGAATTGCTTTTACAAACATCAACTCGAAAACAGCTGAACTGAAAATTGAAACACAAATAAAAAGAGACCTGCGTTTAGAAAAAGAGCTCAGGAACCATCAGGTGTGTTTCCTCTTGGGTTTCGGCAGAGATCTCAATAAATTCTCTCATTAGGCTCAGATCTGAAGCAGGGGAACAGCTTGAGTTTCTCCTCTCTCTCAAAGATGAAAGCTTTAAGTACTGTTTATCTGATAGGGCCAGGTTGTTAAGAGTTCCTTTTCCTCTGTAGCTTTTTATCACTTTTTGAACGGCGGTTTTGGAAGTGGCTGTTTTTCATTGTTTTCTACAGTTAAAGTGGATTATCTGACAAACACAAAAACCTGCTGACAAATACACTATATAACCAAAGGCATTTAGACACACCACCTAATTATTCAAGTTACATGTTCCAGCCCCAGCCATTGCTAACAGTTGTATGAAATCAAGCACAAAGCTACGCTAATTTCCACAGTCAGTAGAATGGGTCATACAGCAAAGCTGTCTGACTTTCAATGTAGCATTGTCAAAGGATGCCACTATGTTTGCTCCGCTAGATCTGCTCCAGTCCACTGTGATATTATTGCCAAAAGGAGGTGCCTATGAGCAACAACAGCTCAGCCACAATGCATTAAACCACACAAACTCAGAGCGACCTACACTGAGTTGCATAGAGAGTTGTGCATAGGGAACTTTGAAGAGGGGCAATGGGATGTCTGTCAAGCTCACACAGGTGTGGTGGCTAGGTGTCCACCTACTTTTAGCCATAGGGTGCATCTCCCAAAAAATTAATAACTTGGATGTTTGAACTAGAAGTTAAATAAATGTAGGGTCTCTGACTTTTGCACAGTACTGTGTATCATTAGAGGATGTGATCTACATACAATACTAGCTCACTGTATGTGTGTGTGTGTGTGTGTGTGTGTGTGTGTGTGTGTTTTCCCAGTCTCAAAAGTTAGTTCATTTGTTCAGACTCTGCCCCCCTGCAGTGTAACGGCTTTCATCTCCTATGCAGCCTGACTGCGCTTCAGTTTTTTAATTGCTGCCATGACGACTTACTTCAGTCTGAGCACACACACATACAAGGACAGAGCTCATCATACAAAAACATCTGGAGAACATCTACAGCAAACCACAACATCTAATACAGCTGGCACAACATCTAATTACATTCAGTTCTACTACCTTTAGTTGTTGGGTGCACTGTGATTTTGTTGTTTCAGCATGATCTTCTTAATTATTAGTTTAATTGGTCTAATGACAAACACTCTTTCACTAATCTACATGTGTTTCCTTATTTTCAGCAATGGTCTGGGACACAAACTAGAATATATATTGTGTGGTATGTCCTGCCAACAAGCGTTTTTTATTTAGAAACTTCAAAAATATGTTGCAAATGTTCCCAATCAGTCCATCATCCTAGATCACCCTTTCTAATAATATACTTTTATTATAGAATAATACATAGAATATGAAGAGCATACTTAGAGGAGAACTATATTAGTGCTTATTGCTTATTTGTAGCGGGATGATGCCCTGTAAAAAATAAAAAAAATCAACATCTGGTTTATTTAACCACTGTGGTCAATGATAAAATTCCAGTAAACTGAACACAGCAGATGGAGCGCCAGCTGAAAACCATGGAATATCCACTGATGCTGTCCATGTACAGCAAACATGTAAATGTAGCATAAATATAATAAGAAATAGGAAATTATATGATCAAAACCTGAAATTTAGCATTAGTGCAGATATAGTTAGCTGACTTTTATGGGCTGAACTGAAGGCTGAGCTTTACTGTCAACTGAGTATTTTGGTATGAAAGTTTCAATAATGCAGAACTGAAGAGACACTTATTCTGAAGTCTTCTGAACTTCTGAACCTTTAGACACGCGCACACACACACACATACACACACACACACACACACATGCCCACAGAGGTTGTATTGCATTTCCTTTTGTGTTTGAACAGGTTAAACGCTCACTCTCCTCCCTCCAGCTTTCCACCACACACATTCCTGTAATTCCACATGCACACATTCAGAGCTCCTGGGCATGAGCATCTTCTGAGCCATCACACACACTCACACACACACACTCTCACACAGACGCATACACACTCCAGCAATTACACAGAACTAACTCTGATAAACAGCTCAAGTGTGTTTATGTGTGCTTTGTAAGGCAACCAGAAAAATATGGGATGTAAACATTCAATAACTCACTATTAATAAATCCTGTACATGTTCTGTATATTCTTGTATATTTGGATGTTTTATAATATTTTATTTATAGTAGCAGGCTGTGGCTTAAAGAAGCTACATCATATTTTCATCAATACACATTCAAGAACTTTCCATTCCTCAAACACTTGCATCTACAGTGAACTGTGCTCATTATCATTATAAGTGCCCCTTTGAGCCATGGAGTCTGAGACCCTCTGAGACCCTGGGAAGTCAATGGCCCCTAAGCACTGACCCCAGTAACCCAGTCAGTAATCCAGTCCTACATCCCTACAGAAAGCTTCACCATTCTAAGAAGACTGAGCTGTAGGAAGTCTGTCTACGTTTGTAAGTGTGTGTGTTGCTGTAGGGGAAGGATGTGTTTCCTAATGAAAGCTCAGCATTTATCAGATTTCCATCACAACACCTCCTCTAACATTGCATACCGCACACGCCTCCCACAGGCTCTGGCACGCCCTCAAACAAGCCTGTAATTAAACGACCTGATTACATCATCACTTACACTACTGTCACTTACACACAGACACACACACAGACAGACATATGTATAAAACTGCTGAGAGCAACGAATGATATGTAGCACCTTTGCCCTTCAGCAATAAAGCATTACAGACCTGTATCGCTCTGCCACTGTATCACTAACACCTTATCTCTCTTTCATTATCGCTATATAATCATCCCTGTATCAGTGTGACATCACTATACCTTCATCCATCCTCATCGTATCACTATATCACTACCATATCATAATCAATGCATCATACTATCACAATATCACTACCAAATTGCTGCTCACCCCACTACCATATCACTATGGCTGTATTATACTGTTCCTATATCACTACCATATCATATCTCTGCATTACACTATCACAATATATATCTATGGGATCACTATATCACTGTTGCTGTATCACTTGAATAGGTTGCAATATACTTCTATATTCAGCCACTATCAGTATATCATTCTGAATGCTGACATTTCACTTTTACGGACTTGAATGACCCCCTGAGTTTTTGACTATTTACTGGACCTTTAAACACACTTTTGCCTTATTCCAGTGGGAGAGAGTGGAGAGAGTAATTGTTGAAGAATTCACATTAGTGAAAGCCGATTAGGACGCATAGACTGAACATGATTAAGTGTGTAAGCCAGAACAGAACAATACACAGCTTTCATTCAGAGACAGAGAGGGAGAGAGAGAGAGACAGAGAGAGAGAAAGAGAGAGAGAAGGAGAAGAAAGAAAGAAAAAAGAAAGAGAGATTATGGGACTAGCAGAGGAACAAAAACACAAAAGAACACTCAAATTCAAAGTTTCTGAAATAGTTCCATTGCTGTGTATAATATATGAAGCCGGCCCTTTTTTCATTTTTGTCATATATATATATATATGTATATGTATAATTTTGCAGTTCTACTATTTACTGTTTTGCACATGTTTTGTGTTTGTATATACTGATATACTGATACTCTGTCGTGTATCTACGCTCTAAATAATCCTGTATAAGACACTACTGTTATAGACTCTGCCCACTTCATTAGGAGCGGAATGGGTGGTAAGTCGTTCGCAGCACTGCATTGACACTGACAAGGTGGGGGTGTTGTTGGTGTGTGTTGTACTGTTGTGAGTGGATCAGAGACAGCAGCACTGCTGGAACAGTTTTAAACACCTCAGTGTCACTGCTGGACTGAAACTAGTCCAACAACCAAAACTATCCAGCCAACAACAACCTGTGTGTCCTGTGACCAATGATGAAAGACTAGAAGCTGTCCCTACTGTTGCAACAGATAAGATCTACAAGGTGGACCAACAAGATAGGAGTCTCTAATAGAATGGAAAGCGAGTGGACACAGTGTTTAAAAACTCCAGCACATTAAAATAACACTTCCACATCATGTATCTCTACAGTGTCAAGAATGATCAACGGCAGATCAACAGGTGTATCAGCGGCAGGAAATCAGTTGTACTACATTATGTAATTGTAAAACTACAAACTGCACCTATATACAGTTTCTACAGTGAGCGTAGAAACAAGGAGGTGTACCTAATGAAGTAGCTGGTGGTTGTATGTTGCACCTTGGGGCCTGAGAAATCACTTAACTTGAACTTTTAAATTGAGACACCCTGTGAGAACATAATGTAGTTGTAATGCACACTATACGTTGCCCGTGCCTACAGCCGTATTTCAACGGTTACGCTCGTTTTATGAGTAACAACAGCCTCCTAGCTTCAGATCAAATCCGTCGGTAGCTCAACTAGAACCTTTACTTATAAATGACTGCCGTGTCTTAGCATAGTCTCAGCAAACAAACACAAACAGAGAGAAATTTTCCAGAAGAAACAGAGAGGGGTGGATAGAATGGGCATGATTAACACAAGTAACAGATACCAGAACTCGAAACGGGAGACCACACAAACTCTCAGAGCGTGCCACATGCGTGAAATTCACCTATTCTCTATTGCATCACTCACTATAGAGTTCCAGACCACCTCTGGAAGCAACATCAACACAGGAACTGTGCATAGGAAGCTTCATGAAATGGGTCTATGACCAAGCAGCTGCACACAAGCCTAAAATCACTACACACGATGCCGACCATTGGCTTGGGCAGTGAAAACGTGCTCTCTGGAGAGGTGAATCATGTTTCACTATCTGGCAGACTAACAGAAAACAGTTTGGCACTACCTGACCAAATCCACAGCGCCCAAATGAAGCTTGGTGGAGGAGGGATATTGATTGGGGATGTTTTTAGGGTTAGGGGACTTGCTCTCTGTAAATTGTAATATTATAAAAACTGTATCTACATCAACATACTTGAATAATGAGGGGTTGTCTCCTACAAAGACAAATCCAGTGATTGTAAAAACAGTAAAATGAGCTGAAAATGTACATCGCAGCTCAAGTTCCAGTCCAGCAGAAGCAGCAAAAACATGCTGGCACCTTTCAAACCATGCCAGTCATCTCTCAATGGACACGGATGATATTCGTTTACAAATTAGGCAAAAATGTACCTATTCATCAGCGCATTGATCGTATGTTCAGTTAAATCTTGAATGCTAATGCTCACTCAGGCACCAGAATGTAGCAGAGTGAAACTGCTAGCTGTAGGTGGCATGGAAAATTTGTAAAACAAACTGGCGAATAGGAAGCCAACTTCAGTGCCTACATCTTTAAGCTCATGGACAGCTTTAATTAAAAATTGTTAGTTTGCACTGCACATTGTACTCTGAACATTTCCTCACACTTACACAAGACTTTGTACAGTAAAGAGAGGTAAAGAGATTCCCACTTCCACCCTACTATAACAGTTCCAACAGCCACCTGTAAATAGCAGCCATGCTGTGTGATTTTATCCACATTTTGACAGCACAAGCAGACAACTTTAACTTACTTTGTTTTGATGTCGCTCTTTATTGCTACAGCACACAATACATTTTCAACAAAGATTATGCTTCCAATTTTGTTCCCACAGACACGCTGCGAAACCTTTTGAAAGCCTCCTCAGAAAAGTGAAGACTGTTACAATGGGAAAAAGGTGAGCACGTCCATATTCATGCCCTCAGTCCAACGAGCTCATGTAGATGTGATGGGAAAATGCCTACATACGTTTGACCTTTGGGGGTGGGAAGACTTGTGACACTGATTTATAATCTAGTACCAAGCTAGGCCATGCCGAGTTGAACCAGTAGGGGTGCTGCAGAGGCTTGACTGAACACACCTTTAAATTTCACCAAGATTTTATTACTACACAGCAATGTTTTTCAGCATATCTCCTCAAGAACGAACACTATCACCTGTTTATCACTTTCAGTAAGAATGACATCACCACCTCACAGACAGAAGGTTACCACAGAGATGAGAAGAATCAGTAATTAGATACTGACGCATCTGCTGCTGACTCCGCTATTACTTAATTACACACTGAACACGCTTGTTTCCTGTTTGCGGTGTAGCTCAGCTCTGCCTTATACAGTCAGTGGGCAGTGTCAGGTAGTTACTCAAAAGCAATAATTCCATACTACCGACAAATTACTTTATTTAGAAAGAGACTGACAGTAGAACCAGTTCAAACAGCTAAAATAAAGTCTCTGTGTAATGATGTCTTAATCTTATGGTTGATTATGAATGCAAACAGAATCTAGTCTGCTAAGGTCAGCTTCTCTTCCTTCGAGATCTTTATCTACCAGTTTCATATTAGCATGATGAAATGATTGGACTGATTGTCGGCTAAGCTGCTCACATTCACAATCAGAGAGTACACCCACATGTGAACCCACACATGCACATCTATAGGCTATAATGGAAATGCATCAGTAAAATGCATTACACAGCATTAATATTGCTTTCATAAGAATAAAACCAGTAAAATAAATGATACTTGTGTACAGCTACGTTACAGGAAGAATGACGTATAGCATGTGAAACTGTACTGTGCTGTCCCCCAGCGCTGTTAATGAGTGTATGCTCTTTCTGCACTTTAAACATGAGCAGTTAGAATTAGTGATGTCATTAATGATGCAATACAGTAATTAAACTGTGTAATGAGTGAATGTGCATACTTCTGTCGGTAATCATGGTGATGTCTCTGGTGACTGTGGCGATGATGCTGGTTGCTGTGGCGTCAGGAAGGTGAAAGTAAAGAGCATGAAGATGCCAGTCTGGTTGCTAGGTTACACTCAGAGTTTCAGTTCCACATAAATGAGAAACGGGACACTCTCATTAACACACACACACACACACTCGTTTCTATGAATTGTGGGGTTATTGCATAGACTTTCATTCATTTCCTAGAGACTTACCCAAACCCTAAACCGAATTACTACTAGCCTAACCTTAACCAGCTCATTGCCATAATGTGTATAATAATCCCCATACAACAGGCATTGATCCCTACAGTGTGGTATAAATCTGGTGTACATGCCTGCACTTCTGAAAGAGCATTTATATAATGCTCCTGCATGAATAGCTAGAAATATTTAATGTTTTGATTTCACCTTTTAGCTTCATTCACTTCCATTCATTGAGGACTCTCTCTGACACCCTCTAGTGTTTTGTAATCATGGTTTCTTATATAATGAGAAAAATAGGAAGCTGTCAGGTCTCTGGTAAAGCAATGTATCTGCCCTCCTTCTGCATTTACTAGCTAAAAAACTACTTTTCACTGCTAAACTACACACCAAAGAAGCTTTTTCTAAGTTACTCACATCGTCAACATCAGCAGAAGACATTTTTCTAGTGTTTAAAACAGAAAAACTCTGTAGACACTGTAAGACTAAGCACTGCAGATGTAGAGATGGTTGAATCTTTTATTTGGCTGGAGTAACATTTGGCAACATTATAATTAAATGTAATAGTGATAATTAAACATGATTGCAGTTACTGAATGTAATAAATCTGACTGAGTAGACTGAGTTTAACATGGATGTTTTCCCTATGACTACATGCCAGAACTAGAGACACTCAATCTGAAAAACTCTAACACACACTGCTCAGAAAAAACACAGTGTGTGTGGGTGTGTGTAGATAGAGAGAAGCTCAGCCAACAGGAACAGACTTGTAATTTAATTCAATTTCCTAAAATATTTGACCTGAATTTGCATAATCGAAACAGGGAGACACAAAGAAGACGACTGAATTCTGTTATTTAGTAAAATATTCCAGAGAATCAAACTCAACTACTTTATCCTAATCTTTTACCCCCCAAAAGCTCGACTCTTAAGCTCCAACCCCTAAACCTTTACATCTAACTCATAAATCTTTACCTCTAACCCTTAAACCTTTACCTCTAACCCTTCAATCTTTACCTTTAACCCCAACCCTTTACCTCTAACCCTTCAATCTTTACCTTTAACGTCGACCCTTTACCTCTAACCCTTTACCCTTTACCTCTAACTCAGAGTGTTGGAGGAGCACTGATCTCTGCAGAGCTATGACCCTTTATATGAGTTTGACACTTGTGCTCTAAACACTAAAACCTAAATTCTCCATGTTTACAGTTAGCAGTGGGTCCTACAGTATGAAAAAGCACTTAACCAAGTCTATTAGAGATTACTGATCAAAGTTTGAAGAAAGGTTTAGTACCGATTTATGCATGTGGTGAACTCTATATGGCAGCTACACCAACACAAAGATAAAACTCGCACTGTAGAATGCTGACAGTAATTAGTAAACTCCCCTTTCACACTCAAAACCCAGGACATTACTGGGATATGCCCACCAGTACTATTCAGCCTTGCAGGCATTCACACATTTACCCCATAACCAGTGGTCTCCAACCCTGGTCCTGAGGAACAACCTTCCTTAAGGGCCACACCTGTTCTAGCTCATCAAAAGACCCTGATGAGATGCACTTAAGTTAAACAAATGGTGGGGCAGCTTACTGGATACAGATTGGGGCTAAAGTCTGCAGGGAAGCAGCTCTTCGGTACCAGGAATGGTTAGTATTTTTTACATGAATCTATGCATTCATACATGCATTCTGGTAAACAGGAATGTCAGCATCACCAGGTTTTTAATCTGGCTTACCTTCACAGTGAAACCCTTCCTGTTTAAATATCATTAATTCACAATTAAAGGTGCACGTCTGAAAGATGCTTCAGAGAGAATCCCGAACCCAAACATGATCACCCTGGGTTCAATCTCCGGTACAGTGGTCACTTCCTGCTTTCCAAGCTTCTGCAAACTTTTGCTGCTTCTAAATACTTTACACACGACCTTCTGATCTTCAAAGGGGATTTACACACACACACACACACAAGCATCTGACGGGGAGAGGCCTCTATAGGTCAAACTGTGACCATGGCAACAGGCTATAAACACTATCTTCATTAAAACCTGATTATGAAGGAAATTAAAACACACACGCACTCCGCATAATGCTACACTCTGCACCAGTGGCACTGCAGCACTTCTCTTCTTGCTCTCTTTGATTCGAGACCCGTTCCCACCAGCTCGTGTGAACAGACAGAGCTCAGAACCCACCATCCACCCACCCCTGTGTGTGTATATGTGTGTGTGTGTCTTGTGAGCCGACACAACTGAGGTTAAGCGTCCACTCTGCAGACAAAAGCCGGACCCTCTACAGCCCCGTGACCTAGGAAACGACGGGCTCAGTAAACACACACACACCCACCAACACACACATATACACACACACACGCTGACAGACTGGGAGGTAAACAGTTCGGCTCGTCTGCATTTGTTATGAGGATTAAACATAAGTGACATTCTCTCCCTGAGCACAGAGCCACAGTTTCCAAACAACCAACAGCTTTAAAAATGTCAATCCCAAAACCATCAACTTAAAAACTCCCCAAACACCCATATAACCCACATCTAACCCAACTGAAAACCTGAACCCCAAACTGGAATATCCAACCTGAACTCCAATCCAAATCCCAAACCCATCAACCCAAACCCAAATATTACCCACAACCTATACTCCAACTGAAAATCTCTGACCCCAACTCTGGAATATCCAACCTGAACTCCAATCCAAATCCCAAACCCATTAACCCCAACTACAACTAACGCCAAACCCAAATATCAACCACAACCTGTAACCCAACCCCATTTCATGCCTTTAAACTCCCAACCCAAATCCAAATATTAATCACAACTTATACTCCAACCTCCAACCGATCAATCCAAACTCCACCCCCAAACCCAAATATCAACCACAACCTATAACCCAACCCCATAGCATGCCCTTAAACTCATATCTAAAACCAAATATTAATCACAACTTATACTCCAGCCCAAGATCATGCCCTAAAACTCCAACCCACTCTCCAACCCAAACCACTCAAGCACAAATAACCCCAAATCCAAATATTAATTACAACCTACACTCCAACCCAAGATCATGCCCTAAAACTCCAACCCAAACCACAACTCAAGCACAGATAACCCCAAATCCAAACTTCACACATAAACCTCAAACTCCAACTCCAAACCCAAATATCAACCACAACCTATAACCCAACCCCATATCATGCCCTTAAACTCATACCTAAAACCAAATATTAATCACAACTTATACTTCAACCTCCAACCGATCAAGCCAAACTCCACCCCCAAACCCAAATATCAACCACAACCTATAAACCAACCCCATATCATGCCTTTAAACTCCCTCCTCAAATCCAAATATTAATCACAACTTATACTCCAACCTCCAACCCATCAATCCAAACTCCACCCTCAAACCCAAATATCAACCACAACCTATAATCCAACCCCATTTCATGCCCTTAAACTCACACCTAAAACCAAATATTAATCACAACTTATACTCCAGCCCAAGATCATGCCCTAAAACTCCAAACCAAATCACAACTCAAGCACAAATGAACCCAAATCCAAACTTCACACATAAACCTCAAACTCTAACCCCAAACCCAAATATAAACCAGAACCTTGTCTTCAACCCCAAATCAAGTCCTAAAACTTCAAAACAAACTCTAAATCCAGACCAAAACCTGAAACTCAAATTCAACATAAACACAAACAACTCCAAATCCTCAAACTCCAACACAAACCCTAATTTCAAGACAATCTCCAACCTAAAAATTAAACAAAATTATTTTATAAGGCCATTTAAATAAGGAAGGATGCGAAAATTCAGTTCCCAAAAGCACCTAACCAGATTATATCCCTTTAACAGTTCAACAGAAACACTATTAGCACTTGTTAAGTGCTTTTAGATAAGTGTACTTGTTTAAAATGTATCCGTCAGTTACTGTGCTCTATTACTTACTGAAGACTCAGTTCAGAACCCCCCTCCCGTCAGCGTAAAGATCTGTTTAACTGGCTTCCTGCCACTTACAGAGTGAGGCCCAGAGTCTGCGTGAACTTTCACAACGAGATGATAATGACCCACTGAATAAATCTGTCAATAAAACTGCAGATCAAACACTGCTCCACATTCTCCAGAGATCCATCACAACCTCTGCAGACTGCTTTTGAACAGGATCCTTCAGCAGCAGGATCAGCTGACGTTCTAAGGAGTTGATGAGATAAAATAGTCCTTAAGCTCTTTTATTTGGTCAGTGCTGTGAATTGGCACTCCGTGGCATTAGCTGAACACTGTAGCTGAAACGTGTTAGCCTGAGGAGCTCTGGGAAGTCTAAGTTTTATTACTGTGTAATAGTTCTATGGAAAAAAAATCTTGCTGTGAAATGAGAGTGGGGGGTTTAGCTCAGTGTCTGTACAGAGTTTCAGAAAAGCTCTTTTTACAGGTTGTGCTGTGGGGTTTTAGGATTTGCATTGGGGATTCATGTCTGAAAGTCTTCCACTTATTCGACGTGTTGATGTTTTTTGCTTTGGCTCCAGAATGCATGATTTAGTGTTTCATGTTTAGAAGTTTTCATGTTTATTTTTCTTGATTGATTGTTAGGGATACGCATGTATCCCAACGTAACTTCAAAACACATCAAAGCACTTCAGAAAAGCTCCCAAGTGGTGCACATTCAACACTTTCCAAAACATATACTGTATCACTTCCCCACCACACACTAACAAACACACACACACACACTCTTAGAGCTCTGTAATCTGTTTGATTTGTCTTAACGACTACTGACGGCTCCAATAAAAGCCACACACGGCATTCTGGGGGAATTCCTGTAGTGCCTGAGCAACTGAATGAGGGATAATGGAGATTGACTGTAGTACCCCCACCCCCAATTGCACATTTACTGTTCACCTTCATCACGCTACAGTTACAACTGTACATCTGCTAAATTATACAAAATACAAATAATCTGAACTTTAGACTTTAGCTTGGAATCACTTTCCGATTCACTAACACAACACATACTTAATGCTTAATGTTATATAGTTTTTTGTGTATGCAGACGGTCTGGAATCCTTATTGCCCACCTACCTGGCCCGCCTACCATCAAGTCTGGCACGCCCTCACATACACAGACCACTAAAAGTGAAAGCCTAAGCTAAGTTGAAACCTACCACTCTGAAACATTCCGGTGTAGTCTTGTGAAGGAGTATTAGGTCTACCAGCTTGGGTGAATTTCAGAATCTGACTGTCATATGACAGAACTGACTCAATTGAAAAACAGCCACAGCAGTGTGGAGATGGAACACCAGAGGTTGACCATTCAAAACAAAGTGGGTGAGCTTTCCAATTACAGCACACTGGGCTCATGAGGAAGGACGGCACAGGACCAGAGTGTTCTCACAGAGGGTGAATACAGATAAGAGAAATACGGCGTTTCGGGAAAATTAAAGCATGCTAAAGCTTATTTTCGTGGATCTCCCCCGAGCATAACAGGAAACAATAACACAGTATTACGAGAACACTGACTCAACAGTAACTTACCACAAAGTGGTATTACTATTTATACTACTCTTTTCTAAACTGACTTGGCCCCTCTGCATACAATAGGCAGAAACTTCTACATCAACAGTCAGGATCAGTGGGGTACCCCAAGGACCACCCCTGCCCCGCAAGACGAACAAAACAACAGCTCTGGATCCCCTAAAAGGTTCTACACATACACACACACACACCATCCACTCACATTAGCATCAGCACAGATCACACTGAAAGAGCATGAAAGAAAAAGAAAGAAAGAAAGAAAGAGAACTGAGGGACAGATAAAAAGAGAGAGAATGGATGAAGAGATGAAAGAGAGAAACGCTGAGCACAGGTGCAGAGAACGCTGGGTAATTTAATCACTATAAACCTCTCAACTGTGTGACACTCGGCTTCTCCATCAGACTCATACAACTCTTGTAACTGTAAAAGCTTTTAACTCTCTCCCCCCTCTCTCTCTCTGGATCTTTCTTTTCTCTCTGTCTCTCTCTGTTTTCGCTTTCCTTCTCTTCTCTTTATATTCTTACTGCCTTTCCCTCTTTTTTTCTCTCCCTCTCTATGTTCTCTCTAATTCTCTACCTCTTTCTTTTTTCTGTATCTCTTTGCTTTCTCAGTCTGCACTTTCTCTCTACTTCTCTCCCTCTCTCTGTACTCTCTCTGTATCTCTTCCTCTCTCTCTCTGTCTGGTAACAGATGTTTTATTGTGGATCTGTTTAATTTGATGTTCTGCTGGGGGTCTGGTTCCCTCACTGCTGAGCTCAGAAAATCCACCATAACTCAATTACACACACACACACACACAAGCACCACCAAGCGCAGAGAGATGTTGTACGGGGAGAGAGTTCAACTGAAACACAGAGCCCAACAGAACTCTGACAGAAAGGCCCAAAAAAGATCTTACATGTCCACACCGCACTATATTCAAATTAGCACAGTCATCAGACGTTATCAGCATAGGGAACTGAGCACCATTCTGTAGCACCCACTACACCACACAGTCCATCAAACTTGCGTTACAGGCAGAGACTCATTACAGCATTTCATCAACATCATTACCAACAACAGCACAAGAGCAGTAGCAGCTGCAACAGATACACACAGACTACAAAGCAGACAACAGGAGAGCAGGAGGAGAAAAAAGAAAAATGTGATGTGGTTAAAGGGGAAGAAAAAAAGCAATAAAGAAGTTTAAGGTAAGGGAGTAAAAAAGATGTGAAGTTCAAGAGCAAAAGGTGAGCAAATGATGGTGTTAAGGAGGTAAGAAGAAGGGTTTAATGGAGGTGTAAACTAAGGGAGTAAAAAAAGAGTTAAGTGAAGGAATATAGGGGAAAAATTAAGACTGAGTGAAGAACTGTGCAGGAATAAGGGAAAAGTAACACACAGGTATAAGGGAAGGAATGAAGGAGGTGTAATGTGAAGGAATAACTGTACTCACAGTCTGGAGAGTTTAGTTGTGGCGAGAAACAGCAGTTCTGGTAAAACCTGTAGGTTATTCCTGTTTAATCTCCTGCAGAGAAACAGAGAAAGTTAGAATTACGTGAAAACAGATGGATAACATACTGTGACATACAGAAAATATAATGACTAGTGAATCAATAATATATGAGTAGAAACTAAGTTTCTTCTGTGCTTGGATTATCTGAATGTGCAGACTAATCAAATGAAGTAATTGTCATAAATAAAAATTGGTACCACCAAATGTTCATATATGAAGCAAAGAAATGCAATTCCTACTTGTAAGAATTAGATTAGAATATGTAACAATTACATGTTCATGTAAATGTAATGTAAACATTAAAGAAAAACATCACCATGTCCCATTATAATGTCCCAGTATAATATCGTAATCTGTATAGCACATTTCATTTCAAGTCCAAACTCTATTATATATAAACTCTATATAAATAAAATTACATAAAAGTATAATTTAAGACTATATAAAACCAAAACCACAACCATAAAGAATAAAAGAATATAAAATAGTGTCAATAAACATTCACTCCACACTAATAATAAACTCCAAAATGATGTAAAAAATTATTTTATGTTAATAATTAATATAAATTATTAGATAAATAGTATCATTGTTTTATCCCAATCAAAATCAAAACTACTGGGAATTCTTACTAAAAAATGTAGAAGCGAAAAAAATATATAACTGGGGAATTCCTAAATGGAAACTGAACTCTTAGATACTAAATAGTAAAAGTTTAATTTGGAATATTACAGTTAAGATGTTGTTTTTTATCTGTTCATATAGAATTTAATCCTGTTAGTTCTGCACTCTCAGGTATAAGTCAACTTAATAGGAATAAAAATGTAATAAAAGGGGGAATAAAAGTGTAATACATCCCAGAAGCTGGAAGTTGTTAAACCGTTGTTCAGGAAGTTTTGGGACAGGATAGCGCTTAAAACTTTAACACTCAACTCTGCCAAACTGAGTGTGAGTAAGTGAGTGTGTGTGTGTGTGTGTGTGTGTGTGTGTGTGTGTGTGTGTGTGTGTGTGTGTGTGTGTGTGTGTGAGTGAGATCGCACAGTGACTGTCTGCTAGACATACACACACACACACACACACAGACAAAGCCGGCCGGAAAAACAGATGTGGGAAAAACAAACAGAACCCCCCCACCCCCCAACGCCTCCACCACACACACACACACACACACACACACACACACACACACACACACACACACACACACACATACAGACACACACCAAGAGAAAACTTAGTGTCAACATGCTCACACACAAAGTAACATATATATATATAGTGGTGTGAAAAAGTGTTTGCCCCTTCATGCTTTTTTTTTTTTGCATGTATGTCACTTTTAAATGTTTCAGATCATCAAACAAATGTAAATATTAGTCAACACAAGTAAACATAAAATGCAGTTTTTAAATGAAGGTTATTATTATTAAGGGAGAAAGAAAATGCAAACCTACATGGCCCTGTGTGAAAAAGTGTTTGCCCCTAAATCTAATAACCGGTTGGGCCACGCTTAGCAGCAACAACTGCTATCAAACGTTTGCGGTAGCTTGAAGTGAGTCTTTCATATACACAAAGTCAGTCATATACACAAACAGTAATCAGCACATTCAGAACACACACAATGAATATTAATGCGATCCAGTGAGCTTCTGTGTTTCTGTAAACGTTTCTTTCTGACAGTGTGTACTTTACCTTAAAGCGAAACTCTAAACTGTAAGGAGTAGCTAAGCCAACTCTAAACCTCACACACACACACACACAGAAGTGCTGGTAGCGATGACATCATTTTTTAGCTGCTGCTTTACGTCATGCTGATTGAATAATTGATGAGTGATAAAATAGTAACGATGCAGCAGAGCAGCTAAAAGGCCCCTCGCTCAGAACCCAGAGGAGAACACCCTCAGGAAACACTCTCACACACACTCACACTCACACCCACACTCAAATAGAAACACAGCGTTTAAAGGGAATAAGATCAGCACCCTGAAATAGACTCACACCTACACACTGTCTATCACCTTCACCATCTACTCACTCTATACTTTCCTAGTACTTCCCCTCACTAGCTTTTTTTAAAAACACCCAACTCATGCTTCCATATACTGGTCACTTTATTAGAAACACCTACCTTGTACTTCCACTTGTTGGACAGTTTATTAGAAACACCTGTCTTGTGTCACCTGTCTTGTACTTCCACTCACTAGTCACTTTATAGCTCCACTATGTAGGTGTACAGTTACAGAGTGTAACTCATCTGATGCTGTACAGTTTTAAACACCCCCCTCTACCCCGTTCTTCATTGGAAAGGGACCACTGTAGGACTACGAACCGACCTGACATTATTTGATTGGTGGTCCACTCTAAGCATAGCAGTGACACTGACATGGGAGTATGTGTGGTGCAGGTACGAATTCATCAGCCACAGTAGTTTTGCTGGGATTTGTACACACGGTGGGCACTATTCAGTGTTAAAAAAAGTGGCCAGTGAACAGAAGTACAAGATCAGTGCTTCTAATAAAGTGGCCCGCCGGAGAGTGGAAATACAAGATCAGTGTTTCTAATAAAGTGGCCAGCGAGTGGAAGTATGAGGTCAATACTTCTAAAGAAAAGTAGCCAGCGAGTGTGGTCACTGCATTGTTTGGCAGGTGGAGGTCTGTAAAGAGTTACACACATGAACAAGTGTAGGTCTGCCAATAACAACACTAATAATACCAGAGTGATCAACTACAGCAGAAAGAGTGTGTGTGTGTGTGTGTGTGTGTGTGTGTGTGTGTGTGTGTGTGTGTGAGTAGAGGGTAAAGGAAGTGAGAAAAGGAAAGAGAATGGATGAAAGAGAGAGTTACAGAGTATAGTGAGAATGAACTGATCTGTGAGTTTCTCTCTATAAGCTTTACTTCATACCTGACTGCATTTCTCACAGTCAGCTAGCCGTGACGATGTGTGTGTGTGTGTGTGTGTGGAACAGAGCCTCCACTTTTCCTCCCCACAGGGGGTCGTCACACCCAATACCTAAACACCCCTCACCACACACACACATACACTCTCTCCTGCACGTGTTTATGAAGAGTTTTAAAGTGTGTGTGTGTGTATGTATGTGTGTGTGTAATCCTCTCTGCTATGCGGACCCCGCACTGGTCGGCCGGCTGAACGCTTTTTCTCGCTGCACAGCGGGACTGATCTTACACACTGACTTTAGCTTCACCGCTAAGCGCTAATGCAGCGCCTTTATTCCTGCAGTCATCACCATAAAGAGCCATTCATAACACATACACACACGCACACACACACACACTATAAACACTATAAAACACTGGAAAGGAAACCACATGAACACTATAATGTGACAAAGACAAGCAAAGATTAGAGGAGCAAAGGAGTAGTGGAGTAAACGAATACAGCAGTAAAGGAGCAGAGGAGTAAAGCAGTGCAGAAGAATAGAGAAGGACTAGAGGAGCAGAGGAAAAAATGAGTAGAGTGAATTAGGAGTAGATGTAAATGAGTACTGGAGTACAAGAGACATGCAGTAGAAGAGAAGAGAAGATGGAAAGGAGGAAAGGAGGAATACAGCCATAGGGAGAGTGAGAGAAAGCTAAGGGGGTGGAGTGCTGGGGGTTTAAAGCGCGTAATTCCAGCTTCCACTGTCACTCTCAAGTCATCCCTCAGGGCTAACTTGGCTGTCAGACAACACCACACATATTGGTCTTACTATACTTGTGGGGACTTTCAATTGACTTCTTTACTACTGTGGCCATGTAACACTACACCTACACCTAAACCTCACCTGAACCCCGACCTCGGTAACTAAAAGGCAGTGTTGCTGGTTCTCGTTTTTTTTTTTTTAATTTGTGAGGACGAAAGCAAGTTTTTGAGTTGAGTGTTGGCAACAGTGTTCACACTCGTACAGTACCTCATGCCGTCATATCATTGGAAGAACATTTTCTTGTCTTTAGGGGGAAAGCAAGCCAAGCAGCAGGAAACAGTCATGTAAAGATCAGAGTGGGGACTTACAGTCTCTCCAATTCCTTCAGGTCCTGAAACGCTCCTCTCTCAATCACGCTGATCCTGTTCTCCATCAGCTGCCTGCATACACATACACATTCACGTATATACACAGCAGTATAAACACACCCCAATATTCCTGCGCTGTGTTGGGTTTAAACTGGGAATTCCACCCATTTTTCAAAATTTCTGTATAATTAAATGGTTTAAATGAAAAAGTAATACAGAGTGGCTTTGGTATGAATTGCTCCATTCTAGAGAATCTCACATACTCAGAGATGGTGACAGCGAGATGATAAGAAACAGACCACTAAACCGCCTCTAAAGGCTCCCTGGTGAAATGTTTTTGTATGAAATGGCCATGAATACATAGAGGCATTGCTTTACAAAAGTTACAAAATGTTTTGGTCTAAAACGCATTTTTTAAAAGCCATTGTGGCCATGGCGGAAACATCCACGTAAGGTAAAACAGTCCCCCAAAAATGTATTATTTTAGATTATCTATTATTTCACCATCATTAACATTTCATTTAAAAAATACATAGGTTAACTAGTGATTTTGGATAGTAAATAAACTAATTGAATTAGTATTGTAGACATCGTAACTCCTGGTTTTCATCACCAATGCTGTAAAGGAATCTGAACCATTTCACATCAAATCACTTTTCATTCATTTTCAGGTTTTCTTTCAGGAATTTCAGCTTACAGCATGCTTAATGTAGACGCAGACACTGCATCTTTACTGCAGGGGTCACCAGTCTTATCTGCAATGGGCAGATACGAATCAGCCAGGAACACATCACATTTAACTAATCAACTGAAGACTGAGACCAGCTGATAACGATGGAATGATGCGTGCTTCTGCCTGAGACAGTACTGGTTTAAAAACTCTCCTTCAGTCTAATAAGAAACTGTAGAACCAGATTCAGTATATACCACAGTACCTACATTTAGAGTTATACATTCAACCTAATGAGAAACTGTAGAACACACTCAGTATATACCACAGTACCTACATTTAGAGTTATACATTCAACCTAATGAGAAACTGTAGAACACACTCAGTATAGACAGTAACCTCATTTAGAGTTATACATTCAAACCTAAAATGAGAAAAACTGTATAACACCTCAGTATATACCACAGTACATTTAGAGTTATACATTCAACCTAATGAGAAACTGTAGAACACGACTCAGTATATACCACAGTACCTACATTTAGAGTTATACATTCAACCTAATGAGAAACTGTAGAAACACAGTATATACCACAGTACTACATTTAGGAGTTATACATTCAATAATGAGAAACTGTTAGAACAGGCTCAGTATATACACAATACATTTAGAGTTATACATTCAACCTAATGAGAAACTGTAGAACAGTCTAATCTAACGATACCTACATTTAGGAGTGAGAACCTAATAAGAAACTGTAGAACAGGCTCAGTATATACCACAATACCTACATTTAGACTGAGTTATACATACAACCTAATGAGAAACTGTAGAACAGATTCAGTATATACCACAATACCTACATTTAGAGTTAGTTATTATACATTCAACCTAATGAGAACATGTAAGAACACGACTCAGTATGTACCACAATACCTACATTTAGAGTTATACATTCAACCTAATGAGAAACTGTAGAACACGACTCAGTATATACCACAATACCTACATTTAGAGTGAGTTATACATTCAACCTAATCAGAAACTATAGAACATGATTTCTACATTTAGAGCTATTCATTCACCCTAGTGCTAGTGTCAAGAGGTTTCTAGCAGCAGACATCTGATTGATTAACAGAATGTATAGCTGGTTTAACCCTGCTAGCACTAACTAGGCCCTGACCCTTACAATGACCCAGCATGACTTAGCGACCCAACCACTGACCCTGCCTCAAATATCAACTCTGATGCTCGCCCTAATGGTGACCCTAACCCTAACAATGACCCTGACTTTAACCCTAAAGTTCCATTACATTAGCCAGTGGGAATTCAGAAAGAATCAGACCGGTTAGCATCAGGCTCAGATTTTAAACTTGACGCATTTGGTTGAGCAGAATATTTGCAGGTCAAATTTTCACTCAGGCCAGAACTTCTGCTGGATGAGATTAAGATTGACAATCCCAGATTTACAGGGATTGAATAGGAAGTCTGCTTGTAGTAATTAAAGTTCCATAGGTTTTGCGTTTTACACATACGCACTATTGTGCTGGTCTGTTATTAGATTAAAGCTGCAGCTGAAAATTAAATTTCGGCACCAAATACCACAAATGCTCCAAACACATATACGCTCAAAATGACGAGTGATTGTGAAATTCATTCACAGGCTGCTTGTTCTCTCCTGAACAGAATTACAATGAGAGTCATTCTGAGTTTCCTTATTGGGGAAATGAATAGTTTAACATTCAGCATTCATACAGAGAGAGCAAGAGCTAGGGAGAGAGAGAGAGAGAGAGCTAGGGAGAGAGAGAGACAGAGAGAGGGAAAGAGAGAGTAAGAGAGAGAGAGAGAGAGAGAGAGAGAGAGAGAGAGAGAGAGAGTAAGAGAGCGAGAGAGAGAGTAAGAGAAAGAGAGAGAGAGAGAGTAAAAGAGAGACAGAGAGAGAGAGAGAGACAGAGAGAGAGAGAAAGAGAGAGAGAGTAAGAGACAGAGAGAGAGAGTAAGAGAGAGAGAGAGAAAGAGAGAGAGAGAGAGCGAGAGAGAGAGAGAGAGTAAGAGAGAAAGAGAGTAAATGAGAGACAGAGAGTAAGAGAGCGAGAGTAAAAGAGAGAGAGAGAGAGAGAGAGAGTAAGGAGAGACAGAGAGTATAGTCTAGAGGAGGATAGAGAGAGAGAGTAAAATAGACAGAGAGTAGTAGAGCGAGGGAGTAAAGATAGAGAGAGAGAGAGCGAGAGAAAGAACGTAAGATAGTGAACGAGAGAGAGAGTAGAGATAGAGAGAGCGAGATATGAGATAGCTAGATAGAGAGAGAGGAGACTGAGAGAGATGAGAGTAGAGAAGAGAGAGAGAGTCTTAGAGAGAGAGATCTAGCGATCGAGAGAGCTGAGAGAGATAGAGAGAGATAAGGAGCTCTCAGAAGAGTAAGAGAGAAGTGAGAGCTGGTAAGATCTGCGCTCTTAGAGAGAGAGAGAGAGAGTCTAGATCTTCTTAGAGAGAAGAGTTCTATGAGAGAGAAGAGAGAGAGTGTGAGAGAGGATGCTATAGAGAGAGAGTTTATATCTCTGAGACGAGAGAGAGAAGTGTGAGAGAAGAGCTAGAAGAGAGTATGAACTTGAGAGAGAGAGAGAAGATCTGAGAGTGTCTGAGAGAGAGAGAGAAGGGAGAGAGAGAGAGAGAGGAGAGAGAGAGAGAGAGAGAGAACGTATTGTGCCCTCTCCTCTCTTCTCTGAGACTCTCTAGTCTGTCTCTCTTCTTTCTCCCTCTTATCTGAGAGAGAGAGAGAGATGAGTAGAGTTCGAGAGTCTAGAGAGAGGGAGAGAGAGAAGACTCAGAGGAGAAAGAGAGAAGAGATTCAGAGGATAGAGAGAGAGAGAGAGTAAGAGAGAGCGAGAGAGAGAGAGAGAGAGAGAGAGAGAGAGAGAGTAAGAGAAAGAGAGAGCGCGAGAGAGAGAGAGTGAGAGAGAGAGAGAGTGAGAGAGAGAGAGAGGGATGAGCTTTCTGAGGCTTTTTTTAGTTGAAACTCAAACCTCTGGAACAGGACAGTAAACTTGTTCTTACATGATTGCTCTGTACATCTCTGTCTAACACACACACACACACACACACACACACACACACACACACACACACACACACACACACACACACACATTCTTTTACTTGAATATTTGTGAACAAAAGCATATGCAAATTTTCTCGTTCTTTCTCTTTCACACCCTAAACACAATTTTACAATAAACTCTTTTGTTTGAGGCTCGTTAACACAACCCTGAGTTTCAGAATCACTAGAACTACATTGTCCAAACCAGCTCAACCTCTCTCTCTTTCTCTCACTGTCTCTCTGTCTATCCCTCTTTCTCTCTGTCTGCTGTAATTACAAATGAACTTGTATCTCCTGCAATAAACACATTCAGAAGTTATTCAGTATTTTTACAGAAATTAGTTTTTCAGCAGCAGTTGTAATTCAATGATGCCCCCTCACACAAGAGTGCCAACATGTAAATAGGATGGAAACACTCGGACAGATACTGAGGGTAAAGAAAACATGACCTTTAAAAGTTAGATTATTTTTTCAATACAAGAAGTACTTAAACTGCTAACCAGTATACGCAGTGTAAGTTATGGATTCGGATTAAAAGCCCTGACAGCAACATTTAGATACATACATACTGTAACCCATACACACATCTGTACACTCACAGTGCTGTACACTCCATAAAACTCTTTATCTATCTATCTATCTATCTATCTATCTATCTATCTATCTATCTATCTATCTATCTATCTATCTATCTATCTATCTATCCATCTATCTATCTATATCAAACCATCTGTCTATCTATCTTTCTATATATGTCTTTCTATATACATACATCTATCTGTCTTTGTTATTGTCCATGTGTAATTCTGTCGTGACTCTGTATGATAAGTCAGACTCCCACTGGCCGTGAGCGATGTGCACGTACAGAAAGAGCTTATACTTACAGCACACGTAGGTGTCGAAGCCCTGCAAAATCAGCCTTGGTGATTTTAGTCAGATTATTATTGTTGAGGTCACTGTAAACACACAGGGTAGGAGAGCGGTCAGTACATAGGTCACAGCTGTGAAGTATAAAAACACACAGATGAAAAACTGGGCTGTTGTAAATATCATGTTAATTACGGCCAGTGTAATAAACACCAATCACTGAGGCCGCAAAACATGTTGACCGTTTATCATCACAGTGTTAGGCTTTACAATACTGGACCTGCAGAGCACAACAATACAATCAAATGAGCCCTCTAACAAATAACAACCTAGAACAAGAGGAGGGGGATCAGGAAAAGGCACAGAATAGAGGAGTGCAGAGAAGTATAGAGGAGCGGAGCAGAACACATTAAAAGAGAGCGGTGAAAGATAAAAATTGAAAACAGAAGGAGTGGATAAGAGTGTATATAAGTAAAGGAAGGCAAAGAAGAATAGAGAACAGTAAATAAAATGAGAGGAGCAAGAAGGAATAAATACAGTTGAGTAAAGAGGAGCATAAAGGATTCGAGTAGAGTGGAATACAAGAACTAGAGAAGTGTGTACAGACGTATAGATGAGTGTAGAAAAGTACAAAGAGGTATATTTCAGTATTTTGCTCA
>JAMWET010004954.1:392500-502500 GCA_024036415.1 Prochilodus magdalenae
AGAGTGAGTCGACTTTATTTATAGAGTGACCTTATATATATCATGGGACAGAAATGAAACGTGGTGGGTACGTTTGACTTGACATGAGACATCTGAATGATTTAGGTTCATGCTCGGCCAGGCATGTAACGAATGGAAGTCACATGCACATATCCCCATATCTTTTATACCTTATCCCTCATATTCTGAGAGGGAATTCTTTTTCTATATTATATATTCTTATATATACCTATTTCCTATATAGTATACGCTATAATATAGCTATATAGATATATATATATATTATATATATAACCATACGATATTCTATATATTATGTTGTGTGTATGTGTGTGTGTGTGTGTGTGTGTGTGTATGTATATCTAGAGAAAATTCACACATGTTGGAATAATAAGTTGGGTAAGGCTGGATTAGTCCAGTATTGCAGTTAGTAACTGTTTATCAGAAGCATTTGAACTGGAAATTGGAAACTGGACATTTTTTTTGACTGTTATTTTTTGACAGATTTATAAATTTCAAATAGGATAAAGGAGGTCTTGGCTTTTGCTTCCCCTCTGGCTAGGAATGCATATTGATTAACTGGAAATCACTATCCACCAAAGGTCTTACAGTGGTTTTGTGATTTTATGCTTTGAGAAAAGATTAGGTTTTCATCCTGAGGCAACTGAAATATTGCACAGAAATTCTTAATATGTGAACTATGATCTGACCCTATTTGTATTTGTCTGTTTTGTTTCTTTTTTTTAACCCAAGTATTAATCAGATAATGTAGAAGGCATGGGTATTGTTTGACCTGTATATTTTTGTGTTATTTATTATTTAATTAATAGTTGGCCATTTTTTCTGGCAATAACTATTATTATTTGTTCATTGATTTGTAATGATTTCAGTTATAACACTGGGACTAAATGCTCTAAGGGGAGTAAGTAATCAGTGTAGAATGATTCTGTAGACAGGCCAAGTGTTATAAAGTTAAAAACTACACTGCAAGGAATGTTCCTTGTTTTTCCTTTGGTTATATAAACCAAAAGAGGAATGTTTTGTTTACTATTATAAACATGCCAAATAGGCATTTCATTAGGTCATAATTTTCACATTATGATGTTATATTGCTTTTGAAAAATATCATGCTCTAGCTAAAACTGGAAAGACTGAATGATTAACAGTATATTATCTAAATGAGATGATGAGCTCACTGTTCCTTGCTCAATGGAAGAGAGACAGCATCCATTTGGTACATCAGCAAAATGGCAGCCTGCTAGTGAAAGGATTTCTGTCTATTTTTAATAATTAATTAATAATAAACCATTTTGCTTGGGTTGTACAACATAACTGAACAGCATTGGACAAGTGCACCATAATGTCTTATTCAGGAATCAATTTTAAAGCCTGTACCTGCTCATAAAGTTGCCTGTTGATGTGTTGTGCATGGTGTGTAACATATAATGTGAGTTCAACAAGCCATTAATGTCAAATGAAAACTAAATGGAAGTCGGTTGTTGTGGTTACACATAAAGACACATTACACATAATAATATTTAGACCCATAATTTGAAAAACAGCTTAAGAAAGAATTCATATACATGGCACTATAGCAAGGACACCCACACACACACAGGTCTGCACAAACTACGTAGACAGAGCACAAAACTACTTAGGAGCTTTTTGTCAGAGCCTTTTCAAACATGTTTTTAAAACTGTAATCTGGCCTTCAAATATTGAGTATACTGGTCTTTCCTCATTCAAAGAGGTAGAGGGATAGAAGGTCTTGTATGGCAAGGAATAACGCCCTGGCGTCTTTCAAAGATGGCTCTGGAGGGACCAGACTTTCTGGACTTTGGTCTGGTCAAGTCAGGTAGATGTTATCAAACGTCTGATTTACATCCAGTCACACCAGATAAGAACCCAGTCAAATGTTCAAATGAGCTTTGTGATACAGCGGATATATTTAAAATGGAGCAGGAAAATCTGAAGAAGATACTGGTGATTTAGAAGCTGGCTTTGTCCTTGTTTGACTGAAATAGACTTGTGCTCTCTGAAAATGTACTTCAGTTTTGAAAAGTAGTTCACGCAGTGCTGTGTTTGCTCCACATGCTAATCGGATATTCAGACGTATGTAGTAGGTTTTACTGCTTTGTGGTGTCCACATTTCTTGTTCAGATCATTCAGTTTCTTTATCTGTTTTGCTATAGTAAACTTCCTTTACTAACTCCGGTTGAGTTAATGTGGATGGATTAAGCTAAACCTAAATGATTTGTTTTGCGTGGTTGTTTTTAATGACTAAACCATTAGGACTTGTAGAGACATCCGGCTAGTGGTTGGTGGAACTTTGTGGAATCTATGAACTAACAGTCAATTTGAGATGGCAGGATTTTGTCAGAAAAACTAATTTAACTAAACTGATAGCAACACATAGCTCTATCTGTTTTTGATTGATATATCAAAAACAGATCTGCTAGAAAAATTAATTAATGTACTAGAAACGGCTAGACTGCAGAATACGGTAAATAAATAAAATAATTTTAAAAAGTTACAAAAAGTTGGAGGACAAATAACACAAATACAAAATTGGGGGGCACATTATTCTATCTAAAGAAGGATCACCCACTCAGTTTGCATTTGAATGTTAGGCTGATGATAATATTTCTATTTTTATAATATACCTATAATCCAATTACTGTTTTTTTGTTTTTATTTAATAACTGTAATCGAAAGCATATGTATTTTCACATAACACAGTTACATGTGGTTCATTCTAACGCACTTTTATTAAACATGCTACTGAAGTTCACTTCCAATTTGCTAACTTGGGAAATTTGAACTAAACTGTGGTAGGCCGGTAGAATGGTCAGGCTAATTTGATGTAGATTGAATGGGTGGGGCTAATCTTCTGCAGGCTGAATGGATAGGACAAAAGTGATGTACACTGAATGGCTGAGGCTTAGATGCTATAGACTGCAAGGTTGGGGTACAACTGCTGTAGACGATGTGGGCAGGGCTAAACTGCTGTATAAGCAGATATTATGTATTTAAGTATGCTGGTGTTTGAGACATTGCAAAAAAAGTAAATTTGAAACATTTTAAAACTTTAACAATGTTTACATACTATTAAAGCGTATTCAAAAATCAGTTTACCATGATGTAGGCCTATTAAGTGACAAAATAATAAACTCCTGCATGTACTCATGGAGAACGCTTTTACATAAAGCTTGGTTTGGAACCTATCTGTGCCCCCTTTACTCAAGTTACCACATCTGCCATCACAGAGACAACTTCTGTGTTTTTATGGGTTGTTCCCAAAAATCCTGCATTTTATACAGAGCGAGAAATAAGAGAGGGGAGGGAAAAGAGACACAGAAGCAAAAACAGAAGAGAGAAGGTAAAATGAATAAGAGTTGAGTAAGAGAGAAGGGGAGAAGGAAAAAAGAAAGAGAAGGGAAATGGGAGAAAATGAGAGAGAAAGAGAGAGAGAGAAAAGAAAGAGAGAAAGAAAGAAGGGGAAGCAGGAGAGAGAGTGTGGGAAAAATCAATAAGACTCCCACTCCAGATCTGTCACACACACTCAGGACAAATAGAAAAGACCTCCACACACACACACACACACACACACACACAGTGCAGAAGTGAAGTACGCAATGAAAACTGTCCTCACTCTCACTGCAGAAAAAAGAGAGAGAGAAAAAAGAGGGAATAAAAACAAAGAGAGAAGAAAGAGGCAGAGAGGTAGAGGGATACTGAAAAGGGCAGAAAGAAAAAAGGAAGAAAGAGAAAGAGAGCTGTGCTGGTTCTATAGAGTTTCTCTCGAGTGCTTCTGCCTTTAATGGTCTTTTAAATAAAGCCTGTGTGTGAGTGAATGAATGGTACTACTGATTGTTCAGTGAGGCCCACAGTCACAGCCCATAATAACCTGGCCTTTACCCTCCCATCCCTCTATCTCTCCATCCCTTATCACAATCATTTCATTTTACCAGGTTATGGAGTTACAGTTATAGTATGGGAGGTATTATAGCTACAGGTTGCAGTTAGGGAAGTTATAGAGTTACAGGTGACAGTAAAACAGATCATAGAGTTGTGGATTATAGTAAGGGGGATTATAGGCTTGTGGCTCACAGTAAGAGAGATTATAGAGTAATGAGTCCCAGTAAAGATGTTTATAGACTCACAGTTTAAAGTAAGGTATGGTATAATGTTGGAGATTATAAAGTTATAGCTCACTGTATAGGAGATTATGTAGTTACAGGTTACATTTAAGAGAGATTATAGATTTACAGGCCACGATATGTGTGGTTATAGAGTTACATGTTACAGCAAGGTATGTTATAGAATTACAAGTCACAGTAAAGGGAGATTATATAGGTATGCATCACAATAAGGGGGTCTATAGTTCAAAGATTACAATCAGGGAGGTTATAGAGTCAAAGAGCTGCTGCCTGCCAGCCATAAGGCTCACTACGCCACACCCAGCAGCTCCAGAACAACACTGGAAGCTGCTGGTTTCTCTGCTTCCTCAGTTTGGCTGTTTTTGGCTGTTTAACATATCATTGAAACTAAACTGAATTAAACTGCTATAAGATAAAGTCCTTTGCCCTTCAACTGTGCCATGCTCCCATGCACTGCTCACCTCCCAGTCTGTGGAATGGCCCACAACTTGGGATGCCCGCATCCTCCACCACTTGTGATGTTGCCCTGGGAAGAAGTCCCCCGGCTATCACACTAGAGAGCCTCTCACTTATAGGTCATGCTCCTCCCCTGATTCCACAGCTCTTTTCAAACAGGTGAAGAAGCATTCTGCCCATGGCTGGAGATCAGTGGCGGCTCCACCTGTAGGCCAAACACATCAAAGACACACCATGTACATAGTATAGTGGCTTGCAACCCCCTTGAAATGTCCTAAGATTCACCTGGATTACAAATTACTCTTTAATTTGACTGTAAATCAATATGCTCGTAAAGTAAATTACATTTGTCACTATATCCCTTAAAACCTCAACATAAGTAATCCTCCCCAGAATTGTATTTGGGAGAACCAGCTTTTGCCATCTTTTGTCCGTTGGAGTTAGTTTGTGGCTGTTTTGCACAAAATTTGAAAGGGATTTTTCCAATTTTCCCATTTGGCAGATTTGCTCCAGTTTGTTTACGTTGGTTGCATGACAGCAGTTTTCAAATAGTGCCACAGATTCTCAGATGGATTGGGCTTGACTATTTTTTTTCTTCAGCTACTCCTTTGTTGCTTTGGCCTTGCATTGTCCTGCTGGAATGCAAAGTTTCTGTCAACCTCTAGTTTTTTGGCAGACAGAAACGTTGTCTCGCTGTATCTCTCTGTATTTTGTACCATCCATCAGTCCTGCAAATATAACAAGGTGTCCAGTCCCCTGATGTGGCTTAGTGAGTCTAATTGACCAAACCAGACATCAAAATAAAGCACTTCTGTTTCTAGAAAATAAACTGACTCTTAAAGAAAGACATCAGATGCTGGATTCTGGGTTAAAGAGAAAACGCTGCAAGCTTTGTTTTCAGGTGTATGCTGAAAACTGTATTCCTGGGCAAATTGACTTCCATTACAAGAATAGAGCACAGAGATTCCACATTTCTACAGTGTTTAGGAGGGGATGTAATGCCTTTTCTAGTCATTGCCAAAACTAGTCTAGTCATTGTTACCAATAACTTAGGGTTCACTTCAAGGAGGAATATATTGAACATGTTTTTAAAACCCAAATTAAATGCCGCTTCTAGATCATTGCAAACAATTCCCTCCATCTCTGGGTCTGTACAATCTGGAATTTCCATCCTATAGCTTAAATTTAACAGTGTTATGATTTCTTACTTATCAACATTTATACTGTATGATCTCTTAATGATTACCAAACGCTTCACATTCCTTTCATATTCTGGAAAATTCCTGAAGATTCCTGCAGGTGGAATTTAATGCTGGGAAACTCCTATTCTACTACCTACCAAAGATTTTCTATGGGATTCATAAACCAAATGCCAATAAACCAAATATCACACAAAGTAACAAGTCACTCTGCGGAACAATGTCACAAGATAGGAAGCAGTGCTTTGACTCTTTAACTTCTCTTGTAACCTGTAACTCTATAGCCCCGCTTAGGCTGACCTATAACTCTATAACTTCCTTGATTGTGACCCATAACTTTTTAAACACACTTACTGTGATGCATAACTATATAATCTCCCTTACTGTGACGTGTAACATGCAGTAATATTCCAACAAAACCATATTTACCACACACACAATAATCCTACAGAGATCAGGAGTTATCAGCAGAGATCAGTCAGGGTTTAGTTGATCAGACAGACACTTATATCTCAGTTACATGCACAAGCACACACACACACACAAACACACACACACACACACTTTAACACACAAAAGTGACCAAGCATGAGGGCACTCCGCCTGGTTGGCAGACAAAAAAAAGAGGAGATAAAGAGAGTGGGAGATACAGAAAGAGAGACAAGAGAGAGAAAGAAAGAGATAGAAGATGAAATACTCTGGCTGATAACCCAGTCACAGACTATGAGCCAACCTCACAGACCATGAGCCAACCTCGATTCCGGACTGATGCCAAATTCTGACTGTGCTGATCCACTGAAGCGCTCACTGCTGGCAACAGCAGGTCGTCAGGCAGCAGATGGTTCCACTGAATGAGTCTCTCATCAGAGATAATGTGATCCAACCGCAACCGAACACAAACCATTCACAAACCAAATACCGCACACAGTAACATTACAATAAACCAAATACCACACACACAGTAACATTACAAAAACCAAAAACCACACACAGTATTACTGCAATAAACCAAATACTACACACACAAATAAACATTACAAATACATTACAATACATTAAGTCTTACAACAACCAAATGCCACACACACAATAACAACCAAATAAAACACAAAAGTTTATTTAATTTAATTCAGTTCCCGTTTACCTTTACATAGATTTCATTACAAAGTAGCTGAGCACAAGAACCAAAACTCGAAAGCAGAAACTCGGTATGAGCATAAGGAATGAGTATAGAAATGACTCAAGACTTAAAAGAGGACCTAGGCCAGCTCTGACAGATGTGTTCAACAGAGAGCTACATTTTAGCTTCACAAATGAATAAAACAAGACTCTCTTTTCATTTGACCGTAGATACTCAGACTGCAATATATCCAGGTATAGATATTTAGGCTTTAGGTTTAGATATCTAAACTGTGATAATCCGTCTTTAGCTACTGAGACTGTGATTAATCCATTTTTAGATAATGGGACTGTGTTTAATCCAGATTTACAGGTGCTGGTCATAAAATTTGAATATCATGAAGAAGTTGATTTATTTCAGTAACTCCATTCAAAAAGTGAAACTTGTATATTATATTCATTCATTACACACAGACTGATATATTTCAAGTGTTTATTTCTTTTAATTTTGATGATTATAACTGACAACTAATGAAAACCCCAAATTCAGAATCTCAGAAAATTAGAATATTGTGAAATGGTTCAATATTGAAGACACCTGGTGCCACACACTAATCAGCTAATTAACTCAAAACACCTGCAAAGGCCTTTAAATGGTCTCTCAGTCCAGTTCTGTAGGCTACACAATCATGGGGAAGACTGCTGACTTGACAGTTGTCCAAAAGACGACCATTGACACCTTGCACAAGGAGGGCAAGACACAAAAGGTCATTGCTAAAGAGGCTGGCTGTTCACAGAGCTCTGTGTCCAAGCACATTAATAGAGGCGAAGGGACGGAAAAGATGTGGTAGAAAAAAGTGTACAAGCAATAGGGATAACCGCACCCTGGAGAGGAGTGTGGAACCAAACCCATTCAAAATTGTGGGGGAGATTCACAAAGAGTGGACTGCAGCTGGAGTCAGTGCTTCAAGAACCACCACGCACAGACGTATGCAAGACATGGGTTTCAGCTGTCGCATTCCTTGTGTCAAGCCACTCCTGAACAAGAGACAGCGTCAGAAGCGTCTCGCCTGGGCTAAAGACAAAAAGGACTGGACTGCTGCTGAGTGGTCCAAAGTTCTGTTCTCTGATGAAAGTAAATTTTGCATTACCTTTAGAAATCAAGATCCCAGAGTCTGAAGGAAGAGAGGAGAGGCACAGGATGCACGTTACTTGAGGTCCAGTGTAAAGTTTCCACAGTCAGTGATGGTTTGGGGTGCCATGTCATCTGCTGGTGTTGGTCCACTGTGTTTTCTGAGGTCCAAGGTCAACGCAGCCGTCTACCAGGAAGCTTTAAAGCACTTCATGATTCCTGCTGCTGACCAACTTTATGGAGATGCAGATTTCATTTTCCAACAGGACTTGGCACCTGCACACAGTGCCAAAGCTACCAGTACCTGGTTTAAGGACCATGGTATCCCTGTCCTTAATCGGCCAGCAAACTCGCCTGACCTTAACCCCATAGAAAATCTATGGGGTATTGTGAAGAGAAAGATGCGATACGCCAGACCCAACAATGCAGAAGAGCTGAAGGCCACTATCAGAGCAACCTGGGCTCTCATAACACCTGAGCAGTGCCACAGACTGATCGACTCTATGCCAGGCTGCATTTCTGCAGTAATCCAGGCAAAAGGAGCCCAACTAAGCATTGAGTGCTGCACATGCTCATACTTTTTCATGTTCATACGTTTCAGTTGGCCAACATTTCTAAAAATCCTTCTTGTATTGGTCTTAAGTGATATTGTAATTTCCTGTGTTATGATGTGTTATGTAAATGTTTTCATTAGTTGTCAGTTATAATTATCAAAATTAAAAAAAAAAACTCTTGAATATATCAATCTGTGTGTAATGAATGAATATACTATACAACTTTCACTTTTTGAATGGAATTACTGAAATAAATCAACTTTTTCATGATATTCTAATTTTATGACCAGCACCTATATAATGAAGAAAGGAACAATATGGTTGTCTTTGAAGTGTTTGTGAACTTTTAGCAGAACCTTAGATGACAAATAGATCGTTCATCAAATCAAGCCTTATTGCTCACTCAAAGCCCAGACAAACCCATCTGAAGCTCTTATTTTGTACATATTACACAAAGAACCAATACCCTGGAAAAGATAATCATGCTTGGCACAGCTGAAGGTAAAAGATGAAAAGGACGTCCAGCAACAAGATGGATGGAGACAATCTTAGAAATCACGAACAAGCCATTAAGAAGCTTGAAGATCCAAACAGAGAACACAATGTTCAGGAGAAATACTATCCCTTAGGTTACCAGGGGTTGGTGTAAAAGAAATGGAATAAGGGCCAATGAGGTCATTAGTATCGACGTCCAGCACTATGTGTTGTGTAAAGTAACTGTTCTATGCCTAGACCTGAATATGGTGTATTAAAGGCGTGAATATAATACATCATTACAAAAAGAACAATAACGGAAAACAATTTAGAAAAAGGAAATAGGCTCAGGGTTTTTAGGAACATGGGTTTCCATTTCATTTCCAGATCCTGTGATCAGCAGAATGCAAAATGCCCACACAGATTAAATGGAACTACTCTGAGGTAATTACAATTCATCATTATGAGAATAACAGTTTTTTCAATAAAATGAAAATATAACACATTTCCTGTGAGACCATATTTTACCTAATGCATGTGTTTCCATTTGCACTAAAGCGATGACATCATGATTCCACTGACATAAGCCGGCTGATATGAATGCTAAATAATTTCCACTCCTGAGAAATAAAAAATACACACCATCCATTCATCTCCATAAACCGTGTGTGTGTGTGTGTGTGTGTGTGTGTGTGTGTGGTTTCATAAAAACTTTTATACATCAAAATAATGAAATACAATCTCCCCTTTGATTCTGATAAAAAAAGAAATAATTAATGAAATGGCTTTGATTGTGAGAACACACACACGCTTCAAAGATCTGGAATGCACACACTCATACATACACGCACACACTCAGGCCACCCTGAACCCAGCAGTGTGTGTATCCCGCGAGCGCTCCCGGGGATCAGGGTGGCCTGAGTGTGCACGAGTATTCCAGATCTTTGAGCTTGAATATCAGCACCAGATTCTGTAAAGAGACGCATTAAACTCGAACCACATGTTGGAGAGAGCGAGAGATCGACATAGAGAGACGGAGAGAGAGGGACAGAAAAAGGGGAAAACACCTCACTCTCCCGCTGTTTGAGCTGCCAGAGCCAATCCTCTGCACAATCTCCTCCTGTCTGCAGCTCATAAAGGCCAAAAAACTGCAACTCCCATGAGGCCCTGCTGCAATCAGAGCCAGACATGCACATGGAATACAATGCAGAGAAATGACCAGTAAATAAAAAAAACTCAAAAATTCTAAATAATAAAGTTCACCTCTATCTATATAAGATTATTTCATGGATTTTTTTTACCTTTTTTATTTTGGTTATTTTATCTATCAAAATAGTTTTTAGTCAATGAATAATGTTTGATTGCATGCATCCATTTATTTTTTTTTTATACACTTTAATTTTTGCAGTGTGACAAATATAGGAAGTAAGGATGTGTACAGGTTTTCAGTTACTTAGGTAATCACCCCAGGTGTCTATATTTAAGTGGGAAAATGTGTCCAGTTTACTTGTTTTTGTGCTTAAGTATTTATATTATACAACACTTTGCTACTACAGAGCACATGTGCGATAAGTGAGGCTCCCTTACGTATTCCAACTAAAACTACCCATAAGTGCACAGATTAAATATGAAAATGCTTTGAAAAGTTTGATTGTCTAAAACCTTAGATCAATGCAACATTCTTATACCTCCAGAGTAGCTTTTTGGCCAACATCTGCTTTTACCTCTGTCTAAATGCACCTATTTTATTCATGTTTGATCTAAGACTGAACACCTAGCAGATGATAAAATCCGACAAACAGAAAAGTTACAGCTGCCAGAACACCAGCTGGGAAATCAAAAACTCCACATTTCTAAGGAGTTAGGTGTAAAAACATGTTTTATAATTGGCTCTGTAGACTTCGTATGGTCAGTGCACCTCATACTCAGTTTGATATATTGCTTCTCAGTCTCATTAGGATGCATGGTTCCTCAGATACAGTAAATCAAAGACTTTTCAGACTTAGTATTAGTAGGTTATCTGATTCAATCAGTGGTTCCTCAGAATCACTGTAGTTAAAGGTTATACATACCCAGTTTGGTTCCTGAGAGTCAGTAGGATAAATAATGGGTACCTAGTCTCATTAGGATCCATGATTTCTCAGATACAGTAAGGTAAATGGTTCCTTAGACTCACCAGATCACCGCACTCACCAGTTCACCAGATTCAGTAAAGTCAGCAGTTCTTCAGAATCAGTACGGTTCTTTGGATTCTGCTAGGTTAATGTTTTCTCAGATTTCGTATGGGCCAACTGCTCACTTTAATCTTAATTTATGTAGATTTTTACAAGTACAACTTTTATAGTACAACTTATATTTTCCTCAGCTCCTGGCAGCACTTATTTACATATTGTTTTGTTCACCCTCTTCGTGTTGTTTTTTCTCAGGCTACCTTCCATCGTATGCATCTGTCTTATATTGTAAGGTTCACGGCCATGTTGCTTTTGGCTGTAAATGCAGGTTTGCAGCATCGGCCCTGCGGGAACTTCTCTAGGAGGTTCTTTATGTGCCGTTTTGATGATGTAAGACTTACATTGTATCGTATCAGGTGGTTTGCTTTGTCTTTTAACAAGTCTTCAATTTACGTTACACCAGCTGAAGTCGGCTAGACCTGATAATTAACTGAAATGGGTGTAGGTGGATTTCTGCAATCCAGTAACTTACATTCAATTTTGTAACTTGCACGTATAGTCAGCAGCAATGTGGCTCAGTCATTAGCCTTAGAGTATAAGAGAGGTACACACAATGGAATATAGGCCGGGGGGACGAAAACACAAAGACATTCCTCCTGAATACACTAATCATCAAATAAAGTTGCACCCAGAAGGAATCAACCAACAGAAATGAAACTTAGTGGGTAGGTCGGACATCATGAGATATGCAAATGATACAAGTTTCATATTCGGCCGTGCATGTGTTGTAAGCAAGGACGGTTCTTATTGCTGTACCTGGCTGATTATACAAGGTCATCCTGTGGCAGGTCCTTTCCCTGTCTTCTTATCGACGTATGGTGCGCCCTACTGGTGGTGCGGATATTACAATAGCACACTGTTGGTGGCGGTGGATTAAGGCAGGTACGCATCAGAGACATAAAGGATCTGGGAGACCGACAGAAACTCAGAGAAAGAAAGAACCGACAGATAGTCTGACATGCGCAGAGTGACCCAACAACTGCTCTGAAGACCATGTCAACATTGCCAAAGACTGGTGTCATGCCAGACTGTCATGGAGTGACTGGCAGTGGGTCATCTTTAACTTCAAGTCTCGCCTTTGTCTTGGTGAAGATGAAAAGCAAATGTCCAAAAAGCCTGTCCAAAAAGATCTCAATCCTTTAGCAATCCTTTACTGCATGCAAATATTTAAGCTGCATGAGATAGATTATCTCAGGACACCATTAGGAACACCTACAACTCCATGCCGAGACATCTGATATGTTGCCTTAGTAACAGGCATCAGACTGAAGGATACTTCTGTGTGTGTAGCTCAATATATATTGCCCATATCAGTCTAAATGTATCATCATTTATTGACCTTTCAGAAGAGAATTGCAATCCAACACTTCCTTCTGGGTGCAGCTATTCTTTTAATGATGAGTGTAGGCTGATGTATGAATTGTGAAGGTCTCTATGCGTGCAGCCTACCTTCTGGCAGAAGACCATACTGACTTTAATGTACAGTATTTGAGCTTCATGTAAATAAACACTGTGATTGATGTATGGACACCAGAGAACACTGGACACCACAGGCTCAAACTTGAATTCTGGATGTCAATCCACATATGAACTCTGCTGAAAACTGCAGCACCATCCCTATGACAACCACAAACACACACACAGCCTAAACAAGCACAAGGCATGATGGGAATCCTGAAAAAGCAGTGATGCGTAACACATCCAAAAAAGAATCACCCTTAAACACACACACACCCACCCACACACACAAAGAGAACAGTGACATCATTAACATGACATCACGGGTGTGGTCTGAAATCCAGAGGTCATTTTGGTTTTTAAGTTTATCCTACAATCACACATGCTCACAGAGCTCCAGCAGGAGACAGAGGAGATGATGTGGATGATCCAGGAGAGATGGATTATTAAACATTAATTACAGAGTGTTCTCATTAAGGCTTCCGCAGGAGAGATGCTGTCATATTACCATAGAAACCACTGAGATCTCTGAATACATACAGTTAAACATATACACGTCTTTAATTACAGAGATGAGAACAGGAGAGAGGAGATTAAGAAGAAGAGGAGGAAGAAAGAAAGGAAAGTAAGAGCATAGAGAAAAGGATGAGAAAAGGAAGACGGGAGTATCTCTGATACTACACCACTCAGCCAGTTGAACAAAAAAGCATGCGCTGAAATAAATGACTACAGGCAGTACATGGAGTGGTTGGAGAAAAAAGTATGTTTTGGAGCATGGAAGAGTTGCCTGTGTCTCAGAACTAACCTCAAGTCATGGAGGAGAGTAGTAGATGATCAAGAGGATTAGAGGAAAGGAGGAGAAGTAAAGGAAGGAAATAGGAGGAGAAGAGAAACAGGAATTCATTTATTATAAGGAGACCAGGAGATGGAAAAGTAGGAGAGAAAGGGAAAGGGAGAGTTAAAAAAGAAAGAGAAAGTAAGGAGTCAGAGGTGGTGTATAGTGAGGATGGGAGTAGTAAAGGATAGGGCAAAGAAGAAGCAGAGATGGAGTAAAGGATGATGAGAGGTAAAAGAAAGTAGTGAGTAAAGGAGGTTGAAAGAAAGAGGAGATGTACTACAGCACATTGAGGTGTAAAGGAACAGGGAGAGGAGTATAAAGGGAGTAGTGTGAGGAATAAAGGAGGTGGACAGTAATGGGTAAAGAAGAATGAGACATGAAGGAAAACAGGGAGTAAAGAAGTAGTGTGAAAAATAAAGGAGGAATAGAGCAAGGAGTAGAGGAAGAGAGGGAATGAAGACTGAGTAAAGGCCCTCCCTTACTCCTCACGCAGGCCTGTTGTTTTGTCTCTGTGGTTTGTATTAGTTTTGTATTTGATTTAGAATTGAACAAATTTCCAAACAAACGTTCTGGAACCAATTAGAGTTCAGAGAGAGTGCACAGTCACACACACACATACATGCACGTGCACACACACACATATCTGGCTGAGTGTTTTTCCCACAATTCCAGGAAAGGAGTCTCTCTCTCACACACACTTTTATACACCAGCAGCCAAAACTGTGTTAAAAGGGGAATTACAGAGTTTATTTTAAAATTCTGCATAATTCTGTGGTGGAGATGTGGAGAAAATGTGATGTGAAATGATTCACTGTAGACATGTTTTACAGTGGTGGTGAATCAGAGGAATCAGGGGTCACCATGTCTACAACACAAATATAACCCTTATACCATCCAAAACCACCAGTGACCCTACAAACAAGACAGTGGAGTTTTACTGGGCAGCGATGACTGTACGTCACAGTTAGGAAACTTTTTCTCTCTGTCAGTGCGCAGTTTGCAGTGTACCAAGTGTACTGCATTGTGTGAGTGTGTGTGTGTGTGTGTGTGTTAATTCTCTTACAGTAAAGAGTATTGATATAAGTTATTGATCTGAAACTTGATCAGGAAACACTGTATGTGTGATTCATTCATTCTGGCACTTAATCGATATAAAAAACACTCAGAGATCTCAGTGAGGTTCCAATAATCAGAGTTGTATTCATCTCCTATGTAAAGACAGTGATGATGATGATGATCCAGATTACATCAGATTAAATAGCAGGAGGGAAAACTTTGGGTGCAGGTGCAAAATTGGTGCGGATGCAAACGCTATGCTACTGCACATGACATTTTCTCCCGCTTTCTTCTGTTTGATTTGAGTTGAGTGGTGGTGTTAGATCTCCCAAAAGTACAAATCAGAGTTATCATTGTCTATCATTGTCATAAAAAGACTGTTCTCCAGTTGCTCTGATTGTTTCCCAGCCAAGAAGGTGGCTAAAGGTGCCATAGAATGGAAAACCACATTTACACTGGCATAGTCACCCAAAACGCTTTTTGTTAAATTCAGTGAGTATCTCCTTACGGTCTACTAGCTGTCTTGATTATGTGCAAACTGGAAATACTCTGGCGTTGGTACACATTCCTGACTCTATAAATGGTAAATAAAGTGCCTCGGACTAAACATCACAACATTCTTCCAGCCAATCAGAAACAGGTGGTGTTCATCCTTGCACCAAAGCGGAGAGCAAGCAAAAAAAATCTGAAAAAGAAATATTGAGAAAGATGTTTTCAGAAAAAGACTGAGGTCGGCTGTCTTATTAGGCCAGTTTCTAGTTAGGATTTTCCTGTTCCCCGAAATATATTATTTTCACGCATTTGGCATCTGTTCTGCTGTAAACTTGATGTAGTGCTATAATTAACTCTGCTTGTTGTCATAGCTATAAGGATTCATTTCTGTTAGCATGTTAGCGTTCGTAAGTTTTATTGTGACCAAGAGGTCACATGACATCTATCAACTATCATGAGCTGGTTTTGTGTCTGCAACAAACCAATCACAAGGACATTTAGTAAATGACGTCACATGTTTGCAAATTTAAAAACTGTCATGCGACTGCATCCAGGGACTTCATGTGTTTAAGTTAAAGATAAAGCTACAAAAGGAACTTTCCAGACTTATTAAACTTGTGACACATACATCACCATGGGCTAAGGTGGAATAGGAAAGTTTGAACAAGAAGCTGGACAAGTAGACTGAGGCGCAAGCATGGAGGTACTGTATGCTTTACTGTAGAATGAGAAAATCTGAACAAGAAACTAAGGAACTGGAATGTAACTACTGCACAATTTAAGGGGTTTGCTTAGTTCATTTTCCAGTATGCAAAATTTGCAAACCATGCTGGCAAATAGTGCTGACATCATTAACTAAATCCTGGACAACTTTAATTTAAAGTTGTTAGTATGTTCAGCACATTTTACTTCAGGCAGTTTATCACACCTTGCAGAATATCAAGCAGGCCTTACCCAGCATTTAGCATTGAAGACATAAAATGGACGGGCAGTTCTAACTTTGTTAGCGTCACAAGTCCAACAGCAACCCGTAGTAAGAGAAGCCAGTAATAGCAGTCAGTTTCTTAGTGAGCTACAACTGTAATTTACCTTGTGTTAAGGTCGATATTGAAAGCAAAGTAGCATGTAAAGGTAACTAGCAAGCTCCACTAATGTAAGCATAGCTAGTGTAACAAGTACAAGTTATATCGAATGGAGCATTTGATTAAGAAGCTGGCAAATAGGAAGACAGTTTGTTTAAAGACATACATCTACCATGCCCATTGACCTATCAGTTCCTCAGAAAGGGTATTAAAAATGACAATGTAGGCATTTTACACCCTGACCAAAGTCACATACATCCAATGGAGATGTCAAGGAACTGAATAGACCTGTTCTATTGCACCTTTAAGCTTTTCCAAATTTGTTAACAGTACTTGTTATTAATATTTATCTCACCATTATTTGTAGCATAGATGGTGCATCCTACTTGTATTAGCCACCTGTGGCAGTAGCTTTTGCCACTTAATTCAGTGTGATAGCAAGTGGTAGTCCTTAGGCTGCTTACACTTTGTAAATGGAGTGGAATCTGTAGTCAGTTGCACTTAAAATATTCACTCTCAGATGCATATGCATTAGGGGTGTTTTTTGTTCATGCACATTGCATATTAACAGACTGCAAAGACAGAACTGAGTCTGGGCCTCTGTGTCTGAAGCGTTTATGTGGAAGGCGGTAAATGCGGTGTTCTGTCTCCAGGTGTGAAAACGTTTATCTCTCTCTAAGTAGACGACTCTTAACTTAGAACACCGTCACATGATCAGTGCTGCAAAGTGTAACTCTAGGGCGACTGGGTAATTCTAGTACAAGTGTGACGGCTCTGCTAAAGCTCTTAGAGACATCTTCACCTAAAGGCCCTCTCCTTTAAAGCAACAGTCCAGCTAAAAATTTAATTCTCACAGTACACCTACCTTAAAAAACAAAAACAATGTCAACCAGACACTATAGATGTATTACTCCAGTGTTAAAACTATAGAAGCAATGTGTCCTGGCTGATCAACTACATTTCTGGTAAGGTTGTGGTGGTGGGGTGGGGGTAGTGGTGGGTTCTTACAGAAAACAGAACCACAACAACCTTGCTAAGTAGGGGATGAGACTTAGTCAGACACAATCATTAGTGAGTTTATTACTGGTATATATTATATAATGATAGTATATAATATACAATTGATAAATACAAACAAAAATGACTTGTACATTACCAAGGATGGATATTATCAATTGTATATTATATACTATCATTATATAATATACAATTGATAAATACAAACAAAAATGACTTGTACATTACCAAGGATGGATAGCACTCATATATATGAATGTGTATATATACTGTATGTCTGTTTTATGTTGCTGTTTTTTACTATACTAGTAAGTACTATAATACTATAATATATTCTTTTGCTTTGTGTGAAAAATACATGATGGTTTGACCATTTTCCATGCTCCATATGCCAACAGCAACGATTGTGTAACAGCAGCAAACTAAAGATGTGAAAACACTGATCTCCACAGTCCCCCACAGTGGAGCAAACAGAGATCTTCATTCAGATGGCCAAAAATGAAAACTCTGAAACTGAAGTTACTCAGACCATTTCCAGCTTTTCATCAAAGCACACGCACATACACAGCTATTGTGGTGAGGTCATTCTGGGGTTTTCCAGACAAACAAAACCAGACAAAAACACCCAGAAACATTACAATTTCTCCAAGTAACCTCACAGCAATAATATTATACCAAATCAATCTCCCAAAAAACACAGCCCCACCAAAATAATCTCGCACAGACAGTCACAGACTCTCCAGCCCAATCCAATCAAACCTAGCAAATAAAACAACCTGGCCAGACAAGCCTTGCCAAATCAGCTGCCTAAAATCACCCCACCTAATCAAACTCACTAAATTCAACCTCATCAAATCATCCCCACATAATCTACCTCATCAAATCATCCCCACATAATCTACCTCATCAAATCATCCCCACATATCAAACTCAACCCTATCAGACCCATCACATCAAATACACCATATCAAACCCACAAAATCAAACTTCATCAAACCACCCTCACATAATCATCTTCATCAAATCAAACTCACATAATCAAATCCCTCCCAATCAGACAATATGAATACATATCTAATAAATGTTTAAAAATCCTTAGTCTGTAAAAGAGAATGTCTTTACAAACTGTAAAAAGCTGAAAGGTCAACACAGTGACCGATATGACCGCTGTGTCAGGAAAGCTCTGGCTAAAAACTCCATCGACCGCAGACCAGCGGAAACAAATACAGTGTGATTATTCCTCACAGCACACGTATACTCACTCACACACACACACACACACACACACACTTCTGCTGACTAGGACTTGATTGTCCGGTTACTGACATTTAAGAACATTTATAACGATGTCAATTAAAAACAAGACAGAAGATTACCAGCTCAATACGAGACACACAGATTAGAGTGACATTTCCGAAACAATATACACAGAGAGAGAGAAAGAAAGAAAGAGAGAGAGAGAGACACGTAAACAAATAAGGACACAGAGAGAGACAGAGAGACGTATGTGAAGGTTATGAGCTGTTAGTTTAGTTTAGTTTCAGGTTTTTTTGTCATATGCACAACATGTCAGGACATTAATGCATTGAAATGCTTGTGAGGCTCAGGTTGATACTCTACAGGAGGACAAAACGATATACATACTAAACATATGAAAATAAAGAGATATAAGAGTTATATTAAATAAATACAAAATACACAAATATACAGAATATACAGAGACAGGAGGGGTCTGTAGAAATTCTGACATGTACACTTATGAGACAGGTATAGTCTGAGAGAGAGTGGAGCTAAATATAAATATGTATGTTTATGTCTATTCCTGTTGTATAAAGTGACTTAGTGATGTTGTCCATAGCAGTGATATATAAGAGTATTAATAATAATAAAGTGTCCAAGTGCAGTGGTGTTGGTGGTGTTGGTGGTATTGGTGTTGGTGGTGTTGGTGGTGTTGGTGAAAGGTTCACAGCTTGTTTAGGAATCTGATGGCTTGTGGGTAGAAACTGTTAAGATGTTTCTACACACTAAAGCCAGAAAAGTAATAAACCTGAAGTTTGTGAAATCTGTGTACAATTTCAGCACCCACTACTTTAAATCTCCCTGCGTCCATGCTAGCTCCAATAAGGTCTGCTTGATTTTAGAACGCCTGGAGTCCACATGAGAGTCAGTTTCAAGAGTCAGTTTCACACATTTATTTTCCCTGATTCTCAGTTCTGAAGATCAGGACACAAGCTCATTATGCAGTAATTTAATGAGCAAGAAAAGATTCAGCATGAACACAAGCCAGTGGCTCGGTACAGTTTGTGGGAAATGACCAAGAAGCAGATACATTACAGGGAAATATAACAAAGTCTCAATTACGGCAGCAAAGCTGAATGTTTCTGTTATGCTTTTGTTTTTACAGTGTTGGGTTTTCAGCTATCATTAATAAAAAAATTCTCATTGGCTTGCATTCATACACAGTTCTAGTAAAGCTTTCGAGGGAAGTGTGCAGAACGGCTACGGCCAGCAAATTTAATTTCTGCAACAGCCTTATGCAACATCATAACATTCATTTTGTTATTTCTGAGCTGCATTCATTTTTGGCCAAGATGAAGGGAGAGTCAAACCTCTCCTCACATCCCGAAAACTTTTCAATGGGGTTAAGGGCAGGACTTATGTGTGAAAATGACTCCCTGAGCCACTTATTTACAATTAGAGTCTGAGGAAACTTGGCATTCTCGTCGTGGGAAATGCTCACACCATTGGGGAAAGAAAAACATTGATAGGAGAATCTGGTCATTCAGTACATTCAGGTGGTCAGCTGACCTTTTTTATTGGAGTATAATGTTTCTGAGCCTTGACCTAAAGCAACGCCAGGTCATAACGCTACCCCCAGAGTCTTGTAGTGGACACTATGTGTGTTTTGGACTTATTAGACCAGCCCAATTTTAGGGTGGCACAGTAATTAGCACCTCAGAGTAAGAAAGGCCTGGGTTTGATTCCTGGCTGGAACATCTGGGGTCTATTTCTATGTGGAGTTCAGTTCTTCTCTTTGTGTCTGTATGGGTTTCCTACCGTCCAAAGACATGCAGTCAGGTCAACTGAAGATGCAAAATTGTTACTAGGTGTGAGTGTGTATGTCCAGGCTATTTCCTACCTTCTGCCCAACGAACGCTGAGATTGGCTCCAGCACCCCAGAAGAATAAGTGGCCTAGGAAACATTGTTGACAATATAGACGTTGTAGACGTTGTTAGTGTGAGACAGATATTTGAGCCTTTAACCCTGCTACTGACTTTCAGGGGGTCAATGTCAGCCCCTTTTTTAAAAACAAAGATTTTAGGATTTTTAGGTGTGTAACTAGATTAACCACCTGTAACTCCAGGGCCCACGAGCAGGTTAAAGCACCCCCAGTTACTAACAAGTGGTTTTCTTATGGCTGCACTGCTGTTTAGTCCCAGTATTGTGAGCTCTCAATACACATTATGTGTGTCGAAATCCTCTAACTTTTAATCAAAGCTGTGACTCTTATTTTAACACTGGTCTTCACAGAGCGTAAGAATTTTCTGACCACTTTTCTTCCACAAAGTTGACAGTTCACCACTATCCTTCCATGTATTAACAAAGCATGTGAGTTCATTACCCAATTCATGTCATTTCAGCTTTTCCTTGTTTTCATTGCCTAATTCAGGCCAACAATTTGACCACAGGAACACAAGAACACAGTAACATCTTTTCCATGGGCTACATCTTCCCACATGGTTGTGCATCAGTTAGAGTCAAAATAATTGCTGCCAACTGAAACATATTAATTACTAAAGTAATTATTCAAACAAAGGCCCTAGCTAATATGTGGAAATCCAAATGGTATTCTGATCAGCCTTAACATTAAACATTAGCCATAACATTATAACATTACCTCCTTGTGTCTACTCTCATTATACATTTGATCTGCTCCACTTACCACATACAAACACTTTGTCGTTCTACAGTTACAGACTGTAGTCCATCTGTTTCTTTGCCTACTTTGTTAGCCCACTTTCACCCTGTTCTTTAGTGCTCAAGAAACTCACAGGACCACCATATAGCAGGCGTCATGTGTGCGGTGGATTATTCTCAACACTAGAGTGGCAATGACGTGGTGGCGGCGGTTTGATATTATGTGTGGTGCTGGTGTGAGTGGATCAGATACAGCAGTGCTGCTGGAGTTATCAAACACCTCACTTTCACTGCTGGACTGAGAACGTTCCACCAACCAAAACTATCCTGCCAACAGTGTCCTGTGGGTACTGATGAAAAACTAGAGGATGACCAACAACAAACTCTACAGCAGCAAATCAGCTGTCGTCTCTGACTTTACATCTGCATAGTGGATCAGCAAGGTTGTAGTGTCTAATTGAGTGGACAGTGAGTGGACACAGTATTTAAAAACTTCAACAGCACTGCTGTATCTGATCCACTCAAACCAGCACAACACACCACCACATTGCTGTACTGAGAATGATCCACCACCCTAATAACACCTGTTCCGTGGGATGTAGATTCAAGGAGGTGGTTGTAATGCTATGACTGATCTTTACACATACGTATACAAAGTACATAGGTTTATACATTTGTTACACATTTAATACTTTACTCCCAAAAGCCTGGAATCAGAGATACTACCCTGATTTCTGGGATCTACTGCCAGCCCACAATCACTGTGCACTGTGGTCTTTAGAGCTGATTGGAGGAGCAGATTTTCTGTATGACTCCCTGAATGAATGAAATACAATACACTTGTTTACCATGCCTAAGTGGAAGAGAACAGATGAGAAAAAGAGAGAGAGATGAAGATGGAGGGTTGGAAGTATGGCCTGCATTTATGAATGAATAAATAGATGAGAAGCTGAAATCTACATTGCAGATCTAAAATAGGGAGTTTAATGTTACAGTGATTTACATAGAAAAATAAATGGGAATTCCTTAATTTCTGCATAATTCAGTGGGTAAACTGAATCATTCAGGCTGGTTTGATGTGAAATTATTTATTACAGAGACTCGCTAACACATTGTTGTACAGTGGTATGCATGTCTTTTGGGTTTTTATATGTAATGTTGATGATGGTGCAATAGTGGGAAGTATTTTTTTCTCAGCCATGAATGGGGCTAAAATATCCAATAAATTTTCAATGAACTTCTGACATCAGGCCACAAATTCATAACCATTTCATGTAATAACTTTCTGCTAGGCAGTTTAGAGTTAGTTTTGCACTGTGAAAGAGTTCTGGATGTGATATCAATAATAATCAACAACAATAATATCAGATTAGTTTTTTGTAAAAGTTTCAACAAAACCTGATTTACTTGGTGAAACTGTAATCATATTTTCTCGCATATCAGTATGGTTTGTCACAGTAACAGTGCAGTCATGCGTAAGCTGAATAGCTCCAAACCGAGTTGCATGTCCAGAGATTGACCTACACACATGCCCTTCTAGAACGTTTTTGGAAAGAGGTAGATTTCCACTACTTTAAACCTTCAGGCTACAATGTAGTCCTGATACTGGTCTTAATAAGCTCACCGGACAAAAATTAGTAGCCTGGGGCTAAAACATAACAGCCTGTAATACGATTTAATACCTCCATGAGCATGAATAACAGCTGTGATTCGATTTGGCATAGACTAGATGTTTTTGGATGTAGCCGACATAAATGTTTAGCCACTCTTCCATCAATAATTTGCACAGATTTTGTGGATGCCTTCCCTGGCACAATTCTGAGGAAAATGTCCTGTAGACTCGGATTTTTGCCACTGCTGATAGACCAATATGACTGTACGCTTCCATACACCTGCAAATAGAGGTACTTCATTCAACTATGGTCTTTGGCACGCACATGCAATCACTCCCTTTTCCAATCATTAACATCTGCAATGCAAGCGATTTCCCACATATTAAACGAGACATTTACTGTATTGTACCACCTTTTCTCAATCTATGAATCCCATCGCACAGCCCACATCCCAGTCATCCTCATGAAACGGCATCTGCAGAAGCCTGAAGTTACTACTACTTTAAACATGGAAGATGGCAAACTGTTTTTTTTCTAGTGAGCTTATGAATAACTTTAAACATAACTGGTGTGTGCAGATAACCAAGTCAATGTTAACTAACCGTTGACAGTGTCATAAAGAAAAACCCAGGAGAAGCAACAAACTACTTTAGAAATCTATTTTAATTAATCCATCACAAAGTCAGTAGAACATTATATGACCTTTGTAATGATCCCTGGATGCATTGCTAGCCTTCAGAGAACCAGAGATACAGACTCTTTCAAAATTTGCATCTGATCTATATGTATCCTTGGCAAGATGCTCATCCATAGTGGAGGTCCAAAGAGCCAGAGAAATGTGAAGTGCCATAACTCACTTTAAAGCAGTGTACATAATATGCTCAGCATCCAATGACACAACATTTTTATTGTAGTCTTCGGGAAGCGTAATGTGTGAACAAGTTCCAATGTGTCTTGGAGACATGCTCGGATGTGAGCACTTGATCAACCTTCGGAGGTGGCCAGGAACACATATGACCTCATAGCATCCGTAAAGTGAAGACTAAAGCATGTGACAGCAATGAAGGAGTGTCTAATCAACAGCACCATCACAGCAAAGACAAGAGCAGCTGTGTAGCTTCTATCCTCATCTCCCGTCTGTTTATAAGTCATGTTAGCACTCCATGTGATCTATACATGCCTAACAGCTCGTAAATTCACACCAAGAACTTGCAGCTGATTTCTGTCTGATAAACACAAGGAAAACAGATGTAGCAAATGTTGGCAGAAGTCTTTATACAGTCCAGGTCTGATCAGAAAATTTGATATTCCTTACTGTACACTGATGATCAGATCACTGAGATTGATGGCCCATCCAGGAAGTCTACCTCATTCAGAAATGAAAAGGAAAGAAATACACTCACAGTGCTATTTGTCTTGTAATTTAAACAGGAAAAAAACAATCCTAAAAATATCCACAAACACCTGCCATGCCTTACGCTTTCAGTCAGAAATCTTCCCCTTCAAAATCAGACAGGAATATTTCTGAACTGTCAGAGTCTATCGATCCTGGAGATGAAGCACACTGTCACTCTGTGTTTATGGACCAATCAGATATAAGAGATACATACAGAGAGAGCATATGTATACACTAACCAAGCACATTATTAACTCCTTGTTTGCTACACTCATTGTCCATTTTATCAGCCCTTTGTGGTTCTACTGTAGTTCAGACCGTAGTCCATCTGTTTCTCTGCATTCTTTGTCAGCCCTATTCACCCAGTTCTCTGAAGGACCACCACAGAGCAGGTATTGTTTGAATGGTGGATTATTCGCAGTGGAGTTTTTAAACACCCCAATGTCCTGTAGTTAGTGAGGACTAAAAAACATTACAGGATGGCTAACACAAACTGTGCGGCAGTGAATGAGCTACTGTCTCCGACTGTACATCCACAAGCTGGACAAACTAGGTACCACTGGCTAATAGTGTTGGCTGCGTCTGATCCATCACCCAAATAATGCCTGCTCTGTGGTTGCCTTGAGGGGGTCTTGACCACTAAGGAACAGGGTAAAATGGAGAAACAGATGTGTCTACAAAGCGCACGTGTGTACAGTAAGTGGAGCTAATAAAATGAACACTGAGTGTAGATAAAAGGAGGCAGGTTAGGAGGAGAAGGCAATATTCTGCAATAACCATGTGTATATAGAGAGAGAGTAAAGAAACAGTACAGATAAATTAGGGAGTCTAGACATAGGTAAAGAAACAAACAGAATACGTATAAAGAGACAGAGAAAGAGTACAGTTCCATTGTAGAGTAATTATAATCCAGATTGAGAGAGAGAAGATAGAGAGCGATAGACAGAGAGAAGGTATGGAGAGAGAGAAAGAGGGGCAGACAGTGAGATGAAGCCCAGCTGCGTTTATTTGAACGTTCTGTCTGTCTGTCAGACTTGTGTGGTTTTAAACAGTTTAAATATGTTTTAAACAGGATTTAAACAGGAACCTTTGTCATGCGGTTGTTCTTTCCACAGGAATGCTTAAGAGGCGTGCAGTTCCCTGTCTGACCTCAGCAAGTGGACAAAGCCAGAGATTCTAATCAGAGCAGGGGCTCCCCTTCTTTCCCAAATCTTTTTAGGAAGTTGAAATAAAATTCATGTAAATAAACATGAAATATACAGAGATTACACAAAATAACCCAGAAAGGAAACAGAAACAGAAACTACAGATGAAACAAAAAACAAATCATATGGCACAATAATGACAAACAAATAACCACAGAAAGGGTTCCGTATGGAAACTAAATAGGGTCTTTGATTTTCTAGGAACATCATTTTTAGTAAAATAGTTTAATGCAACAGATATAAGTGATATAGGTATGTGTGCAAAAGCACAACACATTAATAAGCAAAGTGTTATTACCACTCATAGATATCATGAATAATGCTAATTATCTCGTAACAGCGCCGCATGTCTGGGTTAGATCTGGGTTATATTAGACGATAAGTGAACGGCTGACTCTAGTCAGCATGTTAAATGTGCAAGAAATGGACAGGCATGAAGACCTAAGTCACTTTCACAAGGGCCAAATGACAAACCTTTTGGGGCGCTCTGAGTCGGCTGTGGAGAGTACAAACTGACAGGGGTTCAAAGAGAGAAAAAACAGCAAAGCTATGTGCCCAAGATGAAGAAGTTTAAGGTGTTGGCTTTTCAAGACTACCTGGATCACAATCCAGTCGAGGATCTCTGGGATGTATTGGAAATACAAGTATGATCTGTGGCAGCTGCACCTCAGTACCTACAGGACACAACGGACCAGCTGTTAACATTTTGGTTAGATATCACCATCTTTAGAGATCGTGTAGAGTCCATGACTGCATGGGTGAGGCATGTTTTGATGATACACAGAGGACCAGTGTCACACCCTGCCATGTCCTGTCATGTCCATGTGCTTCTGTTTATTTGGGTCCTGTGCTCCTCCTGTCTCCGCCCTCCTGTTTGGTCTCTGTTCTAGCTCCGCCCCTTCCCAGGTGTCTCTCGTCAGCCCTAGTGGTTATATACCCGGTGTCTGCCCTTTGTTCTTGTTGGGTGTTTTGTCTCCCTACCGGTCCCTTGCCTCGTTGTGGTTCAGTGTATTTCTCAGTAAGTTTCTTTTTGTCTGTTGTTGTCTAGCCCTGTCCCCTAGTGTCGTCTCCGTGGTTTTTGTTTTATTTTGCTTCATTAAATGGCTTGCAGTTGCAACCTGTCCCCCTCGTCCTGCGTAACAACCAGCTGCATATTATGCAGGTGTTCATAAAGTTTTGGCTCATCTGGGTATTTTTAACTACTGGCTTTATTAATGAACCATTGAAGAACCCCATGGTTGATGGGGCTGTAATCAGAAATATTATGACACACATTATAGCAGAAGTTGTAAAGTACTTAGTAATTTAATATACTAATCTTAAAGAACAAAGAAAGGATTTCTTTGTATGTGGACAATCACAACCTAAAACTGTGTCTGTACTGATTTAGCTCCATTAATAGAAATAATAATAAACTCAATATTACATCTACAGAGTCTTGGGACGGATCACAGTATTTTCTGCCAGTGCACATTTACACAGCTCTCTGTATAATCTTCTGTAAATATTCCTGCATTTCAAGGTTAGGTTATGAACTATAAAGTCATTTGGAGTCTTGAAAAGCTGTTCAGAATTTGTTCATATTTAAAAAATAATAATTCATAATAATCGTGTGTACAGTACTAGTAATAATGTCATTTGATGTGACGACATGAACACTAGCTTACATTACCTCACAAGTGCCCACCTTAAAATGTCAAGTTAACATTACCTTCACAGCCTTTAAGCTGTGTAAATCTACTGAAAACCATATTCAGTATTTCTACCATATTGAAAAAAGCAGCAAAAATACAAAATTGTTGAAGTTATACTCTGATGTCTTGTTACAAATGTGACAAAAGAACACAGAAAACAAACCAGCAGGACAAACACAGTTGTTTCAGGCGCCTGTCCTCCAGGCACCAATGAGAGCCACAAAAAGTAGTGGGAAGGTGGTGAACGAACCCTCAGCCATCAACCATGAAAAATGGCAGGAGGATACTGACAGCCATAACAGTGCGGGAGGATGACATCAGTGAGAATGGTGTCTACACCACAAGCCCATAGCAACTGTGTTTTCTATGTACTGCGCTGGACTAAAACAGTGGCTATTTATTATAATCTATCATGTTTTGTTAGCTAACTAGCTACTATAGTTATTATTGTTCACAGGAGCTGCTGATCTAGTTCGGCACTGCAGTCATCGAAACAGTCCTGTATTCATCCATCACACTCTGGTTTGGCCACTGTACAGGACCGGAACAGACTATGAAGGACCGTAAAGACAGCTGCAAAGATCATTGGTGCTCCATTTCCCACCCTCTAGGATTTGTACTGTTCAAGAACCAGGAAACGGGCAGGGAACAGCATCACAGATCTATCTTACCCTGGATACAACATATTTTAACTCCTCCCATCCGGCAGGCCTTACAGGACCTTGTACACCAAGGCAGCCAGACACAGATTCATTCCTCAGCCCATCGCCCTTATAAACAGCTGACCAGTTGCATCATCTGCTGGACTATAGTTACTTCTGTTCCTTCAAATTGCTCACCAGTTTCACTCACATACCAGATTATGCAGTACAGTGCATTACCTCAACACTACTGCCTTTAGCTTAACACTAGTGCCTTATACTGTTGGTAGATAAATGTGTCAACTGTATATTATTTGTCCATATATAGTTTGTTTATTGCTTGTATATTGTGTAGACTGTGTAGATTGTATATTGCAAATGTCTGTATTTGTTTATTGTGTACATGTGGAGTCATTGTGTATATTGTAGACTATCGGTTAATTATGTGTATTGGTACTGTACTAGAGAGACACGGCCTGCGAAACCTTCCTTGTGTGTGTCAACATACTTGGCCAATAAACCTGATTCTGATTTGTATTGGCAAGGGCGTAGGAGTGAGTTTGACATTGGGGAGGACACATCTGCTACTATGAATTGTAGCCCGCCCCATCCTTTAAAATATTGGCTAGCTATACGATTCCACTGCGACCAAGTCAGTAAAATACTGGATGTACAGTGATGTGGGACAACAGGTGTGGAATTACAATAAACAAACAATCCTGTTTCTGCTCCCTAAAGCCAAAAGACTACACATACTACAAAGCATGCAATACCAACAACACAGAAAACAAACCAGCAGGGCAAACAGAGCTGTTCCAGGCGCCAGTATCCCAGGCACCAATGAGAGTCACAAAAAGTGGTGGGAAGGTGGTGCCTGAACCCTCAGCCATCAACCATGAAAAATGGCAGTATAGTATAGAGTATAGAGTATACTGACAGCCATGAGAGTGTGGGATGGTGATATTTTGTTGTTTTAGACTAAAACAGTGGCTACTTATTATAATCCATCATGTATTTCTTTCTACTGTCCGTTAGCTAACTAGCTTCTAGCTAAACAAAGCCCCCACCCCATCCTCTAAAATATTAGCTAGCTGTACAATTCCACTCCAGCTACGGCAGTAAAATACTGAATGTACAGTGATGTAGAACAACATATGTGTGATTATAATAAACCGCAAATAGTCCTGTTTCTGCTCCCCTAAAGCCAAGAGACTACACTTACTACAAGCAAGCAATACCACAAAGTTTGTGTAATCATGTACTGCTCTTATACATGTCAAAATCCCAAAGCAGTCGCATACTTCTCAGTTTCTCTTACCTGTTGATCTGCTCTTCTCTCTCTGCCTGCCTTTCTCAACCACTTGATGTTCCTGCATGACATAAATGTGTTTACAGGTACTCTAAAAATAATGTACAGTATGGCTCCTGGACTTAACTATTATAAAAAAAACTGCATATTTAATTCATATTTAAACACAAGTCTTTACTTTTACATATTTAAAACCACTGATCTCAAAACAATGACATCTTTATGTTTACATCAGAAAAAAACATGCTACCTCACCTCAGGCCATGTTTCTTCTCGTCCTCCTGTCTCTATATTGCTGGTGTCCTCCTTCTTCTAAAATATTATATGGCTGCAGTGATGCACGTCTAAGGTATAGCTCCTGAACATCAAGGTAGTTAATCAGCAATAAATGTACACTGCTCAAAAAAATAAAGGGAACACTCAAATAACACATCCTAGATCTGAATGAATGTTCTGTACAAAGTTGAATGTGCTGACAACAAAATCACACAAAAATCCTCAATGGAAATCAAATTTATTAACCAATGGAGGCCTGGATTTGGAGTCACACACAAAATGAAAGTGGAAAAACACTACAGGCTGATCCAACTTTGATGTAATGTCCTTAAAACAAGTCAAAATAAGGGTTTTGTAATGTGTGTGGCCTCCACGTGCCTGTATGACCTCCCTACAACGGCTGGGCATGCTCCTGATGAGATGGCGGCTGGTCTCCTGGGGGATCTCCTCTCAGACCTGGACTAAAGCATCCGCCAACTCCTGGACAGTCTGTGGTGCAACGTGACATTGGTGGATGGAGCGAGACATGATGTCCCAGATGTGCTCAATTGGATTCAGGTCTGGGGAACGGGCGGGCCAGTCCATAGCTTCAATGCCTTCGTCTTGCAGGAACTGCTTACACACTCCAGCCACATGAGGTCTAGCATTGTCCTGCATTAGGAAGAACCCAGGGCCAACCGCACCAGCATATGGTCTCACAAGGGGTCTGAGGATCTCATCTCGGTACCTAATGGCAGTCAGGCTACCTCTGGCGAGCACATGGAGGGCTGTGCGGCCCTCCAAAGAAATGCCACCCCACACCATTACTGACTCACTGCCAAACTGGTCATGCTGAAGGATGTTGCAGGCAGCAGATCGCTCCCCACGGCGTCTCCAGACTCTGTCACATCTGTCACATGTGCTCAGTGTGAACCTGCTTTCATCTGTGAAGAGCACAGGGCACCAGTGGCAAATTTGCCAATCCTGGTGTTCTCTGGCAAATGCCTAGCGTCCTGCACGGTGTTGGGCTGTGAGCACAATCCCCGTCTGTGGACGTCGGGCCCTCATACCATCCTCATGGAGTCAGTTTCTAACTGTTTGTGCAGACACATGCACATTTGTGGCCTGCTGGAGGTCATTCTGCAGGGCTCTGGCAGTGCTCCTCCTGTTCCTCCTTGCACAAAGGCGGAGGTAGCGGTCCTGCTGCTGGGTTGTTGCCTGTCTTCTGGTGTACTGGCCTGTCTCCTGGTAGCGCCTCCAGGCTCTGGACACTACGCTGACAGACACAGCAAACCTTCTTGCCACAGCTCGCATTGATGTGCCATCCTGGATGAGCTGCACTACCTGAGCCACTTGTGTGGGTTGTGGAGTCTCATGCTACCACGAGTGTGAAAGCACCACCAACATTCAAAAGTGACCAAAACATCAGCCAGAAAGCATAGGTACTGGGGTGGTCTGTGGTCCCCACCTGCAGAACCACTCCTTTACTGAGCGTGTCTTGCTAATTGCCAATAATTTCCACCTGTTGTCTATTCCATTTGCACAACAGCATGTGAAATCGATTGTCAATCAGTGTTGCTTCCTAAGTGGACAGTTTGATTGCACAGAAGTTTGATTTACTTGGAGTTATATTGTGTTGTTTAAGTGTTCCCTTTATTTTTTTGAGCAGTGTATATTCACATTTAGTTGGTGGGAAATAAGAGAGTTGGGTTCCTGCCACTGAGGTCAAAGGGCTGCATAGCTGCGTGAAACAAATCTGAATGGGAACTCGTGTGAAACTAAGCATGCTTTATTATTTCCGTTTACTGATCTACTTTCTGGGTTTAATCCTTTACAATCATTAATCAAGTTCAACCCCTCACCTCACACTCTCCACAGCTCCAGCTGCTCCTCTTCCTGTCTCTTTCATTTCTGCATCAGTTCTCCTGATAAAATATATAGGTTTATGATAGTTCAAACAAACTAATGTTGGACTTGGTAGGTGATCAGTTATGTTCATTCTGAGCTCTCCTGTATGTGCAAAATGCTTTACAAAAGGCACAAACATGAAGATATTCATCACCACCCCCCTCTTTGCAGCAGTATTCTCCTAATACAGTTATGCATGATTTTTAAAATAATGTAATGCTGTGCTTTGTAAATAATTGATTATGATGTCCTTGTCTGTAATATCTGTTGTACACACTAACACAACTCTTATTCAAAAACCTCAGTTGCGTTGTCCTGTGATGGTTTTATTCATTTATTTGTGGCATTATGCTAAAAAGATGAAATGAGTCTGAGCTTTACAGGACAGAGGCATTTAGACAGTGAGATGCATCCCAAACTGCACACTCTGGAGCTTTACACTGAGAGCACTTTTATTTTTTTACATAATCTTTAGTGCAGCAGTATGCAGTTTGGGACGTGGCCTAATGTCACTTGACGTTATAGAGTGCTTTCTGAGCTCCAGCACAGTCAATGTTAAGGTTAGCTACACAAACCCACCTAGTATGTTACCATAACAAGCTGCTTCCGAGCTATGATTAGCCGTCATAATATTCATTGTGCTTTAGTTATTGCTTTTGAAAGCTAACTCCAATACAGATGCCCCAACGACTGACGACAAGTGAAGCTGTTGATTAAAGAAGCACCTGAACACTAACCTGAACAAGGCTGAAAAAAGACTCGGGAGCTTATCCTCTGTGACTCGCTTTCAAAATATTTTTTTTCTCCCACAGCAGTATAATTTTGGGTGGGACAAACTGTTTCCAATATCCCACCCGGTTTCTTTGCCTATAATTATTGGTGTAAAGCCACAGCTTGTCCATCTAAAACTATGCATGTGCTCACTGGAGACAGGCACTTAGTACAACAGTATCTGATTTGCCGTTAGCTAGTCAGGCAGCTACTCTCTGAATAAAAGAAGATCCCAGCTGATTGGAATAAAGAATGTTCCTCATGTAAAGTTCTCTTTGTTACTTTCCACATCTGCTTTGCAAAGCACATTTCTGAACATTGCTATAAGAACTGCTTTTTATTCCCTGAAGAATAAAATATGTGTGTGTAGGAAGAAGCTTTTAAGGTATCAGTGTAATCAAGGGTTTCGTAGTATTTCTACAATATTTGACAGTTTTTTTCATAAGGAACCAATTCTTTCTGGCAACAGACATGAAAGCACTCCTCCAGATGTGGGTGTTAACAAAAGCATTCCCTTCTGACGTTGGCCGGATTCATTTACATAAAGTTCATCCTGGCTCAACTATTTGCCACATCGCATTCCACAGACTCAATGGGCTAAACCCACCAGGTACCGTACGGCCATCTTTGACGTCACCAACGCTTTCCTTTGAAAAGAAATGGGATGTTGCAGTGCCACGACACGTCAAAGCAATAATGCAGTGTAAGAAAAGAAGTTGGGATGTGGACTATGGTTTACCTGGGGACTAATGTGACCAGTAAATACACTCATTAACTCCAATAAGATCAATACTTTTCTCACCCTATTGTCAGTAATATCCCTTTTGACCTTTTTCCAGATCATGTTGCAAATATGGACTCTTTGACCCAGAAGAACTGCAACCAGTAAAGAAAACAGAGAAGCAAATGTAACAGTCCAGAACAAACTCGTAAACCACTTGTCATCAGGACGATTTCTTCCAGTAAGACATATTCCTGGATCAATATCTCCCTGCTGTTCCTGGAACAACATTCCTTTTAATCAATCGTTGCCATCTGATGTCATCAGTGTTTGCCTGATACTAGTTCCTGAGATCCTTCAAGATCCTACAAATATATCAGCTCATTTCAAAAGTGAATTGATATTGCATATTCTTCCTGGATAGATAAACTAATGTTGATTTTGGACCATCATCTTCATTTAGATTAAAAACCATAACCTCCTTATTTAAACTTTGACTATAGGAAGCAGTTCACCCCACATATGTTTCAATCCACCTGCTACAGGGAGCATGATCCAAATTTGTCTGCCAATACATCAAATTGGCCCGCAAACCATCCTGTACACCTTCTATAGGATCAAGGGATTCCAGAGTTTTGCTCTGCCATCAAAGCAGCATAAAAAACAGAGTGCCAGATCTGTGCTGAGAGGGGCCAGGGGACAAAACTGGAGGAAACACTGGAAAAGTTTTATATAACGCTGATCACTCAAAATACAAAGTCATGCAAACAAAGCAAGACCTAAGTCTGCGAAAACATAAACAAAGCCCAAACCCACAAAATGTAACAGTGGCAAGTTAATGCCACGATACAAGAGGAGGGTGGACTTCTCTTTACTACATACCGGCAAACTGATCTTCTTAGAATAAATGATGATAAAGAAAGAGACAGAAAGAGAAACCTCCCTCTAAATCAACAATAGCCACCGGAGAAAACCACAGAATTATACAATAGACCCAACAGAGACTTAACATAAACTAAGCTGCAACAATGGATATATATACTGTATATATATATATATATATATATATATATATATATATATATATATATATATATACATACATAATGTGCTATGTCACTGAAGGCTGAACTGATCAGAAGGACCTATAACAACAGCTGCGCAATGCAGTTACATTCTGACACTTTCTGAAAGACACTAAAAAGTATCTTTAATCCTATTTTGTTGCCCAAGTTGTCCTTTGTGGTGCATTTGAACCGAAGAAATTATACCTTAAAACATCCCTTAATATACGTTAACTTCAAATTTTATGCCTGTAACACACCAATACAGAGGTAATATGAGGAGTTGAGAGGTAATACAAAAACACCTGTTTTTTTGGTACTTCACAGATAAACAGGTGAATGCCATTAGGATGGAGTATAAAGGGAGCTGAAAAACAACATTTCTCAAAGCAGGATTTCAAGGAAATTAGAGATTTTAGTATCTACAGACACAGTAACATTTTTAACAGATTCAGAGAATCTAGACAAATCTCTCTGTGTAATTGTCAAGGCTAAAAACCAGTACTAAATACTCGTGACCTGCAGTCCGTCAGACAGCAATGTATTGAAAACCAATATGTGCTTCTGCAATCATTATTACCACGTGGGCTCTGGAATACCTGGGATATGCACCAATAAACCTCATCCTAAATGGCTTAAATGGGTTAAGGTTTATCAGAGATTGACTGGTTGCCTTTCAAAGTGTCTTTGGAAATAATAGACACTGTGTTCTCCAGATCAAAGAGAATAAAAATCCTGATTATCACCAAGTCAAAAACTTAGCATCTGTCATTGTATGGAGTTATAATAGTTTCAGCAGCATGGATAACATGCACATCTGTTAAGGCACCATTAGTACTATACATGTGCATTTTGGGGCTACATATGCTGCTGTCTAGAAAAAGTCTTTTTTTAAGGACCACCTTGTTTGCTTTAGCACGACAGCACCATTCTGCATGTCATACAGCGTGGGGAATAGTGTTGTAGTGAAGATCAAGACCAGGCCACATTGAGTCCAAGTTAAAACTGAGACCAAAAACATTTTCAGAAAAAAAAGTGCACTTTGTTGTCCCACAGTTACAGACAGTTCCAATCGTTACAGACTTTGTTAGCCCCCTTTCAGCCTGTTCTTCAGTAGTCAATGTTGGTGACTAAAACTAGCTGTGCAGCAACAGATGAGCTATTGCCTTTGACTTTACATCTACAAGGTGGTGGAAGAAGGCTGGGTCTGAAAGGGTGGGCAGTGAGTGGACACAGTGTGCAATAACTCCAGAATCATGGAGAATGATCACATAATACCTGCTCTGTGCTGGTCCTGTGGGGATCCTGACCGTTGAAGAACAGGGTGAAAGGGGGCTAACAAAGTATGCAGAGAAACAGATGAACCACAGTTTGTAACTGTAGAACTACAAAACTGGGGCTGATAAAATGGATAATGTGTGTCGAAAGCAACAAGTAGCAACAAGTTTTAATGTTATGACTGATCAGTGTATACTAACACACAATATCTCAATTTAAAATATAATTCATATGAATTATAATAGTGTTATAGCATTCCAAAAATTGTATTAAAAAAAAATATATTATATTATAGTTTTAGTCAAAGTTTGGATGGTAACTGAAAGTAGATTCTGGGCTTCACATGCATGAGAAATAGCCTAAATATAGTGAAATAGGGTAAATAGCCTAAAATACCCTCTATGAGAAAGAATGATCCAGAGCAATCTAGAGCTTTATGTCCAGTTTTAAAAATATTATTATTATTTATATCAGGTATATTGTAATACAATGTAATGTGTTCTTGTGTGGTATGTGTAATGAATTCATTTAATGAACTAGTTATATATATTCTCAGTAAGTAGTCTAAACTAAAGTACTGTAGCGGGGATACGTTAATAATATTACACAGCAACATAAAATAACAAAAATAATGGGAAGGGTCAAAGATTAAGTACCCTTTGATGTTCTATTAACAGATTTGTAAACTATGTGATATAAACAGTACACTTTAGCAGAAACATTATAATTTATAAATTAAAATTATTAATAACATTAAAACTCTGGCAATGTTTGACGAGAAGTTCCACCTTTAAACGTGGACCAGGAAAATTTGTACAAGAAGCTGGCAAATGAGAGGCTGAACTTCAGCGGTTGGATACAGCAGAGGATTTCGACAGGACAGCGCTAGTACAATTTGTTCACAAGCTGTCATGTTTACTACCTGTTTAATTGACAGCAATTAGAACTCACTTCATATTCATATTTTTATATATCTATAAACATTTTCATTGTGTACCATAGCACTTAACCACTGAGTTACAATTTTAGTAATATTCCAGTTTTAACTAGAAAGAAAAACATTTATATGTAGTATGGAAATGTGAGATTTTGAAATGTTAGATCACAAAGAACCAGTTCTTCAGATCCCCTGTTTACTGCTCTCTGGAAAACAGGACTCCTTGTATCTTAGCATCATGATTCTGCTGTGTTGTTCTGAACACAATGTTCATACAGGAGTATAAAATTAGATTACTCTCAAAAAGCTTCTGCGTACTCACCCACACGCGTACATGAGCACATTTGTTGTAAACAAACATCTGCTGTCATGCATTCATGTATAGACTGAATCATGCATAAAAACATTATGTCGTAATGCTGTGTGTGTTTTGTGAGACTACAACTTTATTACAAGTATAAACATGTACACATACAATTGGAATAATTGCGGACATGACCTCTGAGTTATGATCGAAAAGAGAGAGAAACGACCGTAAAAAATGCTTCATTGGAGTTACAGGCAGAATGCATCGAGTAACGGACCGATCCATCCGGCAGAATGCGCATGCGTCTTCACCGGCGTCCAGTGTAGTAAAGCACAGCTCCGGGTTTCTGAAACCTCCTCGGTACTAAAACACTGAATTGAACACTGCCTGCGCCATATATCACTCCTGTCCTCAAATATTATGACGGCAACATACTATATAAAGTCATGGAGGACTAAAAAAATCTTAAATAAATAACTGTCGAACAGGTTTGCTCATCAGAGGAAACAATAATAACGGTACCTGACTGGAGCTGCCATTGACCCCATCAGCCGTCTTGATGCCCCGCCCAACTGTCGAAAGCGGAACCGGTGATGAAGAGTGGATTCCAAAAAGTGGAGTCAAGTTTTGGTCTTTTGACTGTAAGAGTCGAAATACTGAGAGTCAATTCTATCGACGCCAGTTGTTTTCATCATACTCCATGAAAAGGGACATTAAAGTACGAGAGATACTGAGTCAAGGATTCCAGCGGGAGAAGTCGAGAGTCAGAGGTGATTCCAGAAAATCGGGAGTCTAGCTTTACTACATGGGACGCCAGCAAAAACGCATACACCCTGTGCCGAGTTAACTGGTCTTCTACTTGATGCATTTTCCCTGTGACTCTAATGGCGTATTTCTTTTCGATCAGTGTTCATAAGTAAGAAGATGTTCCCGTTTTACAAGTTGTATTGTCACAAAACATATATTATGACACAGTGTTTTTTATTGTTTATGTTTTTTGTTGTCTAGCTAGCTAATATTGCCTCTAGCTAGCATAGCTAGCCAGCTAATATTGCTTCCTAATAGTAAGTAAACGTAATTCAGGCCACATAGTAAAGTCCTTATGTTTTTTTGTTTCTTTTTTTAAAAGAAATATTAGGCTAAATCGTTGGCATGTTATAGAAAGACACAGAGACATGCTTAAAAAACAATATATATGTGTGATCTCATTTTGGTCTCAATTTTTTTAAACAATGCAGTTTTATGGGCACATTTACATGGATTTTTTAAAATATTGTAACTATTCATTCATCATTTAAAATAATGTAACTATTCATTAAAACTGTGATACAAAGTGATACAACTGAGGTAAAGCTGCTATAACCCAATATCTTATTTTTATTATAGTTGTCTTCACTATTCAACGCCTGCTGGGTGTGATCTGTAACAAACAACATGAAGAGGTATTTTTAATTCTTCAGTAGTTTTCCTGTTTGTCCTGCACTGTAGGTATACAGACATTTGTTTTCAATTTAATTATGTCATATTCCACTGCATATCCTCCCTGTTCTACCTCTGCCTAACTCCCATGAAGGCAAGAAGGTCTGCAGGTAACCACATCCCTCAGACAAACTACCATATATGGAGCTATATGTGAAATGTATGAAAAAGATGATTCTCAGAATGCCTATTTTAAGTTTCAGGCTTATTGTTCAAGTGTTGGATTTTGCTAATACAAGCCAACACAAGACTGAGAAAATAACAAGAATACGACTCAGAAGAGCAAAATCAGTTGCTCAGGGTTCTAAGGATACTCCAGATTTCGTCTAAACATTTAGGTTAGGTTTCTCTACAAAATGCTATGAGAAGCAGCTAACCGTGAAATTCTTGTCATCTCCGCTGTTGATCCAGTCACAGAACCTAGAACCTTTAATGTTAATATCTGCTTCTTAGTAACAAAATCAATTTTTAAAACCAAAGTAAAGGACACATTATTTGCATGCTGTATGCTGTATGGACCATCAGTGACCTTCCAAAAAGAAGTTAAAAGCGAAATATTTTGCTTTAGAGACACACAAAAACATTTAAATAGGTGATTATATATAATCAGTTTTTTAATATTTAATAATTTAATCCACTGATCAAACCTAAACTCTATTGTCTGCTTTAGGAAAGACTGAACAGTTGGCTTGAAAAGCCCTAGTAAAGTATTCATATGTTTCACATAATTGGAGACAGCTTTTCATTTGAATATTGGTATATTATGAAAGAGAAGTTGGTATTTTTAATAAATTTGAAAGTATTCACTTAATCAGAAATAATGAGCTAAACAAACACATTTGGTAGTACCCAGGGGATATTCTTACAAAACCATTGCTATGTGGTATCATCATGAAACAGATATACTATAACCATACACTTGATCAGAGGCAGTTTAATATGATTAAAATTAAGCTAGATTTTTCTTTCCTGTATTTCAAATGCCTTTGAGCATATTTGTATTAAGTACACATATTTGTATTGAGTACACATTTCTATTAATGTGGCAAGTTGGAGTAATAAAATTAATTGAGTGGATATACCAAAACAACAAAAGCATCAAAACAGGGAGTCTGTAACTCTCAGCTATCTACAGCTATAAGCTACTCGTTTCAAACACTCTCAGCATGCAGCTTCCCAGGGTCAAAGTGATTGTTCGGAGATTTAATTTTATATGCTTATTTGTTGAATCTCTATGCCTTTCATTTATGTCATTATTTCATCACATGTGTTTTGCTATGACTTTTGGGTAAATACTTTTAGGGACACTGTTGAATCTCCAGAAAATTCTGGAAGTTAATTAGCGTATACTCTGGATGAAGAGGATAATTAGACCCCAGCAACCTTGTCAAGTTTCTTGGTAAAGTTATTTAACACATTCTCTAAATCCAGAGACTCCCATAGGTTTGAATAAGGCAGTTCTGCACTAGATTCCAAAAAGATGTTCAAGGTTTCTTATAAATGATGCTTTATAGGAATCATCTTTGTGCAGTCCCCTATTAAAAGGGGATTCTGCTGATTTTTAAAATGTTTGAAAGAATCCAGTGGTTGGGATTTAATCAAAGTTATTCAAAGTGACTTGAAATGGAAACGTTCTGTTCTAGAGCATCCATTAAACATCAAAGCATTCTGAATGGCTGTGTTGACCATTTAATTATGCAAGAAACATACAATTGTATATAGCAAATACATAGAAATGCAGAAATTCTGTTTATTTATTTGTGTGTGTGTTTGTTACTGATTTGATCTGTCAGTGTTGATAGTTGATTGGGTCAGACTGCAGTAGCCTGTGGTCAGCAGCAGCTGTGTGTCCTGAAGTCCTGCACACCAAGCCACCACTCAGTCGGCCTGGGGCAAGGAGAGAGAGAGAAAGAGAGAGAGCACATTACAGTGAAAAGTGATACTGACACGGTGAAAGTAGGAGACAGTAAAAACTACACAGTATAAACAGCGCTGACTCTGCACTCTGATGTTTCTAAAAGCCAGACTGAAATAATCCATGCTTGTTATACTTACTTAAAACAGAACAGTACGGTTGGGCAACAATTTTCTCCAAAACCTTAGAAAGGAGTGTTGGGATCAGGGTGATAGTTGAAGAGACCAGTGGGATTTCAACACAGATCGTTTTAAAATGAAAGTTTACAGTCCATATATGGGAGATATACTGCACAAACAATTTGTTCTTGTTTCTATGATATAATGAATATCAGCACATTTACATACTAACTATTGAGTCTACAGCAGTTTTAGCCCCTCCATTCAATGTACAGCAGTTTAGGCCAGTCCTTTCTTACTACAGTACTTTAACCTCATTCAGCCTACAGCAATTCAGCAGTTTAATTCCATCACTTTAGTCCAGGGAATCTTAACTCCACATGTTCATACCTGTTCAGTCTATCGCAGTTTATTTTTACCGGTTCGGCCTACAGCAGTTTACATCCACCTATTCAGGGGCCAGTTGCATGCGACCAAAGCTGTAGCATTGCATAGGAAAGCAGGAAGCTCCATGGTGGGTAAACTGGTCTGAAATGCAGGCAAGCAGCTGGCACCCAGTTGAGGCAGATGAAGCAACAGCTACTGACCACACAGGATGGGCAGTAGTTCTGCATCGACCACACAGGATGGGCAGCAGTTCAGTTTGGGGCAAAGAACCAGACAGACTGTTGGTTCTGTTAGAAGAACAGGGGACAGTATATGGTGTTAATAAAGTACAACAGTGACACTGGCAGGCTTGGCCAATACAGGATAACTAAAAGGGAGAACCAGAAGGTAACAAAGACATGAGGGATCTCTGAGTAGTAACCAGCTTTCTCAGTTTGCCATTATACTCACTTGTCAATGAATCCCCAAATCTGCAGTTATGTTAGGTTCCACATGTTTAGTTCCACATATTTAGTCTATAGCAATTTAACCCATTTATTATAAAGTTATATTAAAGTGCTTATAGGAATGTCTATTTACGTTTTCTTTGTAGCAGTTCCAGACATCCAAACAAGGCTAAGCTTATATCTGTTTAAATGGGGAGCGACCAAAATACCAGAAACTGACTGTCAAAATGTCAATATTGCATATATATATGATATCTGTGAAAAATATGTTAGAGACAATAGATATTCCTCATTGCACCGGAATCAGAAAGTTGTGAAGAAGCACTTTTCATGAAATGCTGATCGGTTTCACCATAGTTATGCTATTTTTACTCAGTCAGCAGAAGTCTTCAGAAAAACAGTACAGTCTTTAAGCATGTACTCAATGCACCATTTCTTCTACTGTAGCAAAGCAGGAAGCAGTTTGGTTAATTGTTCTTTACTAGCTGAAGCTGATGTTGCCTGTGGCGTTCTGTCAGTTATAGAAAGTAACGTTAGCCAATTTACAGGTAAACAGTCACACGGTATCTTGTGTTTAACTCTCACATATATTTCTGATTATGGTAATGGGGCAATTTTATAATGCTGGTGGCTGCAGTTGCTTGTTGTCATTCTCACTATAGAGATGTCTTTGGACCCTAATGTTTCTTAGCAGACCCCCATCCCCCAAAACAAAATTCAGGCTACGCCACTGATGTGTGTGTGTGTGTGTTGTACAGCTGTCTGATCTCATCACCTCTTTCATCAAAAACACACTTCAATACACCTCCAGTCATGCCTTACACACACACACACACACACACACAAATAAATAAGTGGGACAGTGTGTGTGCGTGTGTGTGTGTGTGTGTGTGTGTGTGTGTGTGTGTGTGTGTGTGTGTGACATTGTTGTGTGTTGTACGAGCTGGTCTGGGTCAAGGTCTAAACACAGCCCATATACTCTATCCTGTCACTCTGAATCATTGTCTGTGTGTGTGTCTGTGTGTTTGTGTCAAAAGAGAGAAAATTAATCAAATCTAAAAGAGTTCATGGATCGCTCTGTTCAATTTATTTACAGGTGTCAGAGACGTTCCCACTAAACATCCTCATAAAGTAACTTGCCAAGCCTGATGGTATTGTGAATTACATATATGTGTGATACTGAATGTAACGCAGTTATGTTATTTTAAATGTTAGAGAGGTCAGAAAAGGAGGACAGCAAAATTCTTCGTCTATATATGTCCAGAGAGAAGTTCTACAACTTTGTAGCCAAATAATCATGACCTCTGGGTAGCACAGCATTGCAACTGAAAGTCGGGAAGTCACCATTCTGTGTGTTCTTTTAAATAAAGGAGATTAGCAATTATCCATGAATTCATTTCATAGCTTAATTAATCAAACACAGCTGAGAATGATCTGTGAGGGTTGTTCAGGTATAAATGTGAATATGGCTAAGCTGAATAAGGACTGGGATAATGAACACCCCTGTATAAGAAGCTTTTTATACATATTTGAGCTTGTGGGCTACTGTACATAGATTTAAACCAGCTGATTCATCTATCAGCCATTTCATTGGAGTACTGGGAGTAATACAGTTGTGAAATTGGATTGAATTAGACATATTCTCCGATATCTTTATGAAACAAGGATATTACACTTGCCGTCATTGCTCTTTAATTTATTATGTAAAGGTCAATCCCAATTATCCAACATGTTATGATAGCCAAACCAGACATCTGTTTCAAGTTGTTTTGTCTTTTGTTTTCCCTTTACACAATGGATTTTCTGCATGTAGCAGTTTGGTCGTCGGTTAGGTTCCTCTGTAATGTTCTATGTCCTGACACTTTTTAGGAGAACACCACTGTAGTAGTGGCTTTGCCTGAGAGTAACAAACCTGTAAAATCTGCAATGTTAAGGTTTTTATTGATGTGCCATATTAAGTTTGTTCATTCAGTCAGCTTTCCTTATGTTGATTTTCCTCAGGCAAAAAAAATAAGTTGAGTGTCTATGATAGCTGTAACCATCAGCAAGCAGTATCACCCAGTGCCTACTTGTTTTGGCTGCAAATTAACAACAGCTGTTAATGACACAGATAATTACTGCACTGTGTGTCGTGTTTAAATGTCCTGCAGTGCTGATGGTCACAGACTGAATCTGAAGTGTGACCTACTGAATCCTCCTGACACAAACATCACAACTCATCACCATCATCATCACACGCGCACACACACACACACACACACACACACACACACAGATATATGTATGTATATATGTATGTATGTATAGATAGATAGATAGATAGATGGATAGATGAGTGAGAGAGACAGAGACAGAGAGAGAGAGAGAGAGAAGTGAATTGTGTGTAGACGTTTCTTTTTCCAGGTTGTTAAATGGAGTTTCTGGGTGAAATTTTTGGGAATGATGTGTGTCTGTTGGTCTTCATCCCAGCTAGATGACTCACAGCGGGATACACCCCAACACACACACCAACGCTTAGACACACACACACACACACACACAAACATACACACCCCAACACAGCCCCTGACACAAACCTAGACACACTCCCAGACACACACATATACACTTCAGCTCTCACTACTCTAACACACACTGGGGGAGACACACACCATTTACTTGTCTTAACCACCAAAACACAGAAACAAGGTCTGTTTGAGGCCTGTAAGTTTTAATGTCTGTGTAAGGTCTGTCGGGTTTTGGGTCTGTTTGAGGCCTGTATGGTTTAAAGTCTGTGTAAGGTCTGTAGGGTTTTGGGTCTGTTTAAGGCCTGTAAGACCTTTAGAGTCACACAGTTACAGAATCATGAGCATAAACACTCCAGACTCTCCAGTACATTTTATTACAGTTGCCATAGTTGTGTGTGTCTGGATGGCTGTAGATAAACCGCTGAAAGAACTCATCATCAGTTTGGAATTTAAAAGAGAACAGTTATAGAGGCAGTTATAGCAGATGCTTACTTTTGAACAGGAAAACGCCTGGAATTAAACACCTGGAATGAAGCACCTGGAAAGACACAGTGGGAATTCAACATCTATGACTAAGATGGTTTTAACAGAACAACAGCCACACTTCGATTTCGATTAGCTTTAGGTATTAAGCTGAAGTTCACACACTCACCTTAAAATTATATTGTATTGTTAGAATAGATTTAATGAGCAGCCATGGAACATCTACAGTAGACTCTCAAAACAGCTAGGCCAAGCATTCTAAAGAGATTAACCATGAATGGACGCTAGTAGCCATCTTTAAGCTTTTCCTTTGTAATTTGCATAATGCTAAATAATAGCTGTTTATTGTTAGCAACATTGGCTTTTGAATTATACATACTGTATATTCATATACATTTTTCATATAAAGCATTTTATCCTAAAATGTTTTATATCCTTCAATAGCTTTTCTCATAATATACACAGCTTTACAAACACAAAAAATAATGCTATAAAATGATCAATAGTACATTTTGTTAAAGAAACAAAAATGCAATTTCCATTATACATCATCTGTTATTCTTTTCAAAAATGTGTTATATCCAAAATTGTTACAAATGGACAGACAGTGTCTTGGAATGAAACTCTTCAACTATAACTGTAAAACAGTTCAGTAGAACCATTTCAGGCAAAAGTGCTACGATTATAATGTGAACTGACAGAATTGTCAGAGCCACAAGACCAGACTGAGACTCAACAGACCAGACTAACGCTAATGCTAACGCTAACGCCAAAACTAACACTTACTGCAGCTGGAATAGCCTGCAGTACACATATACACACACCCACCCACACACACACAGCCAGGAGTCACTGAGTCAACAGTGTGTCACACACAATCAGGACTAAAATAAAACCCTGTGTGTGTGTGTGTGTGTGTGTGTGTGTGTGTGTGTGTGTGTGTGTGTATGTATGTGTGTGTGTGTGTGAAAGATATACACACATATATACATATACATATTACTATCTGTGGTTATTGACAGGTTTTGTAATCTAAGCTGTCACTATGGTTAATAATCTAATTTTATTTATTTCAATATCACATCGCTGCCAAATAAACTCGATTCATTCATTCAGAAACACACACAAAAATGCACACACGTCTTTCTCAACAGTAATAACAGATATGCTTAACACAGTTAAGGTAACATCATTCGTGTCTGAGTCGAACTTCACTTATATACTCATTTGTTCTAATAGACATAAATTCTTTATTAGATCAGCTTATAATTTCATTCAAATGTACCTAGCACAATTTGGTACTAAAACAAACAATCATACCTGAAACAGGTCAGTACTGAACAAAAGTTCATCAGGGCACTACTGAAACAAAGGAGCACACCTGAAGCAGGCCAGTACTGAAACAGATAAATACTGAATCAAAAGACACTAAAATTAGCACAAAGGTGAAATAGATCAATATGGAATCAATGAACAATGGAATAGACCAATGCTAAAAAATCTACATTATAACAAACAAGCAACACTGAAACACAGTAATACTGAAATAGATAAAAATTGGAACGGATCAATAGTAAATACTGATTTTATTTATTTATTTAGCCTTTATTTAAGCAGGAAATCCCTTGAAATTAAAATCTTATATCAAGGGAGAACTTGCCAAGAGCACATTGTTTCAAGCTACAAAAAGTATAAACCAGAGCATCACAGAGATGGGACCACTACAGATACACTGTTATGCAGTTCTTTCAGTTATGCAGTTATTCAGTTATGCAGTTCTTAATCAAACCTTTAAACTCACTCAGGGACACCAAGTCATTAGGCTGTAGTGTGTTCTGAAGGATATCCCATGACTAATTCTGAACCTTTCTTGAATAGGCATCATAACAGCTGTTAATATGTGACAACAGTTATACAAATAAGAAGGGACCTTACCCAATAAGGCTTTATAAATAAAGATGTCCCAGTGTTGCTGTCTCCATATGCTTAATCAAGGCCAAGAAACCAGATCATATGTCTGGGTCCTATACACAGCAACATATCCACGACATTGATAGAAAATGTATAGAACTGTGACACAGAAAACCTAAGTAACAAAGAAAAGAGGGGACAGCATGCATGCAAAGACAATCAAAAACACTTAAGAACGTAACTGGTATAAGTGTTTTTCGAGCTGCTAAATCCAGGCAGGTGCTATTATGAAAATAAAAACCCAGTCTAGCCTTCAATTTTTCACTAGGTTCTTAGCGTGCATCCTAAAAGAGAGATTGTCATCCAACCAAATACCCAAGCAGTTGTAGGATGACACTTTGTAAGGTATGAATCCCAACAGAATGTAAGATCTGGGAATGGGCTCTGGAAAATATCATGAATTTGGTTTTTCTTAACATTAGGAACCAACTTTTGACCGCACAATGAGGCCTGCAGCTGTTGAAAAGCAATCTGTAGTTCATCAATAGCCTGACTCAGTAAGGAGGCACTGAGTCGACTATTGTAGCATCTGCATAAAGATGCACTTTAGCTCTAAGCATGTCCTTTCCAATGTAAACAGAAAATATACTGGCTAAAACTGAACCTTGGGGGAAACTTGATTTGTGACCACTTGTATATACACAGTGTTCTATCTTCAGGGTCATTTTTGAGCCATTTCATAGCTTTATTACCTTTACCAATATGTGCCTAACAGCAGTTCATGGTCAACAGAATTAAATGCTTTGGGTAAATCAACAAGGCCAGCACAATGCTGCTTTCTGTCCTATGCGCTGATAATATCATTTGTTACCAACATAGCTGCTGTAATGGCACTATGACCTGATCTAAAACTAGATTGAGTTTCACTTAAAATATTATTGTCAGCCAAGAATTTCTTCAGTTGAATGTTTACTTGAGATTTAAAATTCTTAGCATGAATAGACTGTTAGGATATAGGGTAGTATTGTTTAAGTCTAAGGAGTTTCCACCCTTCAATAGCAAAAGAACGTAGCTGTTTTCCAGATTTTAGGGATGACATTTGTCTGGAGGCTTATATAAAAATATGAACAGTAGGATACGTAAGGGAAGAAGTAAGGGTCCCGATTGTTGGGTCCAGATGACTTTTTTTGGATCAATGGCTTTCAAAGCTTTACAGATGTCCACATCGGAAATAGAACTAAAAACAAGAGAGCTCTTAGTCATAATTTGTGCTCTGAGCCATCCTGTATAAGCATTAAAAATGGACCCGGCTGATATAAAATGCATATTTAAACGCACCATGATATCATCTTTACTGAATTTTAGTCGAGTTGACTAAAATGCGGCCGGGGAGGCTGGAAATAGAATTGGAGCATGACAATGATTTTATCTGTTTCCAGAATTTACTGAGATTATTGAGATTTCCGAGATAGATTGATTAAAAATGTCCTCGTCTGGATTGTATATTTAATTCTTAAAAAGGCAGTTCAGTCAGCAGTAAAGTTAGGACATCTTATGTTGGACCTGGAAGCTTTTCTTTCCTTGAGCAGGTTAGAAAGCTCCTTTGAGAACCAGGAATTGTCCCACCATGAAATCCTAGGACATTTGGGCTATTTTGAATTTCTTACACAGCATAATAACACCGTGATTGCTAATAACTTCTTCACACTGCCACTGATATGTACTTACAGGGGACATGTGTGAAAATGAGATTTAATACTGTATTATTTGGGTTGAGCCTAGATTTAATATATCCCACAATTCCTTAATGAAATTAAGGTGAGACCAATCATTCTCTAAGTAGTAAATTTAAGGCCATTTGATGCCATTTGTGCTTTCACACAGAGGAATTTGACTTCCACATTTAACCCATCTGTGAAGTGAAACAGCCACATACACACACACACACTAGTGAACAGTGACCACACTTGCCCGGAGCGGTGGGCAGCACTATCCATGGTACACAGGGAGCAGTTGGGGGTTAGGTGCTTTGTTCAAGGGCACCTCAGTTGTTACTGTCAGTTCAGGGACCAGCAACCCTCCAGTCAGGAGGCTGGTTGCTGAACCTCCAGCTCCGGTTAGAAGGCTGATTCCCTAACTTCCAGCCCACGACTCCCTGATAAAAATGAATTCCTTCAGACTATATTCATTTCAAATGTTGGCCTGTAATAGCCAAAGAATGTAAGATGAATGTCTTTGGACATATTCACTTGGTTTTAGTTATGTACTGTGACATAGGGCTACAAAGTCTGGATTGACCATAAATTGCAGCTCTACTGCTTTTACCAACTCAATCAGATCTACATCTACAACGCTCAGTTGCAATCAGATTGTCAGGTATTCATTTTTTTACCATGTTTCTTAAATCACAATGGTGAAAAAAAGACTTCTCTGCGGGCCTGGGTAAATTTGGGATAGGGCAAGGTTTTGGCTTCCCATCCCCAGAAAACAACAGTAGCAGCAAAATAATCATTAAAATGATAATAGTTTTTCAATACCTGTGTTTGTGTTATTAACAGTAGGATGCAAGGAGAATTTTCCCATAGTAAGAATATCAGTCAAAGCATACAAGGATTTTAGAAATAGGAGAAGGTTCGCTTGTATTTGCTGATGCAATGGGTTATATTTTAATGAATGCATGAATCTCTGGTCATAAAGAAATAAATCCCGAAAGCTTAAAGAATATAATGAGGAATATACACTCACCCAATGCAAGAAGTCCAGAAAGGCACAAATGAGTGAATAAATGATCTGACAGAAGCATGATGGCCGCTGCACAGGTCTTACCAGTAATGCACAACACAGTATCCAGCAAAGCCTTTTTAGTCACCTAACCACCAATAAATCAGTCAGAGTTGGCTTCAGAATTGTGAATTGTTGATATGTGCCCAGAGCAGCAATGCAGAATCCCGTGTTGGCTGCACAGGCCTAAACAGGGACATACAACCCTTAAACTTGTCTTTTCATGTCTGGATTCACAGTGTAAAACACAAATAAGCATAGTAAAACACAGAGCTCACATCCTGGCACACAAACAAAAAACTGGACTGGGAGCCATCTTGGAATACAGTAGTGATGAACAATTAAATTCTGAAACAGATCAATACTGAACAAAAGATAAACACGGAAGCAAATGAATACTGAAACAGATAAAAACTGGAACAAAAGAGCAACACTGACACAATAATACAAATATAGATTAACATGGAAACAGATCAATATATAAATGCTAAATAGATCAGTACTGAAACAAAAGGTCAATATGAAACAATACATCAATGCTGAAATACAATAGACAGATACACAAAGACCTTAGGACATCAATACTGAAACAGATTAGTACTGAAACAGAGCAATACCAAAAATACAAGCTCAGCACTGATAGAGATAAATACTGAAACAAAAGGCCATTACTACTGAACCAGATCAGCTGTACAGCAGATGAATTAGCTATCACTTTCCACATCCTACTGTAGCAGCAGTCCCCTTCATCCAATCACACGCTGGGGTAAATCTTTTCCAGAATGTTTTTACTGAACATTCAGACAGAACATGTGCAGTCTGATGAGTTTTACAGACTGCGTTAAAACTCTGCTGTAAATGACAGAAATAATGAAGTTTCCTCTGGAGAAAAACATTACACTCTATTTTCCATATAAACTGCTAAAGCTGAAGAATTCCTCTTTTACAGCAGATTCTCTCCTCTCTGCTGTTGCATACGCAGAGTGTGTGTTAACTGGGAGCAGATCTTTAGCTCATACACGCTCCTGTAAAATCTAATATCAGTCTCTGAATGACTGTGTGCAGTACAGAGTCCCTGAGCTTAGAGAACAATAGATGTTCAATTACTCGACAACAGATCAAACACATTTTCAGTTTCTTGTGAAATGTAAAAAATGTCAATACTGAAATAAATGATTAATACTGAAACATCAACAGGAAAACAGATCAATACTGAAAAAACAGCACCTATAAAAGATCAATACAGAAACAGATTAATGTAGGCGAAGAGGAACGTAATGAAGGGTAGTGATAGAGACCAGAAAATAAAACAAAAGAGATAATCCACATCAGAAACATTATTAATTCAGGTATTTAACCTGCAGTGAACGAAATATTACAATACAATATCAGTTTATAAGCATGCTGTACAGACACACACACACACACACACACACAAATAAATACACATAAAAGCACACTCATGATCAAACAAAAACACATACACACTCAAAACACATACACCCTGCATCAACACACACGCATAAAAACACAGGCGCATTAGTAAACTGTGTATGGTGTTTTATCTCCAGTGCGTGTTTGGGGTGTGTGAGGTTTAAGGTTATTTTCTTGGGGTTCCAGAAGATCAAAGACACTGTTGCTGTGGCAATGATTTTTGTCTGGGATGTTGCCGTGGTGATGAGTGTGTCTGGGCTGGTTATTCCTGCTCCACACACGCTTACCTGCACGCACAATTTCATAAGTATTTACATTAGAGACACATTTCACACACATTTACTGCCTACTGTAGTGCAGAATTCTAAAAAAAATTTCATATTTGGAATTCACACATATTTCTGCATATCTACACATATTTACTGCAGATTTTACACTTAATGCAGATTTCACAGGTATTTTCTGCAGATTGTACACATATCATCAAAGTACAGTTGCACATCCAGAGGAAATCAAAACAGGAAGAAAACGTGGTAGCTAGGTCTGACATCGTGAAACATGCAAATGATTCGCACTCGGCTGTGCATGTGCAGCCTCGCTGTACCTGACTGACCCAACAGCCACGATTGTAGACATTCAATGAGCAGTAAACAGCAATGGTGTCATGACAGACTGTCATGGAGTGACTCAGAATGGCAGCAGGTCATCTTCAGTGATAAGAGACAACCAAGAAATCATTTGGTCACCACCAAGATGAGCAGTTTGTTGTCACGCGTCACATGTTCAGAAGGCCTGGTGTCACTCCACCCCTACTACAAAATCTGCATCAGTATCATCTTCCTTCGAAATAGCATTGCAATCCGATACTTCCTTCTGGGTGCAACTATTTGTTTCACAATGAATTTATTTTCTAAGTGCTGTTTAAATATTTGGCGAATCCAGTCATTTACAATAATAATAACAATCAAATGTATTGGTGAATGATGCATCAGCCTGTGGTAAAGTCCAGCTGTAGCTGTAGTGGGTACAGTACTCTTTGCCTATGGGACAGTTGCTCCTGCAGGGACAGCAACCTCTGAGCCCCAGCACAAAAGATCACCTGCCTTAAAGAACATGTCACTAGACAGTGACCTAAGGCGAGCGCTCGGAGTCTACTTCAATGAGAGTGTGAATGTATTAACACACTGAGACAGTTCAGTGAGATTTTTCCTCTTTGCTTTGGTAACAGATTGTACATCTGTGGGATGACTTTAGACTAGAAGTTGGAACATTGCCGTGAGAATTTGACTGCATACAGCCACAAGAGCATTTGTGGGGTCAGGTACTAATTTTGGAAGATTACTGCTAGATCACAAACTCAACTTGTCTCCATCACTCAGTTCCACTGCTCCACAACCCAATCCTGGGGGGTGTAAAACCTGTCTAATAATGGCATTATGCATGGTGACCTTAGGCTTATGTGCAGCTGGGTTTGTGTAAATGTGCGGATGTTTTGATGAATTGATGCACCCATTCAAATTAGTGACCATAAGCATTCTTGTGTGTAACATGATTATGTGCACTAGAGGGCAGTGCCTACACTAGAAAACAAATCATTTCTGGCAGTGCTAGTAGTTTTGGTGTGATTAGCTTAGAGATCTTGTCATGCCCCCAGTACAATACTCTAGTATATCCTCATACTCCTCAGCCTCATCAGTTTTAAAACATTTTAGATTTTATATCACTTTCATATTTTTCATTCATCAGGGTTCTCGCACCAAAATACCCAGAACAAACACATAAAATAACTACTGGGAATCTCTCTGCTACCACCCAAACCTGACTCCTAGACTAGCCGCTGAGCAATTAGTTTTACTCTGTCCTCAACCATTCAGAAAAACTGTAAATAAACCAGAGATTCATCTGTATTCAGAATTATATGACATTTACATTTATGGAATTTAGCTGACGCTCTTATCCAGAGCGACTTACAAGGTTAATCATATTACAGGTAGGCCAAAGTGGTGTTAGGAGTCTTTCCCAAGGACTCTTATTGGTGTAGCACAGCATAGTCACCCAGAGCAGGATTCGAAACCCAGGCTCTCACATGCGGTGGTGGCTGCCTGGAGAGTAGTGGTGTTATCCGCTGAGCTACACCAACCCATGAACACCAGAAATAAGTGTTCAGTCAGAAGCCTGCTGAAAAATTGGCCTAGAGCAGCATGGAATTCATGCTGGTCCATGATGGCTTATGCTGGTTAGTTCTGGTTGACCAGCAAAAAACTTGAGTTTGTTGTTTGTTGTGGTTTGAACAACCAGCATGATGCTGGTTAGGAGGTAAACAAGTTAAGTCGAGCAAAGATATCTACTGTACATAGCCAGGCTACCTTGCAAACTTCAGCTGTTAGATTGTTCCTTCTGATCTGACATGTCATTTCTGTGATTTGAGGGAGATGTTCTGTTTATTGTAACAATGATTTAATGACAGTTACTGTAGTTACACGGCTGCAATAAGATATTCAACTTTATAGCAGCAGCGTTAGTGGTTTTCCATCCTTGTGTGTTCATCAGCCTCCTCAAAGCAGCTGTAGTTTGTCAATAATTCGTCACATACGTTATATTCTCCAAACTGAAAAATCTCTCTCTACAGACACAGCAGCATCAGTGTGAGAGGAGAGTAATCGTGATTACAACAGACGCACAGATATTTCATTTAGGTCTGAGTCCCCTTTAAGAGAACACAGTCATTGTTAATGTTAACTACATTGTCCTATGATTATGTTTATTTGGATTCATTCTGATGTTATAGTTTTATGAACAGAATGACATTAGAATGTTATCCTTATCTGATTGTTTAGCTCTCGCTGATAAATCTACATCTGATTACAGACAGATACAGTCAACACAGCTAGAAAAGTCCTGATGAGGTTTTACTGCCTGAATCTAACAGAACTGTTTATTATCTCGTTTCTCTCATCATCCCTCATTTCTTCTGTTATTCCTCCTGTATCACCTCGCTGTCCCTTTGTCATTTAGCTTTCTACTTTTTCATCCCTCGTTCCCTTATTATTCCTCCTTACTACATCTCACACTGCACAAACTGCTGTCCATTATGGATGATGATGGGCACCCACTGCACACCATTATCATGGACAAAAGGAGCAAGTTCAGTGGCAGGCTGCTGTCACAGGGCTGCTCTACAGACAGACGCAGGAGATCTTTGTCCTGAGAGCCATCAGGCTCTACAACTCTTCCCAGTGGGTCCGGGAGGGAAGAGGACAGATGAGGACTGAATCTCATGTTTACATCATAGTTTTATTTATTTGCACTGTTACACTTTACTGTATATCCTGTACATCTAAACAACCGGACACTTCACACACACACACACACACACACACACATGGACTTAAATACCAATATATGCACGTTCATTATCTTTTTCAGCATGTCATTATTTGCTGATGTCTGCGCCCCATTTATATTATTGCACTGCCGGGATATCTCACATTTTCCTACTGTATTTCAGTTGCTGCAGTTGTATTTGCACTTTTGTAGATAATTTTACTATTATCTAGACTTTTCCATATTTATTCCCTCAGTGTAACAGGTGAGATATATTTATCTATAGTGTATCGGACTATTTATAGTTTTATAGTTAATCCTTTTCGCTGAGCCGTTACCTACCTATCTGGGTTCATTCTGTACCAGCCTCTTTGTCTTGTCTTTACTGTGCTGTACTGTGTAACTGCTAGGGGCTGCTTAATTTCCTCGGGATCAATAAAGTCTCTCTCTCTCTCCCTCTCTCTCTCTCTCCTTCTCTCTCTCTCTCTCTCTCTCTCTTGCTGTCTCTCTCTCTTGCTCTCTCTCTCTCTCTCTCTCTCTCTCTCTCTATCTCTCTATCACCCTTTATCAGCTTGCTTTCCCTTTTTTTCTCCCTCTTTCCCTTTAGCATTTCTCATTCTGTTAATCTCCATGCTTTCCTTCCATCATCTCTTTTTCCTTTTATCACCCCTCATTTCTCTTGTCACCCTACTTTCCCTTTTATCATCCCTCTTTCCCACTTTCACTCTCTCTGTCTTTTCCCACTGTACTGTCTCTTTCTCACACACAAAGGGAATGAAGGATGATAAAGGCGGGTGGGACAGGGGGAGAAATGGAGCTTCATTTTTTCCACTAAACGTCTTCTTTTAATCCCACAGCAGGTAGAGGATTTTTTTCTTTTCATTTTCTGTGTTTTTGTCTCTTCTTTCTGTCAGATATTAAAAGCCTCCAGATGTTGCCCTCTCAGTGAAAGTGTTTAATGTACTGATTACTGTATTAATCTTCAGTAAACTATGTGAATGTATCCATTCTCTCTGCGTTAGTCCGGTTTAACGCTGGCCTCTGTTTAACACATGTTTGACGCGGCCAGGCTACAGTTCAGCGTGTGAGCAGCAGACGTGAGTAAAAGTTTGTGATGATCCAGATTTTTTTTCAATGGTTTCATTTGTCTGGGTGACATTTGCAGCTGGACATGAATAAGAGAGGACACTTTTTTAGCTTTTCAAACTGACCATACGCATAGTACAGCATTAAAACACCAGCACTCATATAATCAGCATCAAGATTATTAGTGTACAAGCTTAAATGGGCTGAGGTTTAATGGCATTACCAAAAAAGCAAAACATATTGGGAGTTTATTAGGATTATTAGCCATTTCTCATTGGAGTATTCAATATGCATTGCACTTTAGACATTATGGCCTATTTTAGTACATAGTTAGAGGTCTTATATGCGAAAAGCACTCATTAGGTTATCTGCAGTTATAACACACAATGCATTATTATGATATAATAATGATAATCACATTTGTGTAAAATTGATTCCTACAGGTTCTAGGCAGTGTCAAGTTTATAGCTTCATTGCAGCTTAATAAGACTTTAACAAGATTTGTTCAGGGTGCAGTTTTAGTCATTGAAGTCATTTATCAAGCACATACAGGGATATTTGTTTTGTATATATTAGTTTTTGTGTTTTCAAGGTTTGGTGACTTCATAAACTTCAAACTCCAATGCAATAAACTCCAGAAATCATCTGACTCTCCTTAAAACCTAGAGGAACCAAAGCCTGAACGTCCATGTCACATTTGTAGAGTCAGAATTTAGGTGATAATTCACTCTCAATAATTTGCATAACATTGGCCTAACATAACATTTATATTAAAATTCACATTTAAATAGTTTTTAATAACGCTGGTGTTGTTTCCACCGCTGGTGCTGTGAGTAAAGGGAAAAAGTTGATGCTGAAGATGCAAATGTTTCTTCTATACTGGTAAGCACCCTCATTAGTTGTTTGAAGTGTGTCAATGTGTTGGAACCAGAGAATGTTGAAAATGTGTATTTAACCCGTGTTATGAAAGTGAACGTAAACACTGTTCACGTCGGAGCTTAAATATATATTTGGGGCCTCATCCTTACTATTGTTGATGACTTGAATACATATATATATATAAATTATAAAATTATATAATTTAAATATTATTTATATTTGTAAATAAATATTTTAAAAAGTGTTCCTTTCTATATATATATATATATATATATATATATATATATATATATATATATATATATATATATATATATATATATATATATATATATATAATGTTACCTCAGGAATTCTAATCTCTTTCTTCCTCATGCTGTTTCACTTACTCTCTCTTCTTTTGCAGAAACCCTTTTAGTCCCTTTTTTCTGCTAAACCACAACACTTATATGGTGAGAGAGAGAGAGAGAGAGAGAAAGAGAATGACTAATTCAGACTTAATCTGTCTAAAACACACTCTCTCTCACACACGCACTTAGAAACACACTCCTTTCAATATGTTGCAAAGTTTGTGCTTACAAAAATGAGCATTTATTTTATAGCACTGCTGCCCTCTACTGCACTTTAAGAGTAATGACGGTTCACATGAGAAGTGCAAAACCGCCTCAATAAGATAAACATAGAAATAAAAACTTAATGTAGCACAGCTAGATTAAAGGTTTAAATTTTTAATTTAGAATCCATTAAGGAATTTCTGTCCAAATCCAACTCTAGTCCTGGCTAGTTTCTTTCCAAACCCTACTGTAGTCCTACTTTCTGTCCAAATCATACTGTAGTCCTACTTTCTGTCCAAATCATACTGTAGTCCTACTTTCTGTCCAAACCCTACTGTAGCTCAAACAAAATTATGCCCAAACCCTACTGTAGCTCAGACTAAATTCTCTCTAAACCCTACTGTAGCTCAGTCTAAATTCTCTCTAAACCCTACTGTAGCTCAGTCTAAATTCTCTCTAAACCCTACTGTAGCTCAGTCTAAATTATGCCCAAACCCTACTGTAACTCAGACTAAATTCTCTCTAAACCCTACTGTAGCTCAGACTAAATTCTCTCTAAACCCTACTGTAGCTCAGTCTAAATTCTCTCTAAACCCTACTGTAGCTCAGTCTAAATTCTGTCCAAACCCTACTGTAGCTCAGTCTAAATTCTCTCTAAACCCTACTGTAGCTCAGTCTAAATTCTCTCTAAACCCTACTGTAGCTCAGTCTAAATTCTCTCTAAACCCTACTGTAGCTCAGTCTAAATTCTCTCTAAACCCTACTGTAGCTCAGTCTAAATTCTCTCTAAACCCTACTGTAGCTCAGTCTAAATTCTGTCCAACCCCTACTGTAGCTCAGACTAAATTCAGTTTGAACTTGACTGTACCATGGATAAAATTCAGTTTTTCCTCAGCTGACAGAATTTTGTTGTAACTTTACTGTAACCCTGGCACAATTCTGTCAGAATCCAGCTTTAACCACGACCTTCCCAAACCAGACTGTGGTCTGATTCAAACTGTAGCCCTACAAAAGTGTGTCCATTCAAAGTGGTCCAACATCATTTGGTCAGTAGCCTGACCAAATTCTCTGTGAACCCAGCTGTAACGTCACAAAATTCTGTCTGAACCTGACAGTCACTTTCACAGCTTAATTATGGAGGACGACATTAATAGTATAAACATAACTATTTCGCACACACACACATATACGCTGCTAAGTAAAAGTTTTATTCCATCGACTGTGTTTTCACATTCCTCTGTACCTGCCAAAAACGTCAACGTTTGTTTTTACAAAGAAAGCTGCTCGTATTGCTAATTTATTGCAACACACTCTACACTTACAAACACAGCCAAACACAACACACACACAATGAGTTATTACAACCAACACACATCGCATGCAGCAGGATTATCATCCATCTGCAGGGAAAAAAAATTACTTCTTTCCAGGTAAAACAAATTTAAGTACGAAGATGTGGAGAAAGTGAAGGACATTGGGGATATTTTGGGATTTATCACGGAAATGAACCTGTTCTGGGCTAGCAGAGAGCTCAAGTGCTCTGATGGATTTTACAGACATTTCTTAAGAGCCAGTAAAACAAAACCAGGCAAAGTTCTAACACATTCATTATCCAGCACCATGTTTCAGCATTAAAAGCTGTTAGCTAACGTCCAACTCCAACACTAGCTCTATTAGTCAAGTCTAAATCAGCAGACATACTCTATAAAACATGTTACAGTGCAGAACTTTTCGTGTTGTTTTCGCCTTTAATGCTGTGCTAAAGTAGAATTTGAGTGCTTAAAAACTGCTTAAATTTAGCTGCTTGATTAAAAACCTGTGTGTTGATCATTCTGGCACATATGTGTTTAGTCATCAATGACAGCTATTACCCTGCTCATGCTATAATTACTATAATTAGTTTTAAAAATAGAGAAAGAAAGAAAAAAAGAAAGAAAAGCACATTTTCACTGTAGCTTCAGCACACATAATGCCCTGAAATCTCATTAACTCATAAAATATAAATGACATATACCGGACATACAATACCTTTAATTATTAATTCCACCAGCCCAACTGTCCAATAGTCCAAGAACCCCGTAGTCCCACCGCCTACTGTACAATAGCCCCCTATATTGCTATAATAATACAGCAATATATATATACACAAGGCAACAGTTTGAAAGTGCTGCCGTCTGGCAGTCCAGTAGACCCACTGTCCAACAGTTCTACAGTTCAGAAATCCTATCATCCAATAGGTTGGCAATCCCGAAGTTCCACTACTCTTCTACAGCCCAAAAGTCACAACGTCTAACAGTTTAATAGTCCAGAAGCCCCACAGTACAGAGGGTATACAATCCAGTCGTTCTATAGTCTAACAAGTCTACAGTCCAGGAGTCCTACAATCCAACACGTCTTTAGTCCAACAGGCCTACAATCCAGGAGTTCAACACTCCAGTAGTTCTACAGTTCAGATGTAGGACTGTCCAACAGTTCTGTAGCTCAGACATCCTACAGTCCAACAGTTATATGATGAATCTTGGCAAAGAGACAACATTGTATTATTAACTTTGGTCTTGACAAAGAGATGTAATTAAATGAGTACAATTTAGACACAATGTGACAGTAAACCCTGGGACAAAAGTGTTTTATTTTCCTCATAGTGGGTGTCAACGCTTTACAATAAGCCTAAAAAGGCAAAAATGAAAATACAAATAAACAGCAACAAAAAAAAAAAAATGAATGAATGTGATTTTACTGATAGAGCCTCCAAAAACCTTTGGAAAATAATGTGATTCACCAAAACACATTTCAAAAATACAAATGTGTTGCACATATGTGTCTAAAATGCTGATACTGCTCATTTTATTTATAAGAAGCTGTAAAAGTTATGTTTTTGATCATTAACAGAGCTGTTGATAATTTTATAATAAATGAGAGCAGTATATAGCAGTAGACACATTACAGTAAAATTATTATCCTAAATGATTCATATACAAAAAGAAGTGACCAGATGAATTGAATTGAATTGAATTGAATTGAATATACAATTGTGCTGAGCAGAAAAGCATGAATGCACAACCTTGAGGCAAATGGACTACAAAAGTAGAACACCATATCATAGCTTGGCTCATAGAATTTAGATTTCTGCTGAGACACACAAACTGTCCTGAGCCAACAGTATAAATCCATGGATCCAACCTGCCTTGTGTCAAGAGTGCAGACTGGTGTAAAGGTGTGGGGAATGTTTTCTTGGCATGCTTTGGTCCTGGTAATACCAATCAGCAAATATTGCTGCTGACCAAGTGCAACCCTTCATGGTCATATTGATCATCTTCTAATAGCTAATTCCAGCATGATTACGCACCATGTCACAAAGCAAAGCCAACTTCTTGATTTCATGAACATGACAATGAGTTCAGTGTTTTTCAGTGATCGTCCCAGCCACCTGACCTGAATCCAATAGAACTCCTTGGGTATGTGGTAGAATGGGAGATTCACAAAGTGAAAGCAGAAATTGCCTGATTCAATCATGTAAACATGGACCAGTAAACATGGTTAATTGTGACTGCTGTGGGAGGGAGGCCCTACCCAGTATTAGTACACTGTTTCTAATAAAGTGCTTAGTTATGCTGAAAGCAGTTAGTGCAGGTGAGATCAGTATGACTTTTCTAGACTGTCTGATATAAACAATATTTTAGTGGTTCTGTGCTTACTGAAGTGTTCCGTCTTTAGTTCCTTTGATGTTTAACCCTGTAATACACACACACACACCCACACACACAGGGCTGCTCCAGTGAGGCCACTTTAATTGCTGCAGATACAGTTTCCATAGCAATAAGGCAACAGAGATCAAAAGAATACTTCCTCAGGGAGCTGATCTATGTTAGTGTGTGTGATTGAAGGTTACTCTAACAGATTTCACACACACATGCATAATATAATATGATATAATATAATATAATATAATATAATATAATATAATATAATATAATATAATATAATATAATATAATATAATAAATCAAAATCAGAATTAAGTGTCTCATTAAACAAGCTAGTTCACCAGAACATCATCATTATATGGAACACCTCTCTTCCAAATAAACTGAATGTTTCAAAGTCCCAACTCTCTTAGCAACCGTTGCACCGTTCATTCAACATTTAGCTCAGGCCACCTGCCAGCTTCTGTATTACCTACAACAAAACTACAACAAAAAGACAAAGGCGCACTACTGATCAGGATTTAAAAAGTGCTGTAAGTAACAGTTCATAATTTAAAGGACTTGATAAAATAAAACACTGAAATGGTCTGAAATGTAATCTACACAGCACAAACCTACATTGACAAATACAGTATTGCAAAAACTGCTCATTCTTGAAAAGAAGGAATGCACTGGCAAACTCACGACCATAGAGGACAACTAAACTGATGATCAGAGAATTCCTTGGTGAAGAAACCCCCCTTCACAACATCTAGTCAATTCAAGGACATTCTAGAGGAAGCTGGCGCATCATTGTTAAAGTCTACAGTCAGTAGACGCTTCCATGAATGTAAATACAGGTTTTAGGATGCAAACCACTGGTAGTATTCAGGAAAGGCCAGGACAGACTTGCTAGATAACACCTAAAAAAGCCAGCAAAGTTCAGGATAAAGGTTCTTTGGAAAGATGAAACCATGAAACTTGTACCTGAATAATGAGAGAAGAATATTGTAGGTTATTTATATTATTATCACAACATAATGGACACTACGGTACCAAGAATCTTGATTATGCCAAGATAATGAGATAAAGAGCTTGAGAGTTTGAGTAGATATAGATAGAGATAGATAGATAGATAGATAGATAGATAGATAGATAGATAGATAGATAGATAGATAGATAGATAGATAGATAGATAGATAGATAGATAAATACTTTATCTCACTTCGCAAGGAGGCAAGCAATATATACAAGGAATACAAATATAACTGTACTCTGTAGACCAGAATAAAAAAAAAACATGCAAATTCATGGTCCCTTAGGGCATCTGTGTTTAACAGCATTGCATCTACACTGGGTGGAGCTTCAGAAGCACAAACGTTTTGAGGTGTGCTACTGAAACCTGTTGCTTCCTCTGATTAGCACTTACCTTAAATTATCTTTATACAAACCATGAAAACAATGTATATAACAAAATAGGATGGTTCTTTTTTTGGTTCTGCTAATTTGCAGCTGCATAAGCACAATCAAAGATCTCTGTGATCTGTGTTCAGCTATGTTATATCTTACAGTAATGAGCCAGCCATCTAACGGATATCATACAGCATTGGTAATGCTTTAAATATGGTCCAATGACTGTTTCTCCAGTAAGCATTTTTCCATTTGCTCATGCACTTAAAATTACACATTCCTTTTTATTGTTCACTTTTATTCACTTAAAAAAAAAAAGACAAACCACCACAGTATTCAGTGACAATAACTGAGAAGTGGTGTCAGATGTTTTGCAACCTTGACACAATAGCCTTGAATGCTGTTGTGTTTTACAAGGCTTCATTTTGCCAAACATATTCCTAACTACAGTACTACCATAAGTAAAGATTTGGTTTATTACTGCTGATCTAGGCAGAGGTTGGAACTTTCAAGTTACCAGCTTGAGCTGGATGCAGATTTACTACTGACTACTACACTCATCAAACTCAGGAAATTCAAACATGAACCGTCCCTATACAGCCTCATGGGAAGTTTAGGTTTTACACCTTCGTAGGTTTTTAAGCACTTCCTAAAAGAACCAACAGTATTATTGTTAATACAAAAGGTCTAATGCTCCTTCCTGTGATTATGTAAGCGAGTAGTAAAGATAAACCGTTTTATGATTCAGTGATAATCTTTGTCTACACTGATAAATATCTGCGGTCAGCGAGAGAAACAACCCAAAGGTTAAAGTCCAACCACATCGGGCCTCTTTACAGTGTTTCTCAGTAAGGTCAATGTTTATTCAGAATCTGTTCCACATTCTCCCATTAAACCCCCCGGGCTGCTTTAAACTAGATGGAACTTTAGTCTTCATGGTGAATGAGTTTGTCATCTTCATTAAAATGTCACACAGTGACCAGCCCTAACCTACATCAGGAAAAAAATTCTGTACCACTCATAGTATTGTACTATGAGTGGTAGGGTACAGTAATTTGAAGCACATGTGAGTTCACACACATTTTGTAATACTGGTAACTCCTTGGTTGCTCAAAATCTTCAAGCAAATTTGATCAACTATAGTAAACTGAAGAACAAAGACATCAATAAATGCTTGTACGTCTTAAATAAAAGGGTCTGTTTATTAGGACAGCCGATAAAGCTGAATAAAATATAACTGGCTAAACTAAAGCTACCATTAACAACATTACAGAGCCACTACAAAACAATACACTTTTTATGTGGGCAGGGTCAGCGATGCTACTCAGCAAACACTGTATTGTTCTGACAGTGTTGTCGCAACCTGTCCATAGTAATCCATTGATGTCATGCAGTAATGCTGCCACCATATTGGTAGGCAACTTTAGGTTCACTCACCAGCACAGTGGCTGGTTTGTAAAGCCTAAATCGATTCAGCAAAGTAGTAAAATGCTTTTTTGGAACAGTTAGTTGCAAACTAACTTCACTACTTTCACAACGGCACTGAGCGACAAACATAGTGGCTTTTCAGACAACATTTTAGCTAGTTTCCTAAGTCAGTACAAGCCCACGAGCCACAGGCACCCGTGTATCTGCGTCTGTTCCATTTTGTGAATGGCAGAGAGGGGGAAGTTAGGCCTGATTATCCTTGGCTGAAAAAGTAACATCCTTCTTGTGGTTTGTTACCAAGACAGAGGCTGTGCACTGGGTATGAGAACATTCTGTGAGTGGTCATTTCACATCTAAATGGCTGGCACAGAAGTACAGGGCTGACGCAATCTGATACTAGACAAAAGCAAATACAACAAACATGCAAGCAATATTACAGCACAGTTGGAGTTCCTGTCAATGTGGTCTTCTACATAACACAAAAGAAATACAATGGCTGAGTCTACCATACTAAACAGCATACCCAAAATAGTACTCACCAATAGCCACTAAAATATTCTAATCCCACTGTCTGACAACAGAAATAGAAGTGCACCACCAACAAATGTGCATTTATTATTGTTTTACAGTTATTATGTAGTAATTCTGTATTATGTAGTATTATACATTTATTATATAGTACAGTAGAATCTGGTTTTCGAGGGTGGGCCTGGATCATGAGGAGGCATGGCCACAACTAGCAGAAAATCCAGATGGGAGGGTTATCCATCAAGTGGTTCAACAGAGGAGAAGGAGGCAGGCCCAGCAATGTGGGCCAGCTAAGAGGGCACTCTAAAGCTAGCTGGGGAGGGGGAGTGAGTACATTATAGGGTTTGAAGGCTGTGAATGTAATGTTTACTGTTTGTAGATGTTAATGCCTGGTGATGTAAGCGATGTTCAAAAAGTTGAGAGGCTTATATATTATACATATAGAATTGTAATAATAAAATAATTATAAGACACAAATATGATACTTGGTCATTTATTTCTGGGGAGAAATTATCATACATATCTGTAAATGGCAAAATAAATATGAATCTTGACTTTCTGTCTTGTGTAACTTTGATTTGGCCTTCCATAACATTAACTTTATGCTTCATTAACCATTCTTTGATAGAATTACTAATGTGCTGAGGGTTGTTATCTTGCTGCACTACCACATATTCTTGGGATTTAGTTCACTGACAGAACTATTGTTCTCACATATAATGTTTAAACTGCTCTAGCAGTTTTCCCATAACTACGTACTTTTAATTCTCATACCCTTTACTCAATTTTCCCTACTAAACCTTTACTTGTATTATCATTACAGTAACAGTGCTTTTACTAGTATGGACTTTCAGTACTCTTTCCACCTCTGTCTATAACAACTATAGTACTAATGTACTTAGTCAAACTACTCAAATTAAATCTCTATAGGATGTCAATATCATCAGTGTATATAATAATACATTTACATTTAAGGCATATAGCAGACGCTCTAATCCAGAGCGACTTACAACTATAATAATGGTATAATAGCCACCAAAACAATATGACAACAGAAGAAACCTCAAACACTAAACTTAGATACTAAAACCTACATTCATTGTTATGGTAAAAAAAAAAAACTGCGTTAATATGTAAAACTGAAATGGATAAAAATAATATATAACAGAAATATTAATAACTACAACAAAAAGACAAAGGCCCATGCGGAGAGCCAATCAGAGCTCAGTAAGGCGTGGCCCCACCCTTTTCCTCTGTGCCGCCTGTCAGTCAGGGGCGCGGGCACGGGCGCGAGGCGGGAGGATAACATGGCGACGCGGTGCCGCAGCGCGAAGTGCGCGGCTGAAAGAAGGGGCGCGCGCAGAGAGCTCGAGACGTGGAGGCACAAGCTCATCGCGTGCGTGGGTAAGAGATTAAAATCTAACGACAAAGAAAAATAAGCATGTATAAGACTGCAAACAAATATACAAACGAATGTTTACATCATATATCGGCGCTGAGGGCTGAAAGAGCTAGGAAGGCTTTTTTTTTTTCATTTTCCGTTCCACCTTAAACAGTGCAGCAGTTACGTTCTGGCACTTGGAGGCGCCAGAACGTAGCTGCGGTACCGTTTAAGGTGGACCGGAAAATTCGGTTAAGAAGCCAATTTCAGCCTGTATCACAAAGAGGAGAGGAGAGACAAAGCCACACACTCGGTAAAATGCACGCCAGCCAAACACATATGTTACAAATATTAATATCGCACATTTATTATATATGGAAATGCACGTATGTAAATTATAGTTGTATATACCCGCTGTGTGTTGCACTTCGTGTTTTTTGGGAAGGAGAACCTAATGCTATTGCTAACGAGCTAACTTCAGCTCATATTAGCATCAGGGTGGTGGCCATTGCTCCGCGTTTTCTGAAGCTCAACGTCCGACACCCTCTTCTCTCTCCTCTGGTGGTTTTGGGTCTACTGGAAACGGTGACTTCTCTCCTCAGCCCCGCTGTGAGCAAGCGCCCCGCTCGTGGAAACAGCGGTTAGTTAGCTTAGTTTAGCTTAGTTCGACCGGGCAACAACATTGAGGTTTACTGGACAGGAAGGAAAGAGGAGATCCGGGACTTTTGTGCAGGTAGACATTACAGTCTAAATAGCGTTTGAAGCGAGCTCGGGATAAACGAGTTTAGCTTAGGCTGATTTTTGGCCCTGGGTTAACGTTAGCTCAACTGTAAACACGCTAGCTGCTAACCGAGCTGAGCTAACCGGCTCCGGGCGATTTAGGGCCGGGATAGGATCAGCGATTCAGAGGGATTTTTCGAGGGATTTAGGAGGCTTTAGATGGTTTTATAGTCCCGGATCATTGCAGCCTTTCTGTTGCATCGAAAACCGTGAAGTCTTTTCAGGAAAATATCAAGATTTCTATCGAAAGGTCCGCCTGAAGAGAAGCAAAACAGCAGCTCGCTCTTCGTTCTATGTGTTAATGTCCTATTAATCTACCCCAAAAAGCTCCGTTGGCCTTTTGTTTTGAATTCTGATTTTAATAAAGGTGTCGTTATTTGGACTGCTGTGTAACTACGTGGTAAATCCCAGCACTTCCGTCACTTTGGATTTGACATTGCCGTTGTGAGTGACGCAAAAACCACTTTGAAAATCCCATTTTAACGGCCAGTCTGACGCGTATCTAAAAAAACCTTTCTAAACGCATTTCAGACCACCTCCAAATGTGGGTTGGGTCTCAAATAGGATTTGTTGTTTTTCCTGTCCAGGTTATCAAAACAGCCTGCACACAATCTGGATATGTCAAAAATCGGATTTGGGTTGTCAGCATGGTGTGTTCAGACCTAAGACGTTAGGCCGTGTTTAGGCTATGCTTACATTACATGGTTTGGTAATCAATTCAGAGTATGCGCTAAGATCGGATTTGGATATCTTGACGGTTCACATTCATAAATGTAAGTGACCTGTTTCTGACTGTGATGTGAACGAGCCTGTCCCTGAAACGGCACGCACGCGCACATTATTGCGTGTAATGCGTTACTGGTCTCTGTTAGCCACAAAACAGTAGTACGTGTGCCCGCACTAACAGTTATGTGTAAACTGCATTTTGCTCAGGAGGACAGCAAATGGCTTGTTGACTGTATGTGCTCAGGTCGAGAAGGCGAGAAAATGCCAGCCAGCTTGCTTTTGCTTTTTTTCACAGACACAGCTGGCACTGCTGCACTTACAGCACTAAGCACATGCGTGTGGACAAAAAGACACATGAAATCTGATCGTTTACATTCAGGACGCATGCCCACAAACCAGATACGTATAGCATCACATATAAAAGTGATCTTACATTGAGGGGAAAAAAACGGATTTGACATGTCCACACAGTTCTGAAAAAATCAGATCTGTATCTCAGGGAAGTAAAGTCACTTCAGCACGGTAATGTGAACAATGCCTTATTTAACTCAATTAAATAGGAGCTGTATGCTTTGCAAGTTGTCGGGGCCACTGCACCTTGAGTCATACAACATATCTTTAAAACAAAAATGGTCTGATTATTATAGCAGAGTTTACAACCCGACTCGGCCACAGAGACGGTGCTTTGCACTCCATAAATTCTATAGACAGCACCCTATTAAGTCCAGCTGACAGCTAAATTTTAAAACCTGGAGATAAAGTTTTATGTAAGCTAACATTCCAGCACTGAATAGATACTGAATAATGAATAATTAGACAGAAGCTTCTTGCACTGCAGGTCTCCAATGGTTTGATTAATTCCTGGAATTATTTCAAGGAAACAGTAATTGCTGCTCCATGTTCATCACAGCACACTCAAATGTTGAATGTCCATTCTGTATACCATAACTTAATTATTTCATTAATGTATTTTGTAATGTGTAGGTATGTAGATCTTTTAAGACATGTTTATGCTGAAATAAATGTACCTACACAAGTAGTTGTATCTCTTGTGTTGGTTTGCTGTCTTATGGACATCAAACATTGTTAATTTAAAAAAGATTTATTTCAACCAGTGCACTGCATCTAATTTATTTATTTTTATTTCCCCCATTTTATTCAGCATATACAATAATATCAGCATGTTTCAGTCTTATGGTTTCTATTCATTCAAGTGATTCCTTTTGTTTACAGTAAATACTTAATAGCTTCTTGATGTGCTTCAGATTTGGAGTTGTATTATTTAATGAATTGAGTGAACTCAATAAATACGGCAAGACAACAGCCTTAATAAAATAGATTGACAAATACACAGGACAGAGTGATAAAACAAGAAATATAATAAAAATGCAACTTGTCAAAAACTGAAACAAAACGAATTGTTACCTTTAAAATGAGCTGAAACTTCAAAAAGGGCATGGGATTGTGAGATGTGTAATGACTGTGTTAATAATTGTGTCTTAAGACTAATGCACTTTCATTAGTAATATTATTTTTTACTATCAGTAATATTAAACTGTAATAGAACAGCGTTTTGCAGGCCTTGCTCATTCCTAAAAAATTGATTTTTGTTTCCCAGTTAATCAGTTTTAAGTGTTTGTTGTAGAAGTCCAGCAGGTGCATGCTTTATTACTTCACAGACAGAAAGTTAATAACAGATGAGTCAATACAAAGCTGAGATGTGTATTCAACATAGATAATGAAGCAGCCTGTGTTTATGAACCAGACTGTGTTTAAAATGTTTTTGCTTTTTTGTTTAAAGTTGATATTTATTTTTAAATAAAAAAATGTCAAAATGTAACTAAAATGTAACTTTAAATAAAACCAAATATCTCATACTTTTTCATCTCAGTGCTGAAATGCTGAGTTTTAGTCCATAGGCCGAACCTTTTTTGCCACACCTCTTTGTTTTAAAACAGGAAACAGTCCTGTCCTTCATTTTTATGTGCTGAGCACTAAGATCCAGTTGTTTTGAAGTAAATGTGTTCCAAATCTGAAAATCAGTATGCAATCTATTATTATTGTTATTCCTTTCTGCAATTATGTAAACGTTTTTGTTTAATGAAAAGTAAGTGTGTGTGTGTGTGTGTGTGTGTGTGTGTGTGTGTGTGTGTGTGTGTGTGTGTGTGTGTGTGTGTGCGTGTGTGTTTGTGTTTGGAGATGTGTTTGCTAGTCATGTACTGGCTGGTAATTCATAAAGACTAGCTAAAATAATTACTACAGTAGAATGGTCACGGACACAGTGGTTGAGATGAAGTTTTAATAGCTTAAAGCAGAGGAGTTGTACAGTAACTGCAACTGTGACAGCAGTAGGCAAATATATACATATAAACGTTTTTGTTAAACGTGTGTTTTATTGATTGTTGTAGATGAACACCAGTGTAATGAGCAAAGATTTGAAATATTGTGTTATTGCCAACATTATTCCTGTACTATGTGTATCTATGTGTAGTGATTAAAACTGCAATACATGTTAGAATCATTTAAACATACTTTTTGCTTTAAAAGAGGTGTTGGTATTGAGTAGGTAGTAATGAAGGCTTTCTGTGTTTTAGGGTTCGAGAGCATACTGGAAGGAATTTATGGACCTAGACTTCTGCAGGACCTCAGCATATTTGATGGTGAGATGTTGTTAATGTTTATACATTTTAACTCTGTAAAAGAACATGTGTCTGTGTTCAGGAGTTTTATTTTCTGACCTTGTGTTCATTTTGTTTAGACTGCGAGCCCGAGGCAGTCTCTGATTGGTCAACTGACGCTCGCTGCCCCTTCTGTAACCTGCGATTAGAGAAACTCACAGTAAGTCTGAAAATAATCATCTTAGTAGAAAATAATCAAAAACGAACCTTTAGTTAAAATCTGATTTGTAAAGCTGTTTATCTGGACAGTAAAAGTAAAAGACAGCAGCAGACAGTCTATACAGTAACACTGAATAAAAACTGTTCTAAGGACAGTCAAGATCTGCAGAGTTTCTCTCAAACTGACACGTCAAAACCATGAACAGAGCATTCCTGTTTCTCCAGACCTCTAGCACAATGATCCTCTTCTATAGCTTCACAACAGACACTGTCACCACTGTTTCAACACAGTCATCAGATTCACAATCATTGTTATTGTTTCACCAACTATATCACTACTCTTTTTATTGCTGTTATGTTACATGTATATCTACCCTCATATCACTTGCAACCACCAAATCCCCCCCCCCCAACCCCCTGGCGACTCCAACCAGTAATTGCCTTTAAGTGTACATAGAACAAATGAAAAATCAGTCATACAGTTGACGAATTAAATGGAATCATATCACAAATGTATTAATAAATATATAAAGATAATAATATATATTATATCCGCAAATGGCAATTGCGGTTCCTAGCATGTAAAAGCCTAGTTTGGACCAGTGAGGCCTTAATTTACCTTTAATAATGAGCAGTGGGCTAATAACATTATTTAGGCTGAGGCTTCTGTATACAAGCCCTTTTGCCTAAGAGGCCATTGTGGCACATTGAAGTGATATTAGACTATGTCAGAAAGGATCCAGGTGTGTAGATTATTGATTATTTCAATAAATAATAAGTGTTTTTTTAACATTACATAGGCTGAGGCTTATGTGTATGTATAATTAGAGGATGGATTAAAATGTAAAAGAGATCCTTTATATACATACATGCTACTTTATGACAAACAGTTCAGATTCTGAAACAGCTGTATTTGCAGTGTTGTGTGGTTCTCAATGTATAACCCTTTAATATGTATGGCATTATTAGGCTAATGCACATGCAAGGGGCAACTGTGACAAAGAGAAGTTAATGCTTTTGGATGATGTCAGAAAGGATTGAGATGTTTAGATTATTGATCAGAGGCCTTAGACAGACATGTGTACCAAGTTTTATTGAGATTGACGTTTTGACCGGTGTTTTATAAATTGTAGTGTTTAAATGAATAGATCAAAATAGCAGAGGAGTAATCCATTTTCTGAAACATGTAATAAAGTTGTAATAACAGAAATAAGCTTTTAAATAATTTGAAGCATTTGTAAATGCTATAGTGCCCCCTGCACCAATATTTGTACACCTCATCAGAGGCTTAGTTTCTACATGTCTACAAAATATTGAGGTGATCTGACTAAAGGCTAAGAAGTGCTAGCAATATTAGCTATAAATGCTTAGGCCAAAGTCATTTATTTATATTTAGAAGTCATGCTAGGTAAAGAAAAGAAAGTCCACATTATTTTGATAATTATTTACCTAGAGACTCCACAGAGTAATTATAGACTAGTTTTGAAAAGTTAGGAAACTCAGAGACTAGTTTGAAAAGTGCAGGTAACAAACATTTAAAGATGGCACAGAAAGTGTAAATTTTTAAATGCGCTTATAATTGCAAAATTGTTTAGAATACTGCACTGCATGAAGCTAAATGAGTACTGTGAGCACAAGTTATAATATGTGTAAATAATGTGTAATAAACCCTAATTTTCATGAATAGCGCCCCCAAGTGGCCAAATCGTATGAAACTTTACTGGTTGTTAGAAAGTATTCCTATAGGCATGCCATTCAAGGTCCTGAGGATTGGTTAATGTTAAGCCTGTCAAATGCACTACGTGCTAGGACCCTAAAAATACTATTATTCAAATAAAAATAAAAAATCCACATAAACTACTATGATATTTATTAACTAAGTTGGAAAAAATAAGTTCAGCTGGATATCACTATTGACGCCACATGGTTGCGCATTTTGGAGCGGGAGGGATGCACAGACCAAGCACTTGAGAGCTTACTGCATCCCAGCATTACTCCAAAAGGAAGTACTTGTATGTCTGTAAAATAGGTTAACAAGGGATTCCACACATAGTAGATTTTTTTTGGGTTACCCTCCGATGGTATTTTTAGTGTTCTCCAGGTATATGAATCGCATAAGCTCATATATCCATTGGGCTGCCCTAGGAGGGTTGGGTGGCTTACAATTTAAAAGAAGCTACCTACGTGCTAATGATGTAAAAGCAATTATCTTCCGTTGGCTATGGGTAATGTTGTGGATCTGTGACTCCAAATATAGCAATTTCAGCACAAGTCTCAACTACCAGGCCACAGAGTTTGGAAAGGGTACCAAATACAGCAGACCAATAGACTAATAGTTTAGGGTACAGCCAAAACATATGACATAAATCTCATGTATACACACTTACAGTGCATCTGAGACATTGCCATTGACACAAGGGTAAAACGAAAGCTAACCTAGCGCTACTTAAATGCATGCAGTGGAGAACCTTAAATAGTATTAAACCCAGTCATACACAGGAGGTGCTGTAGTTTGCTCTCTGCAGAGCACTGTTCCACATACTTTCAAAGAGAAGACTTCCTAGTTCTCCTTTCCATTTAGCCTTTATCTGTCCACAGAAGGACAGTTCATAGATATAATTACTGAATAGGTATTTGAGATGAACCTTTTTGTCCTGGATGGAATTTGTAATAAATGATCCATTGGGTTTTTTCCGAGGGAGGTCAGGGAATGTCAAACTATGAGTGAAATGCTGTGCCTAAAAAACATCACCACAGGTCCCACTGGCTATGGCTGTACTTAATATGCAACTCCTAGAAGCAGGCAAAGACCCTACTGGTATATAAATAACTAAATTTAATTATTCCCTTTTTCTGCCAAATTGCAAAAGAAAGAAATAAGTTATTGTTGGAAGTCGGGCATTGAATAAAAAGAGTAATTTAAAAAGTGCTGCCGAAATTGTGTCCAAATTTTAAGAGTAGTTATAACCATAGGGTTGGATGTGTAATGTGTTAAATGGTAAATGAGTCGTAGCCATAGCATGTAATGAGGTCGCCTTGCAGAATCTAGACTCTACCTCACACCGGTCCTTATTTGGGGCTTGAATCCAGTAAGAGATCTTCAGTAGATTAGAAGCCCGGGTTGCCTTAAGCATTAAGGACAAGGACTCAAATGCAAGGGTGAACAGAAAAGGACTTAATAGGCAGTCTTGTCTTGTGCCCCTCAATAAAGTAAAATATTGTGACCGCAGCTTATTTGTGATTATTGAGGTTTTGGGGGAGGAGTACAGAAAGCAAACCCATGCAATGAATTTGTCACATAGCCCAATTTTTTTTCTTAGCAAAGAAAAGGTAGTCCCACTTAACGTGGTGTACACCTTCTCTGCATCTAATGAAACTATCATCTCTGGGTGTTTAGACAAAGTAGGAGTGCAAAGAGCATTACGAACATGGTGGATATTTGAAAAAATGTCTGTTTGGTAAGTTGAAATAATGCTAGGTAATGGTAACTCCAACCGTATAGCCAGCACCTTAGCCAAGATTTTAACATTGGCATTTAGAAGAGAAATGGGCAGGTACAAACTACATTGCGTCTTTACCAGGTTTTAGCAAAAGTGCTATTGAGGCCTCTGAGAAAGATAAAGGAAACTCACTCTGTTTTAAGTAGTGCTAAAACATGTTAAATATTAGGTTGGAAATCCAACCAGATTTGACACTTTACAGACATCATAGAAATGAATCAAGAAATACTAATTAGAATAAAATTCTTTGTGTTAATTAATCTTAAATCTGAGGTCAAATTAACAGCGTCCTCCCGTATTTGGGCTATGAAGAATGCTGCTGCTTTAGATTTCAGTTGATCTTGCCCATGCTCATAAAAGAAACTCCTAGAACGGAGAGTAAGTTGTTCGGCCTGATATGTAGACAGTAAGTTGTGTTGAGTTTGAGCGGCTATTCTTTCTTGAGGTGTCGGGTATGATAAGTATTGTAGGTCTAAGGTGTATATATGGATTGAGTTGCTCAAGCTTCCTCCATCATTTGTATGCGGTATATGAAATTGTTTCTCCGCTAAGAACAGCTTTGAGAGTCTCTCACAACAAAGAGAGGGAAATGGTCATCTGACTGGTTATTACTTCAAAGATTATCAATTGAGGTTGATATCAACTTAGCAAAACTGGATTGAGGCACCACAGGGACTGTTCAGTATGACTAGATGGAAGAGAAATACTAGGTAGTAAGGGGGCACCGTCTGACACAACAATGGCGCAGTAGTCTATGCTCTGCATTGAATTTCAGACACTTATGTTGATTAATAAAACTCTCCTGAAGTAACAATGGTGCACTTATGAAAAGTAGAAAAACCCTTGCTATTTGGATTTAAAATGTGCCATTGTTCAAGACTTCCTATTTGGTTCATAAATACAACAGCTCTACAGCCATTTTGGTAGGGACATTCGATTTAGGATTAGAACAGTCTAGTATAGGGTCCATTATACAGTTAATATCACCACCCAAGACTAGGCAGCATGAACCCAAACTCTGCATAATGGAAATAGGTCTACAGACAAATCCAACATCGTCCCAATTAAGGATGTAAACATTTACTAAAACTACTGGTGTGTTAAAAAGATATCCAGATACAGCAATGCCCGCCATAACACTGGAAGCGTAAAACTGAATACGTTTGTGCATGACTATGGCAGTTCCGGATGGCAGCTGGAATGTAAGATTTGGCTTACCCAGGGTTTCTTTAGTCTAAGATGATCATTATTGCATAAATGTATCTTCCGGATGAAATGCTACGTCAGCTTTTAGCCCTTTTAAGGTGATTGAAAATCCTAACTAACTAATCCCTTTACATTTCATGACACAAACTTAATGGCATGTCTCCCCGCACCCCTCCCCCTGTTTAGCATATCACTTATAGCTGTATAGAAAAGTAGGCATAAGAGTTATCACAGAACCTTTAAAACGTCCAGTCTCCTTAGAGAACAATTTGCAAAGAACATAACTTCAGAATAGAATTAACATACAGCACCTAAAAATAAGGAAGGCAACTTTTAAACTTAAATGATTTCAAGATGCAATGTCATATGTTTGACTCCAACCTTAGGGAGAGCTGCAGGATATTTCTGTGACGCCTCTGGCAGCATGTCATGCTACGCTGTCCATACATCTCCATACATCAGACTTCCTTCAGCACAAAGGAACTGTTCATCCCCCCACCCCTCATTACGATACTTTTAGTTAGAAAAGAAAAGGGCCTTATAAACAAAGGAGACTTTTGCCCTCATTTCGCAAAGAAAAAAGGAACAGTTCTAACGTTGCCAAACCGCGGGTGAATGCTACACAGAGGCCACAGCCCCCCCTGCTGGTGGAGACCACTCAGGAAATGAAAAATTGAGCTACAGTGATGTTTAATATTTTAATTACTCTGTATAGTTGGTTTCAGTCAGGCTTGCATATCATCATCTTCAAAGTGCAGCTTCATAGTCACTGTCTTAGCTTTGAAGCCACCACGCTTGAACCAACCCCTCCAAAGTCCAAGTACCTCAGTTCACAACTATATCCAATATTATTCTCCGGGGCTTGTGGATACATGTCAGCAGGTCAGCAGGTTGCTTTCTTTTCCCAGCAACCTGCTGGGAAAAGAAAACGTCTGCATCTCTAGGTGTATTAAAGTTAAAGTTTTCTCCCTCAAAGGAAACCTATAGACGAGCAGGGTACAGGATTCTGCACTGGATTCCCCTCTCAAAGTGCGCTGCTTTTATTTTCTTGAATGCAGCTGATGCTGTCTAGCCCATTGCAGTGCCTGTTCTGGAGTAATGAAAACAAACAGCAATAGGTTTGGATGACTAGGCGCTAACACCTGATGCGCTCTCTACACTCATTGTAGTTCCCAAACCACAGAGTTTCCAGCTTTTCGTGGAAGGCATCTATGAACACTTTGACAGGGACGAGTGATGCCTGGATTACAGCAGACATGTTCTCTTTCAAGTGCTTGCGCTGCTTTTCCAGTAACTCGGTCCGCATGCTCTTGGAAGGTTCCTCCGCCTCTTTAGCAGCTACCTCAAAGGAGTCTTCTTCGTGTCCTACTTCACTTTAGATTTTTTTGGTCAGCAAAGAAGTGAGATAAGAGTTGTTGCTGTTTTTCAGTAGTGGAATGAAAGTCAATGAGTTTTTAGGCTGAAAATGACAGGAGACAAATGAGTCTACTCACTACATCCTCTGGCCGGAGTATTATTTGTTAAATTTAAACTGTGAATTTGTTATTGTGGGTTAATATAAAGTTAATATGATTGAATGTTAATGTACTTCAAATTTGTTTTTTGAAGCAGGAACAAGTGCCCGTGTCGCCGCCCCCCGCCGAAACCCCGCCACCTCAGGGCCTGACCACCTCAGAAAAACTCCAGTGCCAAGCAGACCAATTTCTTTATGCAGTTTTTCACAAAAAAGGTAAATTACACATGCTGAAATATGGATTTTCAATAGAAAATTCATCTAAAACTATAATGATTTGCCAGTTTAGATGTCAGTAAAGTGAAAGGATTTAAACGAGTTAACTGCAAATGCTACAAAATAGTATGTGATGTCACCCTTGTAATAGTTTTGGTTTGTGTCACTGCACAGAGATGATTTTCTGTGTTTTGTAGAGATACCCCTGGCTCTGTGATGTTTTAGTGTTGCTAAAGAGTTTCTTATTTCGAATTAAACATTTAAGAGGAAAATACTGAAGCATTTTGTTTTGTTTCCTCTCTATGCATTACCCAGAATTTCCTGAGAGTTGCGATCCCAGTATACCGCTGGCAGCGCAGGAGTTGATGCGCAAGATGATTCGTCAGTTTGCGATTGAATACGCCTGTAAGATCCAGCCTGAGGGTCCCGAGGGTCTCAATGCCAGCCAGGCTGACATCTCTAAACACGGTGAGCCCGATGGGCCCCTGGACTTAACCATCAGCCGCGTCACCCACTGCCCGGACCTCAATGTCAGCCACGTCTCGCACTGCCCACAGCAAGGTGAGGCAAACAGGCACAACAGACCATTTTTGGGCAAATGCATGGAAGTGTAAGCCCATCATAATATTAGTTTACTTGAATGTTCTAATAAAGCATGTGTTTTTATAAAGTTAGTTTAAGAAATTGTTAGCCTGAGTGAGCATGTAGAGCGACACTAAGGTGATTATGTAGCTCAGCTAAAGCACATGTTAAAACAGATCTGGACAGTGTTACAGCTTTGTAAATCTGACAGGTCTAAAAAAGCAAAGATAAATCACTTAGTTGGCCCAGAGTGCAAAAATAAATCACTGAATCAGGCCAAACTATGAATTACTACATCAGTTCAAAATGGGAAACCAAACCATCAAATAGGCTTACAATGCAAAAGTAAACTGCTAAATTGGCCCAAAACACTAAACCAAAATGGGAAATCATTAAATGAAATACGTATACAAGCAAACACTGAAATATACTTGTAAATAAACATGTTGTGTGAAAATTCTAGGATTAGTTAAGTGAAAATGCCTGACATATACACCCATCATCAAAAGAATAGATCTTTCCTTTCTAACTCTCTTCATGACAGTCTTATGGGCAGTCGTAGTAACGTCCTTTTCTAAAAAATATTTAGAACAGAGCATTTTAAAACGAGACTGTTCTATTTATTTTTTCAGTAGATGGTGTTCTTGACCTTTCAAAGAAAAGCACATCATCTGTAAAAGTGCTGAATCCTCAGAACATTTCAGGGTGAGTATTTATCCCTCAGTTTCCTCTCAGTTTTTCCTCTGTGTGATACAGCAGTATACCTAAATTAAACTAGGATTAGTTTCCTCTTTGTTATATGTATCTATTTATTAGGAGTTTTTAGCATTTATATCCCAGATAATTAATGTGAACAATTTGCATGTTAACAGTGATAGAGTTCAGTGGCTGTTCTCTTGCACTGCCAAAAGGGTTGACTCTTTTCTAACTTGTTGGAAGGTAACGTCACATTTTGTCAGCAGTCAGGGCTTCACTTGTTCCTCTGTGCAGCCTGTATTTATTTATTTGTTTTATCTACATTTATTTATGCTTTATTATTATTATTATTACTATTATTACTACTATTATTATTTTCACTCGAAAAAACTTACCTGAGCTGAATTGCAAAGATACTGGAAGCTTTACTGTAGAAGTGTGTCTTTCTCCACACGTTTGACTGAGAGCTCTTCTTCCACGAAGTATCGTTTGCAACCTAAGGCCAAAACCAAACCAAAACAAACGTTTACCCCATATTCAGAGGCTTTGTGTTAAACAGACAAAGTGAGAAGCGAGTGATGTTACCCAAAGACAAGGCAGTAAAGGAGTGGACCCTGAGTGCTTCCTGTCGTTCGTCCGTTCACCCGTTCGTTTCTCATCCTCCCATCCACCTCCCCTTAGGAGACCGATCAGAGAGGACTATTTGGATCGCACTTCAGAGTTTGCAGAAGGTTTGCTCTCTAAAGCCTTGAAAGACATTCGCTCTGGCTCACTGGATGTATATAAAGCTGCCATTCTGTACGGGATACCTCAGAAAACCTTACGGCTGCAGGCCGAGGCCTTACTGCCTGAGAGGAAGCCGCGGCTGCCAGTCGGAGACAATGGTGGGGCTCCAGAGGTAGGCTGGCCAACGGGTGAGACACAGCTGCTGTTGCAGAAGGTGGCAGCCTGGGCACGCTCTCAGACGGATCACCCAGAGGGTGCCAGAGTGGCGTTTTCTCCGGTGGAGAATGCAGAGTTTCCCACGCCAGTGGTGTCATCGTATCTCCACCGTCTGACACTGCAAAGGATGGTGTCTCAGCTCCGGGAGCGCAATGATGTGCCCACATCCCATCCTGGCACGCCTACGCCCCCACAGAGCCCTGCTGCCGGAGTTGGCGTTGCCATCCGGATCCCTCAGGTACGCACTGGTGTCCAGCCCAAAACGCCGCTGGACCTGGCGGGCCTAGTGGACGCCGTGTTCCAGGCCAACAAGAGCTCAGAGGGTCCAGTCGCACTGCACAAGCTAAAAACCATTCTACCCAAACAGGGCGTCTCGGAGTGCCCTTCCGCACCGGAGTCACGGCTACTGCTGCAGGGGGACCTGCCCCCCCTCTGCATGAAGAATGGTGCTGTGGGGGGCAGTGCAACTGGAAGCGGTGATGTCTGCGGTGATGACGGAGAGCGGCGGGATAAACAGCCACGCAAAAAACGTGGACGCTACCGCCAGTACGACCATGACATCTTGGAGGAGGCCATTGCCATGGTGATGGGCGGGAAAATGAGCGTGTCAAAAGCTCAGGGCGTGTATGGGGTTCCGCACAGCACGCTGGAGTACAAGGTGAAGGAACGCATGGGCACACTGAAAACTCCGCCCAAAAAAAAGCTCCGCCTCTCCGAAGCCAAAACCTCAGGCTCCATTCATTCAGGGACGACGACAACTAATGCCTCAATGACCGCCTTCAAACGGTTTTAAACACAACACAACCTCAACTACTGCCTGCACATGGCTCTAACAGAAATGCCTCACATTCAGCTACGAAACGCTTGAACACAGTCAGGACTTTCACTCCTTCTGACTTGAAAAAAAAAACTTGAATTCTCAAAAATCCTCATCTACAGGTTCTGGTACATTTCAGAGAAATCACAACACATGCCTTTTAAAAAGAATCTATTCAGGGTTTTCACTGTGGATATCTATATAATTATATACGTATAAATATATATATATATTTAAAGACGATATACTGTAAAGCACTGATTTTTAAGTTAAGTACCGTTTTAAACTAAAGAATTTATTCAGGTTTGATTTTGTTTTTAACCTACGGTAATCAGCTCTTAATGATTGTTAACAGCTTTCACACTTTGAGTGGTCCGCCAGTCTTAGTTGCTGAGAGGTTTTTCTTTTTTTTTGTTCCCCAAAATTAGTCATGCAGTGTTTACTGTTTAGGCTGATAAACTGGGGAATGTATCGCTTCGGCATTTTTTCTCTATTTAATTAAGAAGGAAGGTTTGTATTCTTACCTGAAGGTATAAACCTTTGTTGCCGTTGAAGAATCACAATATTAACATATTTCTACAAGATCCATTCGGTATCATTAGAAACCTGATGAATTAAATCGAGTGGGTTTATTATTGAAACTTTATTTCTTAATGAAGAACTGAACCCCCACTTAGACCAGCTCAGTTTTGTTCTCTTAACACAACTGCAAGTATGTAACGTTTGTCAGCTTAAAAAAAAATGCTTTGCCTCTTTCAGTGAACTTGTTTTTTTGGGGTAAGTTGGAATGCAACATAATGCATGTCAAAAAATCTGCACAGGAAAAAAGCTTGATAGTTCTAGTGAATGTGTTGTTTAATATTAATGTTAGATTTTCTTTCAGCACTCAAAACTGTTGTAAAGCCTCATTTGAAACTATTTTTCTCTGCTGCTTCGAGTGTCTTTTTTTTTGTTTGTTTTTTTTGTTAAATCACTAAGAATCTGGGGCAGGTTGTACCAGTTGTGTATGCAAGTTTAAGCATAGGCTAGTTATGGAGCAAGTATTACTTTGCAAATTCACAGTTATGCATTACTAAATCAAATCGGGTTTTTGAGATTTGACATTTGACATTGAGATTATTATCTGCTAAATATTTGTAGATTGGTCTCAGTCCACTTTCAAATACTGTGGTTCAGTTTGAAATGTTTGAAATATGAACACTAAACGGAACACAAAGACATTTAAACACGTCAATTACTGAAACATTTCACTCTGCAGAACTGCTTTAGTTTCTGAGTTTCTAATGCTGTTCTGACTCTTGGATGTTTATAATCACTATACAAGTACTGGATCAGTAATTATAGAACAGTTTCAGTTCTAAAAGCAAGGCTGAGGCATTCAGAAAACGTATTAATTGCATTAAATATAAGCATTTTCTCAGGTTTATAACAGCGGTAAGAGAGTTGAGGCAGCGTGCTGAGCCTAAGTTTCAGTAATATGTTTTGGGAAAAGTCACAGTAATGTGCAGATGGTTTACTTCGCTGAACCAGAACTAAAATATAACAGTGTGTCAGGTTTTCTGTTGTGGCCCAGACCGTGGGAACCAAACTACAAATGTAAACGCACCCTAAAAAAACTGCACACAGGGCTGTTAGCATTAAATGTAAATTAACGGGTTATATCAGCTATGCAGATTTAGTTAGTTCAGTTGTGAAACCTTGTGAACTTTTTTTTCTATAAAGCGCAAAACAGGCTTCTGCTGTGTTTGAGGCAGCGTGCTTATTTATTTTAACATTAATGTTTAAGTGACAGTGTTTGTATGCCTGAGTTGGTTGTTTCTAGTTGACATGATTTCTACATATGTGGCACAACTGACTTTAGTAAAAGGGCAACATAAAACTTAACTGCTGTAACCACAGAGTTCGTAAAAAGACTTTTTGCACAAACTAATGTACTAACTTGCGAAGCACTGGTGCAACCCAGTCCAGATATGTCTCTGTCTGCTGTAACCAAAATATCACTTCAGGGTCATTTTACAACCTAATTACACTCCAGACGAAGCTGCTTTAGTAACGTCCATGTTCGTCTATGTGGGGCCGAGTGTATGACATTCACACTGCGGCTTAGGTTTTAGATCAACTCTGATTCATCAACAGAGCCGCATAGTGTGCATACGGCCTTTAGTCTGTGGACTTGTCTTTCTCCCTCATTTGGCTTTCTGTAATGTTCTTTTCCCCACAGCTTCACTTTCCTTTAGCTTCATCTTCCTAAAGCATGATACTAAAATATCCACATTTCATTGACTGTGATCTCTGTACTGCTAATTAAACCCAAATTCCTTTATTCCCTATTATTTCATAGCATGGACCTGTTTTAATAAGTTGAACTATAAATGAAGGACATTAGGTTGCACTTTACAATAAGATGCACATTCTCCTGTGTGTCTGTATTGTCCAAATCTTTATTAATTATTACATAAATGAAAAATTAACATAGCCGTATTTGTAGATGGCAGGTATTTATTAATACAGGCACAGGAACTTGCAGCTCCTTATAAAGTGCAGACCTAGAATTAAATGTGAATTTTTGTGATTGAAGCTTTGGAAAATATAAGAATTTCTACATGCATTGTTAATGTAGTAGTCTTTGTGTTGTGAAATTCTGTATGTGGTATAACTGTTAATGCTATTTAAGAAAAAAAAAACTTTGTGGAGAGATTCTTTAAATTGAAGCATTTTGCCCTATAAACCACTGAATGTTCCTTACAACTTGTTAAATTTGCATAGTGCCTGTTTTTACAACCGATTTTTTTCTGTAGTTAGCTACAATTTTATATGTAAAATATTATCAGTTTATATTGCTGTTAAATTCTGGTGATGTATGCGTTACTTTACAGGCACGTTTTGTTATTGTTTTTTTTTTTTTTAATTAATAGTTTGTTTTTTTTTTAACTCAAGGGCAGTCTCACCGGTGTTTGAGTGAAGTTTTCTTACCTTTAGTGTACTTTTTACAGTTAAATATTTCTCAGGTCTCCCTGTCGATATCACATTGATAGATTAAAGTAAAGCTCAAAGTGTTTCAATGCAGTAACGCATCGATTCGGTCAGGTAGATTAATCTCCTCTGAAATGTGATTTTTTTTTTTTTCTCCAAATACAATAGTTTAACACATGAATTAGTTCTGTGTAGTTCATGTAATGTAATGTATTTTTCAGCAAATGATAATTTGCAGATGAAATCAGGTACAGGAAACCAAATCTGATGGATTGAGTTTGGTGTCTTAATGTAGCCATAGAGTATCCTCAGGGTAAGATTACGAAAAAAGTTAAAGGTGTAACTGCCCTTTTAACTGCAGTAAGTCCAAGGATGAGTTGTAAGGGTTTTGACGGACAGCCTCATTTTCCCCGAAGCCCTTTTCTGTAAGTTGTACCATTTTGTGAAAACTTTAAAGAGGTTGCTAAAATAAATTGGCGGCGTTTTCTTATTCAGAATAAAACGTACAGAAATTAGTTTTTGGCCATATTTTTAAAAGGCATCAGGATCTCAAAGCTTTTTGCAGTGGGAACAGTGTGCAACATTGAGTTTGTCATTTCATAAGCTGAAGTAAGATATATAAAATTAATTGCAATCGTTTATTTATGCATACATCAGTTGCACTATGATTGATTGAATCACTGAGTTCTTTTCTCTGAAAAATTTATGTAAATGTTTTGTGTTGTACACGTGTATTTATTTCTTTGTGACCAGAATCAGACTTTAGTGTGTTTAGTTTGTATCGAAGCACTTTGTTGCTCTCAGAATTAAATGTGAAACGTGTTTTACTATAATTGCATGCATATATTAATGTCTTTTTAAATAAGGTTAATTTTTTCCTTGTGATTATCCCTGTTGCTTTATTTATTTATTTTTGTTCGCTTACTAACAAAAGGGCTTTTCATGGAGAGAGGCCATTAAAACACTCCAGAATTTTACTCTTTGAGGTATCTTTGATGTAGAAGTTTGCTAAACACTTATTTTGGATCAAATTCTTGATGCTAAATGTGTAATGTTCAATTTCTGTTAATGTTTTGAAAAGCTATTGAAGTCATTTCAGCTTATAAAGATGAAATAAAATTGGGCTCTTAGTGTTGGTTAATGAACCTCTGTTCAAAACCTCACTCGAAAACTTTTTACCTGTTAACTTTTCCTAAACCTCCTTAAACAAATTAACTTCCTCATGCAATCTGTATGTTCTTTGTTTAACTCTGACAGTGTATTGCCTGCAGAAATGGGTTTGCTTGTGGTTATTTTTAAGTGACATCTAGTGAGGCAGATGGTTTGGCTGCTTAACAGGTTTTATGGATGCTTTGTACAAATGAAGTTTCCTTGAGTGTGAGCGTTGCTACAATCGTCATCCTCTGCCTTCTACAAGTTGTCAATAAAAAAAAAAAAAATAGTCAATGAAAAATGTGTTTATTTTTTTGTAATTCTGTGCTAGTTCTGATAAGTGAAAGGGCTGAAATGATATGCCTTTAAATTTGTTGATCTGCACATGTCATGCACTGCTGGTCCTTTGACTTTTGTCATTGATCTTCAGTAAAATGAATAATTATTTGTCCCCATTTATTTACATAGTTCTTTGGTGCCATTGGAAGCGGACCAGTGCAGAATACAAGAAGGAAAGGAAGAACCAGAGGACTGGAGAGGCACAGTGTTGGAAAAGGTCCTGTCTTCACTTTGCTCATACCATAGACTGCTCCTGTACTGCATCCTACAGGACATGCGGGAGCACTACAGCGTTGCATTAGCTCTGAGAGATGCCCACAGGCGGATGGCTAAAACTGAGCCTTACTGCTGTCCTGCTGAAGGCAAATCTCACAGTGATCATTTAACCTGCTCACTAGGTAACTGCGCAGCAGCTGGTTGTGCTGGCTGTTTAACTGCATGTGGACTTAGAACGTGCGCTCTTCCCTCAGTTTGCATCTGTATGAAGACCCTCAGTGGCCTCACATGCCAAAACCTCACGCTCGGATGTGTTGGAAAAGTCATTTGTCCAAGCTCCACAGTTTGCTGTGCTCATCATAAAATACTAGTGTGCCAACACCAGCGCAACAGTGAAAATGTATGCATTGCACATGCGAGCAATGTTTTGAGTGTCCATGTCAAGCCTTCCAGCATTCTCAATTGTCACAAAGCTTGTCGAACTTGCCGTAGCCCCTCGCCTCCCCCACTCTCGCCAAAGCCAGTGGACATGGAGTGTAAAACGGGTGACCAAACGGTTAGCTGTAAAGGTCAGGAGCTCACAGCATTAAGCAAACCTCCACCTCTTCTACCTCACCAGACTGAGGCAGAAAGTTATGACAAAGCTCTGCAATCTGGGGAATTTCCCACTGCTCCCGTTAAAGATGACACTGAAGACGACAAACACCACTGTGGATCTTTTTTAGGGGTTCTAATGGATACATTTACTGAAAACCTAAAGGATATTCAACAGCATGAGACAGAGGAAACACAGCAGATGGCAAATGTCAGTCAAAACTCGAAAGCATGTGATGATACTCACTTGACAGAGATTATAACCACGGTGTTTCACAGCAGCACTGACAAAAAGTATGACCTGAAGGAGCTCTTTGAGCAGCGCATGACTGCAGAGCAGCGGTCCCCTCAGACGCGTTCTCGGCGAAAGCAAGAGGTGCTGGCTGCCATGAGCAAATCCCCTGATCTTCCAGCCTCCCGCAGGCGGAGCTTACAGATCAAACGAGACCTTGCACGGCTCAACCCCTCTGCCTGCAGAAAGAAGCTAGGGCTGCACAGAAGCAAGTGTCCAAAGAACGGTCAGGCCTACCATGAGCCTTCGGAACAGTCTGCTTCTCCAGAAAGGCTACCTGAGATGGAGCCCGAAAACAAACTCTTGGGCACTCAGAACAGTGCAAAGTGCAGAATAACTTCAGAAAAACAAAGCCCTCAACAAGGAAAGTCACCTGCTGACCTGCCAGAAAGCCCACACTGCAATGGAAAGAACATTTCACAAATTGACATTACTGACAAAAAGGCAATAGCGAAATCCCAGCAGGACAGAACTCAAATGTTTCAACCAACTGGGAAATTTGAGAGGTCCAGGAGAAATATTGTCCGTCCTCAGCGTTTCTCCTCTTACGTCACAGAGCCCCGGAAGATGTTCTATGCTGCCTGTTTTTCTGAGAGTATATTTGTCAAGCAGTCTCCCAGCATTAATTCTACAACTAAACATGACTCTGCAGAGATTATTCACACAACAACTGCCAAAGCAAATGGGCATTCAATCAAAACTGAAGCTGAGGATCATATAATGCATCCTTCAAGCAATACATTAACTGATTCACCCACAAAAAAAGGATGTGATGATGAAAGTAGTGAAAACCCGCAGTCAGAACAGAATCCAAAAACAGAATGCCACAAAGATTACACAACTCCAACAAAGCGGTTGAAATCCTGTGGAGGGAAAGGCCTAGCAGAATCACAGAGCCCTGGATTAATTCAGGATTGGTCTACTAACACAGATGGCCAAGAAGACACTAAGGAATATAGTTTAAAGTATGTTAGTCCTATTAAGCTCATGCTGGTGTCTCCTGTGAAGGATGAAAATGGGGTCAAGTACACCCTCAAAGCTGCTGACTCTGGCACAAACCCTCACGGACAAATGTTTGACCCCTGCGTTGAAGCTTCCTGGGCAGGCAATGCCATAAATGATCAACCCCTGAATAAAGATTTGCAAACAGATTCAGTGGGGTATGTTGAATTTGGAGGTGCCAATGTCAGACTAACAAAAGAAGGTGCATGCACCGATCAGGCTGATTTAGTCAACCATGGAAATGATATTAGTGAGGCTTTACCAGCTGTTCTTGAAATCAGTCCCATTAAGAGACGTCCTGGACGACCCAAAAAGTTAGGACCACAGATTGAAAAGGCAGTCAAACGTCCAATTGGCAGACCCCCTAAAGCCAAGGCTGGAGACCCAAATAGCATTAATGATAAAACCATTGTAAATCAGAGAACGAGTGAAAAGTCAGGTGAAGAAGATGGCAACAAAAATCTGAAGATAACCATCATGTACGGGAGGTCAAGAAAAACAAGGAGAGTTGTATCTGAGGATATGGGACATCTTTCTGCAAATCAACTTGCTAATGAAGTCTATAAGAGTGGAGCGAGTATTGAGACAAATACAGGTGGAGATTCTGTACCTAAAGGAGCCAAAAATCAGTTAGAGGATCTAAAGTTTGTAATGCCTGTGGAAGACAAGAAAGGCTTTATTCATTCGAGCAGTAACATAAAATGCCAAAAGCAGAGTGATCTGACAGCAACGAGAAAACCAGGAAGGCCAGCGAAGGTCAAGATCTCTGGAATTTCTGTCACTGTTACCACAGTATCACCAAGGCAACGCAAGATCCACATGAAAAGAGACCTGAAAGACTCACCCCCACAGCGAAGGGCTCTTTTAATGGAATCTGAACCTTCGAAAGAGATGACAATCAGTGAACATACTGCTGGTGCCCTCAAAGATAGAGTGGGCATCATTAAGGAAGGCTCAGAGAATCCCAGGACATCATTTGTGGCTGTTCGACATTCTGTAAGGGAGCGCAAACCCTCCATTCATCTGTTGCACTCAGTTGCTACAGCCAGATCTTTAAGTCGTAGCAATGCACTGGTTTGTAGGTCACGCAAGCTGCTTATGAGCAAGACTCACCACCAGAAACATCGTGGGTCTGTTTTGGCTGTTAATAAGACACTTGCCAAAAAGGCAAGCAAGCCTAGTCACATGAAAAATGTTGTTCGATTTTCTGGAGTTTCTGTGGACTCCATCTTTGCATCAAACGAGCGCCTCAAGTGGTGGCCCATCACTGCGTCACACGAGACCCTGAATGAAGAGTTGGCCAGAAGGATCAGGTTGATGTCAGACACCTGGGTTTCAGATGTCCTGAAGGCAAATAAGTCAGAGGAGAGTAAAACAAAACAGAACCCCACCTGTGAAAATGTCAGTGATACTGGTAGGTCATCTGCAGTGAAAATGCTGTTTGAGAGAAACTACAGTATGAAAAAGCTTTGCTCCTGGTTTATGCAGACCACAGAAACTCAGTCCTTGGCGATTGTGAAGAAAGCCAGTGCAAGAAATCCCTTTGAGATTTTTCATTACAATTCCATCAGATCTGCTTGTGGAGAGGACGTTTGCCCTAGCTCACAAGCAGAACGGCTCAGGAAACATGTCAAGAAATTTGCTAAAGTTGTTCCAAAGAGTCCAAGAATGCATCGGCAGGCACAAGCAACCGTGTATAAACCAAGAGGGACTTGTGCCGTACGGTACCTATTTAACCCAACAAAAGTTAGTTTGAAGCGCACTGGTGGGCGGAAAATACACAGGTCTTGTGGATCGTGGGGGGTCTACAGAACAGCTTTGCTCCGAGCAAAGTCCAAGTTCAGAACCAGGGCAAAGAAAAGTTTAAAGAATGAGGTAGACCATAACAACCACAGCAGTCGAGTGGACGTTCATCTCGAGACGAGAGATTTATCCACAGAACGGCCTACCTCAGAAAACAAAGTGCAGAATGCATCAAATATCTCAGAAAGCAAAGAGGTCGAAGCTTCTGAGAAAACTGTGGGCATTACTGGCATTTCCAAGGAGGAGAGAATTAGCTCTAAAGCTTGGAGTCCAGAGACACTAAAGGAGTGTCGGGTGTTTCTGAAAAAGATAAACTCTCCAAACACAAAATCAGTGACTGGAGAATGTAACATTTGCACAGTGAAATTCAATGTCTCACCTGCTGGGTGTGATGTATCTATGGAACAAAAGGAACAAAAGACCGGTGAAACCACTAAGCTGGAGAAGACATCAAGCCCTCCAAGGAAATCCCTCTTAGCGGCAATGAATCAGAACAAGTCAGGAAACAAGCGCAGGAACTCCCGCACAAGGGAGTCACCCCCTGCAAAAATGACACGACAATCGAGGAGCAGCAGAGGGGTTCTGGGGGCAAGGTGGTGCGATTTTGTACTTGGTAAGTGTGTTGATTTTAATTACATTGGACATATGAATTAGATTTGCATTCTGAGTGTACTTTACTCTTTCATACTCTCAATGTAAATATGTTCTGCTATGTCTGTACGTTACAGGACCATCCAAATAGGAGGATATTTGGGTTCTCAGCAGGATTTTACAAAGAACCCAGACATACGGTGCCTTTAAGACTGGCTGAAAAATCATGAGCATTAGGACACGCACGCAACCTCAGCAAGCAACATGTAGCAAAAGACTTTAATTATAAAACTTGCACTATCTAATCTTATGTTCATTTGATATCTGTAAACATGCCCCTTTTTACTTTTCGAAACGTCCCTGTTTTTATTATTGTAGGGAATCATGAAAACTAGAAAAGTTCTCGACACTGAAGATGATGTAGGTGTCAGAAGGTGTACAATTGTTTCTGCTTGATGTTTAAAGGCTGCCAATACTGGAGTGCTATAACAGCTTTGAGTTCCATGATATAGCTACCTTCTTACTAGTCTTGGTTTTCTAAATTCTGCACTTCTACTTTTCTTGGGCATATTAGTACTCTACATGTCAATCACTGCTCAAATTACCCCCTGGATTTCAAATTACTACTACAGGATTTAGCCTTGGCTTCTTGAAATTTGGCCCATTTTCCTGTGGTAATGTAAAACATCAAACAATTGTAGTGAAGCACAGAAAAAACTTTGCCCGTCCTCCTATGAGGACTCTCTGAAGAACCCCCTCACTCTGTTAATAAACAGGAATTACGTGAGTTTTCTTTCTAAAGCATTAATGCAATTGAATAATATTTTGTTGCACTACAGAACTGTTACTTTTTTTTTGTTGTTTTTTTAATATATATATAATGAAACTGCCACTGTTGTACAAATTGTTCCTTTTGTGCAATGTTTTGCCTTCTTAAGCAGAGTTATTAAAAGCTTTTAGATCATTTACGAACCAGCTTTTCTTTTTCTCTCCCTCATACTCAAATGTGTAAATGCATTCTGTTTCCTGTTGTGTGTTTATTGCAGTATGCCTACCTCTCAAATGCCTATCAAATCTTAACTCTAGCAAAACCAGTCTAACAACACCCTAACAAGTCCCGTCTAAACTGTTCCAGATTTAGTCCATATTGTCAGATCCATTTTGTTTTAGATTTGGTTTAAACTATCAAATCCACTCTAAGCTGTCTCAGAACCTGGCTAATTCACTCTACAAACAATGTTCCTCGTGCAGTCTGTACTGTTTCCTGTTCAGTCACAACTACCAACTCCAGTCTAAACTGTCTCAGATTCTGTCCAAACATCCCACAATTCCTTAGAAGTTAGTATGCAGTGATTCAGTTTTTTTACATTGCCCGGCTAGTTTAATCTGTTCTCCTGATAATCCAAATGAACTCTGTTAGTCTGTGTGTGTCAGTGTGTCATTCCCCTCCCAGTGTCTTAAAATGTAAAAGATGCTTTGGAACTGTCTGAAGTGAAAATAGTTCCTGACAGCCAAAGCCTTCTGAAGTAACCCGACCATAAAGCCGATCAGCTTGCTTTGGGGGAATTGGCCTTTACTGGTTAGAAACTGTAGGTTATCATTAGTCAGTTATAGAATCACTTTGGGCTGTTGGGTGTAAATGAAACTTAAGTTCTCTGAATGTGATCTGGTGCTATATCTTTGGGCTGTGTGTATATATACACATACTCGTTTGCCTTTATGTAACAGTGTCGTGTCACTAAACAAATAAAGATTTTAAACCTGCATTGTGCTGTTTACTGTTGTTAGCTTGCCAGCTACATTAGCACTACTAGCACAGCCAGCTCTGCTGGTGATCCATGGATTTTTGCTGACTCTTTCATTAATGACTAACTGCTCTTCTCTCCTGGACTTTTATTTTAAATCTGTAGTCAGCACATTGCTGTGCTGTTTATACTTTTTTGGGGGTTTTTAACTGGGAGGGGGTTATATTGGTGTATGTATAGCAAAAAATGCATTTACCTCTTTACATAAACTTAGTCAATTACGTACAGTATGTTTAGTTTCTGAATTCTTTAGCAATATAAGTAATACATTTAATGCAAACAATATCAGTCTAGTGTAGATGCAGTCTAAACCTAAAGCTATCTGCATAGATAGATAGATAGATATATAACTTTATTAAACCCAGAGGGAAAGTCACATATTGCAGCAGCCCATGTAAAGTAAAGAACTACAATAGAAAATGTACATAGATAAAGAGAAAAAGAAAAGGAAGTAATAATAATAATAAGCACCACTATGAGTGGGTTGGAAGTAAAAATGTCTAATGGTATGCAATTAAAAAAAAAATTGAGTGACTGTAAGACAGACTGCCTTTAAAGTATTGTTACCATGGAGACTGTATGTGCAATAATAAAAGCATAGAGCACAAATATTATGCAGGAGAACAGTGCAGCTGTGTAATTCCACATTCACAAGTCCTCTAAAACCGTCCAATCAGAAAGCCAGATGACAGTAACGGGTAGCTGTACATTGTAAACAACAGTACATATGACGTATTATAAATTAATGTGCAATCCTATAAGCATAGACAAAGTGGCGGTGCACAGTGATATGAGTGTGGAACAGGGTACTGTGTAATGTCCAGCTGATGCTCAGTTAGTGTCCAATAATGTCCCGGCGCAGTGAAGAGGAGTTGTACAGTGTGATCGCTGTTAGTACAATCTCCTGTACTTTTCTTTGCTACAGCGGAGCTGTATGAGTCTGTTGCTGAAAGTGCTCTGCTGTCTGACCAGAAGGTCATGAAGGGGGTGTGAAGTATTGTCCATGATATTGTCTAAGCAAGTTCTGCCCCTGAAGTCTGCCTTTATGTTCACTCGAGAATCCCAGCCCAGGTTTTCTGAGCTGAAGAACCAGTGGAGGACATCGTTTGCACTTGCATACAGAGCTTTGTAGCTATTTAAGTGGCAAGGCTACCTGTTTGTTTATTATGGACATGAATATCACTTTAAATGTCCCACGCTCTGTAGAGAATGTAGAAAATTCTACAGCAATTTACCCTGAACAACAAAGCAGCACCCATAACACTGAATTCTCTAAAGCGCTGAAATAGCACAGAGCGAGCTGTGAATGCACGCACCATGCAGCTTATAAGGAAAGGTTTGATTGACAAGGACTTCCTGTGTGCCAGACCTACCCTTTCCATCAGAATTCACAGTTTGTGAAAGTGTTTTGGTACTGGCAAAAGTGTTTCACGTCTTTAAATTGCTTTTTACTTTTGTAATTTTATGCCCTTGTAATTTTTTTTGCATTTCTCGGCCGCCGTATAATCCACCATCCAAAATAATAGAGGCCGCTGTGATCCTGTGCTTAAAAACTCGCAAGAGGATCAGCAGTAAATTGTACATTAAACATGCGTTATAATGTTTAATTGTACCATCGGAGTGTGTTTGATTAATGTGGTTACATGTGGTGTAGGGTCTGAAACCTCAGCAATGCCACTGTGCATAATACACTCACAATAACACAGCACACTACCATGCATTGCTGAGAATGGTCCATCATCCAAATATAACCTAGCAGTAACATGTAAGCAACAAAGCGTACCTAAATGGCCAGTTAGTGTAGATGAAAGAAAGGTGTATACTGTTATACACAGTGGAGTTTTTGTCCTTCTGGGTTGTCTGAGTTTGTCTGCAAAATAAACATGTAATTATGAATGTTCACATTGTTGACAGTAAGAGATCATTTTCATGTTTGTCATTTATGTAAATACCTCTGAATCGCTATGGGAAAATGGTCTTCCTTGATGCATCTTTGTCAGATTCATCAGCATGTGATGTTCCCCTGTCTAGTCTTCATTCCACTCTGCCATTTAATACTCAATCACCATTATGTCTTAATATCCTTGTTAGGTATCTTTGTTAGCCTCTTCAACAGTTATCTGCAGTGCTTTTAAATATTTTGTTTTATTTCTGTATTGCATAAGCTCTACGTTCATTCTGGTACTTGGTTATGGTTTGTCATTTTGGGTTGCATATTTTTTAAATATATTTTAAATATAGTGCCTTCTGCCTCATGCTTGTTACAGACCAGCAAAATAAATGTTTTACTATTTGCTCAAGAAAAATTATTCAGTGCGAATTTCTTGAGACACAAGTTTGATTCTAAAGATTCATGCAGTGTAATTTATACAGTGTAATATCTATTTCAAATGAATGTTGACATTGTAACCATAGAAGAACCCTTTTAGTGCCATAAAGAACCATACACAAAGCATCCTCCATCGATCTGTAGGACATAGGTCGTCATGCAAAGAATCATTTAAACATGAATATTTAGAAGTCATGGTTTTAAATAGAACCATCCAATTTAATGTAAGGGCAGGTTCTGGGACTTGTCCTGCACCAGCCACTAGGGGGCAACGCAGGAGCAGGCCCCATTAAGACAGATTAAATACACCTGTGGGACACTCTACTTAAGAGCAGTGCTCCAGACCAGCGTTGCTCAGTCTTTGTTTTGACTCAGCCGGTAACCTGGTCTCTCATGGGAAAAGAAAAGAAAAGAAAAGAAAAGAAAAGAAAAGAAAAGACTGAAAAGTGAAAAGAGAAAAAAGATTCCTTTGTTAAAAGCACATCCCTGTTTTGTTGCCCTGATCCCTTAGTCTTTTGGTTGGGGGAGACTCGTTTTTTATTTGTTTGTTGCCACGTGCTCACCAGCTCCACGCAATCCTTTGTTCTCCTGGCTGCCATATTTGTTTCCCCGAGCCTTTTTAGTTGCCACCTGTTTTTGTTTTCCCACCTCATGTGCAGTGGCGTAGCGGTAAGAGTCTGCACCTGGTGAATGGGCTATATTTACCTAGCAGTCTGGGCTGCTGGTTCTTTGCTACAGTTGCTATACAGTTGAGAGTTCTTTAAGGTAAAAGGACTGTTGTCCCCTCCTTTGTTTTGTTTATTTATTTAAGATGTGTTTCATTCCTGACTTGGGATTGTCTTTTATTGGGAGTTGACTAGGTTTACACCTCAGTTGGTTAAAGAGGTAGCCAGTCCCCCCTGGCATTCTCCTTTTTTACTGCTCAAACTTTTCCTGAGTTTGGGTGGGTATGTGCAGTACTTCCCACCACAGACCTTCTTTCATTACCTTTGCCAATTGTTGTGCTGTATCATTGACAAAATCTCAATGTGTTCTATTGGTTTAGAAGCAACGGTGGCAAGGCAAATATATGCTTTGGTGACAAATTCATTGAACACAAGACTGGTTTGGAGAGATTTGTTAGAACTTTAAAGAGGAGTCAACCATGAATTTATGGACCGAGTTTTAATCGCTCAGCAAGAGGCACCCTGAAATCTGGCACAAGACTTTTTTAATGGATAGCAGTGTACAGGAAATTCTATAACCATATTCAGAAGGGAAATGGTGGGATAAACCAAACCTGAAGAATTGTCTTTTTGGCTTTTTCCTATTGCATTATTGGAGCAGAGGTGGCAGTAGGGATTAGTGGTAGGCTTCATTTGGTATCTATTTAAAGGAGTAGTATAGGCTCTGTGGATGAGTTTGAAGTGAATCATCTGATGTCCCAAGTTTACTGATGAGAAAAAGATATCCCAAATCTTGTTTCAGTTTAAAGGATTACCTAACTGTAGCTATTTCTCCTATACTGCAGAGATTAGGTATTTCTCTGGAATCTGAGAAGACAAAATAAACCAGAGTCATGCCAGAGAGGGGAGGACAGGGTAAATGGGGGTGCTTTCATGTATTTAAAACTGAATTTGTGCAAGACCCACACAGAATGACCGGATCGGATCAACAGCTTGCATATGAAAAGACAAGTAATCTAATTTAAAATTAGATAATGCCAGACTGCCCAGTTTATTGTGACTCTTTAATGTGGTAAAGTGGATACGGGGTCTTCCGCCAGACCAATGGAAGTTTAAAGGAATGGTTCTGAGGGATCATTGCAAAAAGAAAGTTTATGCTTGGAAGTATAACCATATTTACAATGGATATGCACCCTAAAAAAAGAGAGCCCTTAACTGTCTTGAGTGTTTTAAGAAATGTATTTATATCATATCTGCAAAAGATTAATATTGATTCCTAAGTAAGTATATCCTGTTTCAGAAATTGTTAATGGTATTGAAAGAAATTTCGGACTGTTGGTGGACTGGACATGTAAAAGATTTTTGCAAGTTGATCTTGTATCCTGAATGTTGACCAAAATGAGAGAATAAAGATATGGCATTTGAAAATTAATTATTTACATCCAAGAAAAGAAGGGTGTAATCTGCAAATAAGGGAATATAGTGTGGAGTGTCTAATATAAAAATTGGCTGTATAGCTTTTTTCCTGGCGAACTGCTTGGGCTATCAGTTCTAAACCCAAAATAAACAGAAAGGAGCTCGAAGAACAGCCCTGACGAGTACCTAATTTTAAAAAGTGGAGTAGATCTGTAGTCACTTGTCTGATAATTGCAGTTGGTTTGGTGCATAGAGTAGGTATCATTTTAGTAAATTTGGATTTGGTCCAACGTTTATATCAAACCTCCCAGAGATAAGGCCTTTTCAGCATCCAATGACAGAATCGCACCTGTTCGGATATGACCAGCTTTGTGAATTACCTGATATATCCTTCTTATATAATCTGATGCCAATCCGCCTTTCATAAAACCTGTCTGATCATGATGTATAAGTGTTCACATCTATGCTTCCACTCGTAGAGTTAAGGCTTTAACATAAAAGTTAAATCCAAATTAATAAGACTGATAGGTCTATAGGCACCACACTGTAATGGGTCTTTGTCTTGTTTAGGATGAGAGCAGTCAGAGAGACTTTTTTTTTTTTTTTGATCACAATGAAAACACCCAGGCTGAAGAGCAAAGTTTCTGGAATCTAACAGCAGTGGGCCTACCAAGTCCAAAATTTTAGGTCGGGTGGGATGCCAGTGACACCTGGTGATGTTTCTTTAAGGATCTAGTTACTTCAGAAAGTTCTGTTTGTCATGGCTTATGGCCGCCTAAGCATTGGTGTTGGCAGGCTAGAATTCTCACATGATTGTGCCATGCTCTTGTTCCATTAGTTTGCCCTGGATAAACATACCTTTAGGGCTAACACCCAATAGTGGGCCTTTCTGATGGTAGATGCATGAACTTTGTGTTTCATCAGCATGTGTGCTTTAAGGGACTATGACTGTCTATATCAAGTTCTTGTTCTTTCTTTTTGTGCACTCCTGGATTGAGAAAAAGCTGTATACCCAAGCTATAAGTTTGAATCTACAAGGTTGCTGTTTTATTAGGTGCACTTACTTACACTCGGTAGCCATTTTCATTTGTTACATTTCCTGTTATATAGTGCAGGTGCTGTTGGGAGTGCATTAGGCACCTTGTGTTTAACACTACTGTATACAGCATGTATATACTTTTACTGACCAGTTATCTGCTCAGCTCATCTTTTTACCATTTATCATTGGGCAGTTTCTCATCACATGTGTGTGCGGTGCTGGTGTTGAGTGTAAACTTCTAGCGTAAAAAAACACTTCCAGGTCAGTATCGCTGCATCCAAAAATGAGCTGGACAGCCATGGTCTTATTGTGGTCTCTTTCATTGATGAACAGGGTAGAGGGAGGACTGATAAATCTACATTAACCGGATACAGTCTGAAGTGCACACATTAGGTGTCTTGGGCAATCGCTGTGGATATAGTAAATGAATGTATTATGCAAATGTGTATAAAATAAACTGCTACAAAAATGTAATCAACAATAATTAGCATTAAACAAACAATGCTAGCCTTTGTATGCACTTATTATGCATAGCTGAAATCCATTTGGTGTAGTGCACTAAGACTATTTGATTAGACATGGGTAGTCATGCTTAAGTCATAGCAAGTTCTTTTTACCATTTCTGATGATTGCCTAGTCTACATGTGGAATGTTAAGCACAGCTAAAAAAGTTATGAATTAGCGATTATAAAATGTTCAGAGTGCGCTAGACTTAGACCAGTCCTCCTTAGGAAACTCCTGTTTGATACAGGTGACAATACATAAGCAGATTACTACACTAGGTAGCCCAGGTAGAGGGTGCTGGTTTAGAGCTGTAGTGAGCAGGTGTGAACAAAACTGATTTTTAAACTAAAATTTCAAGCTTGCCTATTGACAGCCTATTGGCTCCTGTAACTCTCCATTTAGCTATACGTATTGCTGTGCCATACACAGCACAAAATGGTTTGGGTTCAAAGCCAGGATGTAGTGTGATGCACTGTGTACCCCCAACCTGCTGACACCTGCAGAGGTGATAGGAAAATGTGCACCTTTTAAATACTCCTAAATATAATGTTGACTGTCAGTATTACATATTTTGTATTCAGAAGGGACAATATCATATGAAGAAAACAAATGCACCAAATAAAAGAGGTGCAAAATGAAGGATATTTGAATAACTTCCATGACCACAGGTGTACACCTAGGCATGTAGACTACTTCTACACACGCTGGTGAAAGAATGAGTTGCTCACAGGAATTCCAGTGTGGTGCTGTGGTAGGATGCCACCTGTGCATGACATTTACTTGCTACTAAATGTTCCACAGTCAACTGCCAGTGGGATTACAAAAAAGGCCATGTAAAATGAGTGTGGTCAGTGGATCCTGAGGCGCATATGCACACACCAAAACAAAAACTGAACACCAGCAGAACTTACAGTTTTAATGTTGAGTTAACTTACATTTTCCACCTGGTCACTCGACAGAACCATTATACTGACCTGCATTAATGACTTTGCTGGTTATTATATGTTGCTCTAAAAAATCCAAATAGGCCAGTAAGCTAACATTAGTTAGCGCAACATGCGGGGCTTATTGCAGAGGAGTAAAGCATCCTGTCATTTTGAATCTAGAACAGAATATACATGTTCATATAACTGTGAATCACGCTTGTCCATTAGTGGATAAGTCTGGGTTTTGTATGGTTGCCAGGAGAATGGAAACTTGACAGATTGGAGAGTGACCTAGAGGTTTATTTACTCAGCTTTTCTCATGTTCAGACTAGGACTAGGACAGTTTTTCAGCTACCAGCAAGACCTGAACAGAATCGTGGGCTGCCTAATAAAAACAGGAACCAGGTGTTATCAATCAGCCTGATTATTGTTCATCCCCAGCACTACAGGTCCTCACCATGATCTTGCCATCTCATTCGGGAACTCCTTGATCACCCCGACTGAGGATGCTAGAAGTCTTGAAGTGATTAAGCCATGGATGAGTTATCGGTTCTAGCTCATATAGTAAACCTGAACTCGGTGATGCAGGCCTCCTCTACAACATCCGGAGGATACGCTTTCACTCTCAGCCACCCAGCTGCTTGTAGTCTCTGGTCATTTTCAAGGCTAGACTACTGCACTCTTCCTCTACGGCCATTCAGCCCTTGCAACTTGTCCAGAAACGCTGCAGGCCCATCTCATCTTCAACCTTCCAAAGTTCACCCACATCACTCCACTCCTGCGCTCCCTTCATTGCCTTCCACACCACACACACGCATCATATTTAAAAACTCTGACACTAACTTATGGCAATGGTGAATTGCCGAGCTGTACCTCGAGCCCTTCGTGCTTCAAGTACAGCTCGACTAAACCCACCATCCCTGAGGACTCCAGAAGACAAGCGTACAGTTTTCTTCTCTGTCATTGCTCCCAGATTGTGGAATGAGCTCCCACTGAGCGTCAGACACAGCCAGAGTCTCTCACGGCATTCAAACGCAGACTGAAGACCCATCTCTTCGTAATGCATTTTGCTGAGCTCTAGTAGAAAAAAGTTGTGTGTAAATAGGCCAGTTAGCTAACATTAGTTCGTTAACATGCTGTTTGGCTTATTGACTGAAAAAAAAAACATTCATTTTGAATCTTCTACAGAAGATAACTGTTAACGTGCAGTCCATTAGTAATAAGTCAGGTTTGTATCGCAGAACTAACAGACAGATGCTGGAGAGTGGCCTAGAAGTTTATTTACTCAGCGTTTCTCATGTTTAGACTAGGACTAGGACAGTTTTTCAGCTACCAGCAAGACCTGAACAGAATCTGTGAGGGTAGAGTGTGGCCTCTCTCTGGTGGCGGGAGGACCACAGTATGGATGGCCCTTACATATTAAATCACCGTCTGACTGATTTTTGCTCACAGTTAGACTCCTACTACACGAGTTTACATACATACATACATACATACATACATACATACATACATACATACATTTTACAACAACTAACCCTCATACTTTTAAACAACTGAACACGATAATTTAACAATATCATCCTAAAAAGCTTCACATTCCTGTAGAAATTTACAAGAAACACATTGTGACATACCGCACACATAATGAGGATAAGATTCAAATGCGTGCAGGGCACAATGGATTACCTTAACCACTCGATCACCTTGTCTAATGCTTTCAGCTGTTCTAACACTACAGTCAAATAACTCTCAGCAATGTCACCGATAAACACTCACTGAAAAAGATATAATGCACCTAAACTGAAATGTCGGGTTGCAGCATGCAGTCATGTCTTAGGCAGATATGTAAATGATCACAGGTGATTTATCCAGTTTCATGAGGGCTTGCACACAGTGAACAGCTTCTGGATGCGCCTGAGAGATCACCAGTAGAGGAGGATTGCTTGATCCGTTGACAAGCACAAGCAACTCCCAAAATTTCCTTGTCCATCACCCAGACAAAGGTGGCACCTTTGCCCCCTCTCCATTTCCAGGCACTTAGCTGAAGGAAATTTGGTGTCACTGTCATTATGAGTCCTGTCATAATTAGCCAGCCGCTATTGCCTTTGTTTGCAGAGGTGTTGTGTACTAGAAACCAGGACTGCTATGGACTTGAACTCTATTGTCTTTAACAGTTAACCCCGGAACCATATCTGCAGCCATATCTCATCTTGTATCCAGGCTGGAGTACTGGAGTCCTCTTTAAATTGTACAGTTTTACATAATAAACTTATTCTTTTACCCTAATATTGTAATCACTCACATATCTATCTTACATTCACACACAGAACCTTTTATTTGAGTTCAACGACCCCTTCTTCGTGCGCTACTTATTATTTTAGTCAACCAGTTTCACCAAACAATACACAGTGACAGTATACCCATTATAAACAGCTCTACCAATCTGTTTATGGTCACCGACTATACTGCAATGACCTGTAAACAGCCCAAATGACAAAATATAACTTTAAACACATTTCAAATTTAACAGCTTGGTTTTAATAATATAGATTGACATGATCCTAAAGCTTTATGGTGTGTTGGAAAGACTGATCAGTTTATATTAAAATAGATAGATAGATAGATAGATAGATAGATAGATAGATAGATAGATAGATAGATAGATAGATAGATAGATAGATACTTTATTGATCCCAGAGGGAAATTCAAGGAATATGCAATTCATGTTTAATTACTGTAGTCCTTGAAAGATTCCCATAGAACATCCAGACATGAACTTAATCAACAATCAATCTCATCTAAAGCCGACATGTGAGAGAAGCAGTGCCAAATAGCATTTTCAAGTAGCTTCTATAGAGCATCTGTGTTTTGGTCTGGGCTGTACCGCCTGCAGCCAGCAGAGGGCGGCAGCAGCGGCGCCGTTCTGGGGGAACTACAGCCCGGAACTCCAAACCCCAGAATGCCCCGGGCTGATCAGGCCAACAAGCGGCACCTGAGGCGTCAGCCATATAAGCCCCCACCACACAAACACCTCCGCTGCACCTTTGTAGAGGTGCAGCGGAGTTAACCAGCTCTGATAATTACCAATTAATAATCACCAATATATTAATGTTATTATAATCTATTTGCTTTTCTGGAACTACACAATGATACTACCTTGCTGATGTAATGTGTCCAGTGAGCTAAATGAAACGTATTAGCGTTCCTTGTCCGCTCTTCTGCAGAACAAATGTCGCCACCTAGTGGCAATCAACACGCACAGCATGAGTGGAAAAGATCATTTACATTCACTTCCATGCAGCTGCTGTTATTCTCTAATACGCTTAGCTTTTGATACATGGCATATTATACTGTTGGACTGGTTGTTAGCAAGACAAATGAGCATGAGTAATAAATGACATCACACTGATTCTCCACCATTTTGTTTCATATTTAATGATATAGTTTATTAGAAGAGTATCCAGGTGGCCACATGGTCAATGAGAGAAATGAAACCAGCATTTTTGCCAACTTCATGGTTTCCCTGAAAGCCCAAACACTGATGACTATAATGGCACATTCGTCAACAAGGATGGGACCCGAATCCATGCATGCACAGCACAATGGAGCAGCAGTTTATGGCCTTAACCACTTGGCCACCTCGTCTACCACAAAGCCATTGGTCAGCTTCAGGTATAGGTGTCTCCACATGCTTTAGTTTGAATCAGTTTACACAGGTGAGCGAATCCCCATTAACATGAAATGCAGAGTGAAATTTTATCAACTCCTTGAGACTGGTATAATTCGTAATGCATTTAAGTGAGTGAGCTCTAGTAGAGGTGTAAATTGTGTGTATTGTGTTGCACTTTAATAATCGTTGTGTTGCACTTATAATGACCTTTGTCAATGTGTATTGTGTTGCACTTATAATGACCTTTTCTCCTCTATATGTATGAGCGCTTGGCTGGGGTTGCCAGGTAATGCTTTACTTGCTCTATGTCTGTGTATTAATCTCTAGGTACCAGCACTGGCCCCTGTTCGGGCAGTGTCTGAGCTCGTGGTGAGTTTTAGGCTCTAAACTTCCTGTACTAGCTGGAATATTATCCAACGGAACACTAAGCACGGTTGTAAGTCGCTCTGGATAAGAGCGTCTGCTAAATGCCTTAAATGTAAATGTACTGTGAGGGTAGAGTGTGGCCTCCCTCTGGTGGCGGGAGGACCACAGCATGGACAGCCCCTTACATATTAAATCACCGTCTGACTGACTTTTACTCACAGTTAGACTCCTTCTACACATGAGTTTACATACATACATACATTTTACAACAACTAACCCTCATACCTTTAAAACAACTGAACACGATTTAAATAATTTAACAATGTCATCCTAAAAAGCCTCACATTCCTGTAGAAATTTACAAAAAACACATTGTGACATACCACACACATAATGAGGATAAGATTCAAATGCGTGCAGGGCACAATGGATTACCTTAACCACTCGATCACCTTGTCTAATGCTTTCAGCTGTTCTAACACTACAGTCAAATAACTCTCAGCAATGTCACCGATAAACACTCACTGAAAAAGATATAATGCACCTAAACTGAAATGTCGGGTTGCAGCATGCAGTCATGTCTTAAGCAGATATGTAAATGATCACAGGTGATTTATCCAGTTTCATGAGGGCATGCACACAGTGAACAGCTACTGGAGGGGCCTGAGAGATCACCAGTAGAGGAGGATTGCTTGATCCGTTGACAAGCACAAGCAACTCCCAAAATTTCCTTGTCCATCACCCAGACAAAGGTGGCACCTTTGCCCCCTCTCCATTTCCAGGCACTTAGCTGAAGGAAATTTGGTGTCACTGTCATTATGAGTCCTGTCATAATTAGCCAGAAGCTATTGCCTTTGTTTGCAGAGGTGTTGTGTACTAGAAACCAGGACTGCTATGGACTTGAACTCTATTGTCTTTAACAGTTAACCCCGGAACCATATCTGCAGCCATATCTCATCTTGTATCCAGGCTGGAGTACTGGAGTCCTCTTTAAATTGTACAGTTTTACACAATAAACTTATTCTTTTACCCTAATATTGTAATCACTCACATATCTATCTTACATTCACACAAAGAACCTTTTATTTGAGTTCAAAGACCCCTTCTTCGTGCGCTACTTATTATTTTAGTCAACAAGTTTCACCAAACAATACACAGTGACAGTATACCCATTATAAACAGCTCTACCAATCTGTTTATGGTCACCGACTATACTGCAATGACCTGTAAACAGCCCAAATGACAGAATATAACTTCATTTAAACACATTTCAAATTTAACAGCTTGGTTTTAATAATATAGATTGACATGATCCTAAAGCTTTATGGTGTGTTGGAAAGACACCATAAAGACACCATATCTATCTATCTATTAAAATAGATAGATAGATAGATAGATAGATAGATAGATAGATAGATAGATAGATAGATAGATAGATACTTTATTGATCCCAGAGGGAAATTCAAGGAATATGCAATTCATGTTTAATTACTGTAGTCCTTGAAAGATTCCCATAGAACATCCAGACATTAACTTAATCAACAATCAATCTCATCTAAAGCCGACATATGAGAGAAGCAGTGCCAAATAGCATTTTCAAGTAGCTTCTATAGAGCATCTGTGTAAGAGTCCGGGCTGTACCGCCTGCAGCCAGCAGAGGGCGGCAGCAGCGGCGCCGTTCTGGGGGAACTACAGCCCGGAACTCCAAACCCCAGAATGCCCCGGGCTGATCAGGCCAACAAGCGGCACCTGAGGCGTCAGCCATATAAGCCCCCACCACACAAACACCTCCGCTGCACCTTTGTAGAGGGGTAGCCGGTACGGTACCACCGAAAAGAAAAGCGAAGTGTAAAAGAAAGAGAAAAGAAGAAAAGGAAAAGAGAAAAGCAGCAAGTGCTTTAAATAATTAAAACCCACAAAGATCCACAAGTCCCCTTTCTGTTAAACCCTCACCCCCAACGGCACCGTGACAGTCTGCATGTTTGCATTCTCCTGAGTGAAGCTCCACATCACTGCAGTAAGGCATACTAAGCACTGATCATCATGAGCTAAATCGAGGAGGATGGTATTTGAACCCAAGGCAGACAGAGTCCAGTGTGAGGTCCCATGTTGGCTTGCATAGCAGTGACTTTTGGAAATGTTCTTCTCTAGTTTGGTAGGCCCTACACACATTACCTGAGATCTTACATATTTCCTCTTCCGTCGCTTTGAGAAATGAGATAGCGGTTCACTCCATCAGTGTTGTGGGCTCATTGGTTGTGGGTGACGGATAAAGCCTTCCCTGAATTTGAGAATGATTTTTTTTTTTTGCCCCTAACAGTCATAATGTAATACATGGACTTTTAGGAGTCCCCCTAGAAGTTTGAGACATACAGGATGTCCAAGAGTTTAATTAGTGTCCCAGACCCACCGTATTTCTCACCTTGCTTGTGCTGTTCAGTTCTAATACTGTTACCGTTATCCTCAAACTCAACACAAGCTCCAGCCAACAATATCAACAATTAACCAGCTCTGATAATTACCAATTAATAATCACCAATATATTAATGTTATTATAATCTATTTGCTTTTCTGGAACTACACAATGATACTACCTTGCTGATGTAATGTGTCCAGTGAGCTAAATGAAACGTATTAGCGTTCCTTGTCCGCTTCTGCAGAACAAATGTCGCCACCTAGTGGCAATCAACACACACAGCATGAGTGGAAAAGATCATTTACATTCACTTCCATGCAGCTGCTGTTATTCTCTAATACGCTTAGCTTTTGATACATGGCATATTATACTGTTGGACTGGTTGTTGGGAAGACAAATGAGCACAAGTAATAAATGATATCACACCATTTTGTTTCATATTTAATGATATAGTTTATTAGAAGAGTATCCAGGTGGCCACATGGTCAATGAGAGAAATGAAACCAGCATTTTTGCCAACTTCATGGTTTCCCTGAAAGCCCAAACACTGATGACTATAAAGGCACATTCGTCAACAAGGATGGGACCCGAATCCATGCATGCACAGCACAATGGAGCAGCAGTTTATGGCCTTAACCACTTTGCCACCTCGTCTACCACAAAGCCAGGCCATTGGTCGGCTTCAGGTATAGGTGTCTCCACATGCTTTAGTTTGAATCAGTTTACACAGGTGAGCGAATCCCCATTAACATGGACTTCACAAAGTGAAATGCAGAGTGAAATTTGATCAACTCCTTGAGACTGGTATAATCTTTAAATGGGCTCTTTTCTGTGACATTTATATTATTTACCTTATTATTATTTACATTATAACTTTATTTATTAGCCAGAATTCTCCATGTGTCTCGTCTTCCCTTAGAACTGTGCCTCCAGCCCTGGTCCTGGAGATCCATCTTCCTGTGGATTCTAATTCCAATTACAGTGTGCCACCAGCTCAGCCACTAATACAGAAGTTCTTGATTAGTTGGATGTTCAGATGGATTAGTGTTGTTTAATGGGAGGGGGGGCATGATAGATATACAGCATAGATATACAGATCAGCAAATGTCTAGAAAACACCAGCGCACTAGGAGATCATCCAGAAGGCCCCTTCTAAAGATGGCACAGGTCATGGGAGAAATCAAACAAGCTGTAGCTCTATATGTTCATGGAGTAAAGCTTCCCATTCTTACAGTAATGCACTGCAAACACTTGGAGCCATGAGAAGGTCTCTTTGACGAGGATGGGATTTGACTCATTATTCACTCTGGTTAATAACTTTGATCGCTTGCCTCTTCTGCACCTGTAACGCTGGAAATGTCTCGTATGAATGATATTTATTTGTCACAGCTCGTGCTTGAAATACTCAGGTTCAGTTTCCTTTAACATCCGTCCTCTGGACTACTCAGAAGTAAACTGGATTTTATTCTTTGTAGCTAACCGAGCAGGTGTGATGCGAGGAAAGCTGCAGTCGTGCTGTCTGTTTTAGCCAGGCACAGCCGTCTTTGTGGAGAGGTGTGAACTGTTGTCCCAGCAGAGGCTCTCATCCTTCCTCTTCCATCCCTCACTGCTCACTAGCAGCTTGAAAGAGGCTCTCAGAGTCGACAGTGTCCTAGTTCATCTGAGAGGGATTGTACTGTGTTTGCAGCTGCTGGAATGGCCACTAGGGGGCTGCAGATCTACATAAGTGTACCTGTAAAATATATATATATATATATATGTGTATATGTATGTATGTATGTATGTATGTATGTGTATATATATATGTGTATATGTATGTATGTATGTATGTATGTATGTGTATGTATATATATATATATATATATATATACACTCATTAAAAAAAAAGGTTGCACCCAGATAGAAATCAACCTACTAAGTTTTATTCCCATTGGCTGATTCCTTTGTCTCACAATGCTTAAAATCCTCGGTTTCCTTTAACATCAATCCGTCGAATACTTATCTGCTGAATGCTCTGTAACATTGTGAGGCATTCAAATTATTCAAGTTTGACGCTCGTCGCGCATGTGACGTAAGCAAGGACGGTCCTACTCGCTGTACCTGACTGACTACATCGTCCTGTCGTGTGCGCTTTCCATTCTGACTCTGATGCTGGTGTGATGGAAGCATCTCTTGCGAGAGAAGTGGGGTCACATTGCAGGGCCTCCAGTAAGCGGGATGGCGCTATCTACGTATTGTGCGCCATACTGATTGGTGCACGATGATGACAGTGGTGAATAGAAGAAGGCACGATCCAGCAGCATGACATATCTGGGAGACCTACGTGAACCACAGAAAGGGAGAACTGACAGGCAGATTGAGAAAAAAATAAAACATAATATATTAAAAGCACTGTGACATTTACAGAGACGATACTTCATGTTTTATTCCCCAATAAACTGACCAGTTCAGTCAAATACACTGTTCTCTGTAGAGCATATCTTAACTTGTATTTACTCATAAAGACACGTCATTGGACCAGGAGGTCCAGATTTCAGGTGCTACATACGACTACATACGACTGCACTAATTTCTCAGAAGTTTAATGTATTAACTTCCTGTGATGGAGCTTTTAGAGGCATTAACTCCTTAAACATCCCAGACTTATTACAGAGTGACTACAAGCCTTCCAGTGTAAACAGCCTGGGTTATTCTTAGGCTATAGAGAGTGTAGGAGCGCTGTGGGCCCTGGCCTTTTAGGGGGTTAAACTCCTCAGGCGTCTGCATCCCATCACCACCACCGGGAACAACTTTGACTCACATCAGACCATTTGCCCATAATGAGGCGCTCCCGGTGTTGATTCAGTGCTGGTAGATGTAATGTACTGGAGCTGCTGAGCTCAGTCAGTCAGGTGTGTCACTCGGGTTGATGTGCGACACCGTGCTCGTGTGCCGCACCTGTTCTGACCTCGTGCAGCGTTTGGTAATGAGTTGCTGAGACGAATCAGGAGTGCCAGGGCGGGAAAAGCACCAAACCGCACAGTGTGGGTGTTTATACAAGAGATGGATTGTGCAACACATCTCTAAATAAAGCCTTTTCTGTTCGAGATCTCACTGCCTAAACCTAAGAAAGGCGCCTGTGATATTGAGCTCTACACAAAGGCCGAGCGTGTTAACGCACGAGCAGGTTTGAGAAACACTGGCTTATAGTATAAGCCCTGTGTCGCTCCTAACTGGTGCTAGCCTGTTGAATGTAGCGCCCGGGCTGCACGCGGGAACGCGCACGTCGAGTAACGCGCGTTTGGGGCGGCTTTGCCGCGCGCAGCCAGCAAAACAGTGACGGTTCAACTCAGTGAGCCGATTCTTTCGAACTACACATTTTAACGAATCGAACGTATGAATTGAGCGATTCATGGTTGCTGCATGAGAAATACAAGTGAACATCAAAAAGCTGTTCTTGTTACAACTACTACAACAAAACAACCTTATTACGTCTGCTGCTGCTGGTAGTAGTAATTCATGATTTAAAAAAAACTGTCAAAGCAAAAAAGAAAATGTTTTTATTCATCAGCAGAAGTCAATGTTACAATGCGATTTCAGAGACTTATTGTTATGTTTTATGTTTTTCCATTTTGTAACTTTTTTTTTACCCTTCCATGTGTTGTAAACAGTATAGGGAGAAACCCTTTCCCACTGCCTGAAGCACTTCCTGGGAATTCTGGAACTTTTCTCTGTATAAATTTGATGTCATCTAGTAACGCAATCCTTATTGCCCACCTAATGACCAATGTGTCACACTCTGGCACAACACTAGCACTTTCAACTGGTCTGGCAGTCGCCCAGAGGCACTGGACTCATCGGGATGCGGGGCTTAAAAAAAAAACCCAACGTTTCAGACAGAGGGTAAATACAGATGTCCGTTATAAGAAAAATACTATGTTTTGGGAAAATTGAAGTACGGAAATCTATTCTAGTTCTCAACCAACAATACAGAAATATAGAAGCCAGTTTCGAAAAAAAAGGCTAAAAAAGCCAATACAAAGCCAGATAGTAGGGGTATAATGACACACTTAAATTCAGTTCTCTTCGATACGTTTTACAAAATGTGACTGATGGACATATGACTTCATGTTGTTGCACAGCTTTCTAATGACTCTAGAGCAGGTAGCAGGAGAAGTGATGACTGGTGCTGCTTGCATACAAACATTCATAACCAGTCCAGGATTAGTTGGATCATAATAAATGCATAACTAATAGAATGTCCATTCGCCATGATGCAATATCACACCTTCAGTGTAAGGTTTTGCATTCCCATATCACAATTTCACACACCAACACCCCAAAATAAATAGTAAAAAATGCATATTTAATATTCGATCATGTGTTTATCATATTGGTGATTGTAAACCAACTGTAGATGTTGTGGGGGAAAAATCTTCACTTCATATAGAGTGGATTTTTATTCAGGCTATTAGATGCGGCTGAATTGAATGGCTGATGGCTGAGTTTTATTAGGATAATTCTTAAAATTCTGTTATTTTGTTATTTATAACGGTATGGATACACACATTCACATACACGTTTCGAATTGCTTTGAAAAGGTTGATTCAGTTCCAGCTGAATCGGTTCGGCGAGATAACTGAAAGGAATCGACTCAGAGGAACTGATTCGTTCTGTTCAGCAAATAAAACACTTCAGATATGGCGGAGGGGGAACTGGACGTCGATTCGCTCATCTCCAGGCTTTTAGAGGGTGAGTTGGCTTATTCTGTCCACATTTTAAACCATTAATATGACAGAGAGAGGGGTTTAGTGACACGCTAAGAGCAGCAGTATCTGTTTTGTGTTTGTTTTGCCGGACGGGCCTTTGGTTGTTGTTGAGGAGAAGAGCTGGGCAGCTAACATGTCTGCCGAGCTCCACTAATGGAGTAACCGGGCACACCTTGTGGTGCACAGCTCCTCTACGGCCGTTTCCTGCCTCTTTTTTGTGTTTATGTATTGAAATAAGTGACCAGGCTGAAGAAATATGAGTCTAAGTTTCTCCGTATGATTCGGGTTGAAGATTTAGCGCTTGAAGTTGCTCGGGACTGAATAGTCTTCTGTGCTTTTACTCGTTTTGCTCGTCTTCAGTCTTCAGGTTTTGTACAGCTAGCATACTCATACTAACGACCTACACAGACTGTCCGAACACTAACGGTCGAGTGCTGGTCTACAAAGACTTGTTGGAAGTTGTCGATGGAGGAGCTGAAGTTGACATATCATGGTGGTCATTATGAGGGTCGGTGGCAGTCAGTGTTGTTAAACTGCATAACCAGCTAATGTGGGCTTTGTGTTTGGATTAGCAGTCATGTCCTCTTTATTGCAGCCTTATTCATGTGTAATACCTGGAAACATGCTGGAAAAACAGCTAGTATTGTTATTGTGGGACTGATAGCTGATACTTGAGATTTGACCTTTGACATATGAGTGATGTTATTCTGAACCAGCCTGATTAACCCATTAATGTCCATACCTGACATGCACTCCATGTGCTGTCAGTTAAACCACCCTGTGAATGTAAAAGTGAGTTTGTGTCTCTTACTTGGTGATCAGCTCCTTAAGGTCTTGAATAAAAATAGAAAGATGACATGTCATTAAAAAATCCCAACTTGTCAGACAGATGTCCTTGTGAAACACAACTACAGGAAATGTCATCACTTCAGATCAACCAGAACACATTCTCTGGCATTTCTCTTGTTATACTAGATTTAGTTGCTGCACATAAATGAGTTACAGTGGACTTTTAATATGATGTTTTTTGTTCATGTTGATCGTCCCAGTCGTCTCAGAGTCATGGTAATATGGCAGCCTGAAACAGTGATACTGTTGCTGACGTCGCCTCAGTATTACAGAAGCTTTGGTTGACCAAACTCTGTTATTTGTAGTAAAGCTATTACATGGACATAAATACACATTAGGATTAAACACTGCTCTTGGGATTTTGGATGGATATTGCATCACAGTCTGTCATGCACTCGTTATTTACAGATGTGACAACACAAAGTTAATGTAAAGGCTTTTGTTAATAACAGTTACAACAACAACAGTAATTACAATCTGACTGACTTTTCACAACTTCGTAACTTTGTCCTGAGATATGCTCTAAAATTGTAGGCATGCTGTAGTTACAGAAAGGCACTGTAATAAAGATAGCAATTGCAACAGCAGTTTAAGCTAGTCCGTCGTTGGTGTCTGCCACAGACGTTCCACCCACATTTGACAGAGAGTCTAACATCTTTAATGTGTTAACATGCACACTGTCAGGTTGTTACAGCTACTTTCTGATTGGCAATCCACCCTTTACATATACAAGCCTCTGTGTTTCATTTTGCACTGATCTAGTGGGGATTCGAGTTCAGCCCAGCGAACGGTAGTCTGTTCTGAGGAACTGTTTCTGTTGTGGCTCAGTTTTCAGGACTGCCTCATTCTACACATCATACCAGATAGCCAACTTGAGATGAGTCATTTTGTGTGTCATCTGAAAGAAGACATTAAAATAGAATATTTAAGTTGTATTCCAGTGAAAATTCCATCCACGTTCTTTTTTTTTTTATTGTTTTGTTTTTTTGGGATTTTTTACTCCAGCTTTATCAGTGTTAGACTGGGTACAGCATGTTTTAGTACATGTGTTTTTTGGGTCATGAAGTGTAAATATTGTTTTGGCAGCTAAAGCCAGCATGTGTGTAGACCGCGTGCATGGTAAGGTTTTATTGTATTGACAAAACATGTTGCCAAGACTCATTACAGGTAATGTTATCCAGGCCTTCAATGCAATGTAAAGATACCTGCTCCCGCCACGCCTTCGGGGGTGGTTTTAAAGGCCTTTGCCTGAAGTGTGTGCGGACTTTTCTTGCCATTCATTAAAGTTTAATATGTGCTTATTGTGCTGAGAAAGGGTTTGATCAGTAAACGTTCAGGTGACTTCACATGCATGCGTCAGCTGTGCACCTGCGGGGCGTTTTCTCATATATTACTAATGCAGATGCCAGGACAGAACAGTGCCTCTGAAAGTATGCTTGTGAGTGGACTGTGGGGTTATTGTTGGTGTTATAATGCCTGGCTGTAGTGATGAAGTTTGTATAGTATTTTTTTGCCCTGTGTTTTCTTGCCAGAGTGTTTGACAACATAGAAGTTCAGTTCACAAAATGTGGTAACGTTGTCCTCTGGCTGTCGGCAAACAGACTATGCTTGCTAATTTTGACAGACTGCCAGTGTTGATGTGATTAGCATATCTAAAACATACAGGTGACGAGGTTTTTTAGTCAACATGAGGTATAACCAGTGGTATTTTATAATACAGGGTAATGAATATTAGGCTATAATGTCTGCCTTCATTTTCCTGCTAATCTGTCTTTCAGACTGTGTTGTGAATATGGCCGTTTAAATTATACAGTCTTTAACCATTGATTAAGTTATGTAAGCTCCGTAATTAAGTTACTTATGTTATTTATTAATTGCTAAAAGTTTAGATCTGACTGATACTGCAGTCCAGATGACCAGAAACAAAGGCTACATTTCTCTGTAATGGCAATCAAAAGTTAGCGTTCTAGTTTCTGCATTTTGTAAATGTTTATGAATTAGTTTTGGTGGATGCTTTCATGAAAATTAACATTATCAGCCTATAATATTAGTTATATATATATTTTTTTATAATATCAGGGCATGTAGTTGGAGTATTAACGAATGCATTAATAACTACTATCAGTGAGTGCAAATGCATTCATTTATTTATTGGATATTTTTTAACATGTAACTTAAATAGGCAGGGAAATTGGTATATAGATGCTCAAGTTAACCTGTATTTAACAAGCACAGTTGGACTACTTCTTGAAAGTTTATGTAGTTTTTTGTTTAATTTTACATTTTCTTAATAGGTAAGCTGCTTTCATGTTTTTTATTTTCAATATTGGAATGGTTTGGAGCATGTATATACAAATATACAATACAAAATTATACATATGCAATATGTAGAGTACCAGTATACTAGCCTACTGCGACAAAACTAGTAGTGTATATAATGCTGCAACAGGTTAAAAAATTTATTCTT